>OX463845.1:569091-1003248 GCA_949825065.1 Odontocerum albicorne | reverse complement strand
TATATATATATATATATATATATATATATATATATATATATATACACCAGAACCAAAAAGGATCAAAATCGGCTATAGTAAATGCGATGAATAGGTCAACAATTAAATATTGGAGCAAGTTGAGGGATTCAGTTATTTGAAAAGAATTTTCTCAGATAATGGAAGAGTCGTGAGAGATATTGAACTGCGTGTAGCGACAGGAAACAAGGTCAATGGGATACTGGAACATATACATCCGAACCGAACAGTATCAAAAGCTGCGAATATGACAGTCCGTCCAAAACAGTATTTCAGAACCAGCTTTCATGTATGGGAATGAAACGTGGACGTGGAAAAAGACTGAATAGTTACGCTTTTCTACATAGTTTGTGAGGGAGCGAATAATTTATGTGGAAATGCGTGGAATACGAAGAATATGTATGGTGACAATGTATGGCAGAATACGCAAGGAAGTGATTAGGGATGATGTGAAATAAAGGTTTACGTATTAAGTAAAATTAAGAAATGTATTTTCAGATATTTTCAGATACATGAAAAACTAACAAAACAAATATACAGTACAAATGTAAGTGGAAGACGTGGTAGATGAATACCAAGAAAAGAATGGTTGGATCAAGTGAATTATATTTGAAAGAAGGAAATGTAAACGACTAAGAAATCACAGGAGTTGGATAAAAAGTCGAATGGATATAGAGAATGCAAAATATGTATGTTGCAATAAGAAAGTCTGGCTGTCTATCCTCTCTGACAGAGAAACAACGTGATATATGTATGTGACGTTTTGTGATATCGTTTTTATTATATTACGCTTTCGTTGTATAAAATACAGCTCGGCGGGTTTATTATCATGTAAAATATCTTACAACCAACCAGAAATATGTATAAAAGAAGCTACAAAGCGAAAACCTAACAGATAAGGTTTTCTTAAGCAAAAATTGGGTACCAACGGGAATTGAATTTGAAAAAAAAGGTTTTCCCGAACAATCTGCAATATTATATTCCACGCTAAAACAATCCACTACTCCTTTTCCAAAGAATCATAAAACGTTTCATCTCAACACTGGTATAAGGCGGTATGGGTCAAATAAAAATCGCTCTACAGTCCTCTTTAGAGATCCCTTGAGAAGATGGGATAATGGACCGTGGAGCGTGGAGTTCACAAATGCCGGGAGAGCTTCCTGTCTGGAGGGCTGGGATGCTACTCTCACAGGAAACTGCAATCCTTTCTCGTTCGTGCTTAGAGAAAATTTTCAATAATGTTTTTCCTTCTGTGTATTATTAAAGTTTTAAATCAATGCAAATCTAGACAAAAGCTTTCAAACGAGGTATTCATACAAAAGGGATTTAACCTAGACGTCACGTGTTTTGAGAAAACTCGCCGTCACTCAGTATAAATGGGATGTTTGTACCGAATTGGAACCGAAACCCCGTGGCGGAAAATTGAACGGCTTTATTTTTTTATTTATTATATTGGGTGTTAACATAAGTCGTGTCCGTTTTTTCCACATTTAAAAATGAGCACCAAAAGTAAAACAAAATGGTAAAGATTATACGTCATTCCAAAGAAAATTTTCTGCTGTACAAGATATTGTGTTTGCCTTTACGTTACATATATTATTTTATTTGATTACAAGACTTCAAAATGGAATGTCAAGTAAACGAAAGTGAGCATTTTCGATACCTACCTCCTATTCGCGTTTAATCGAGGGAATAAAGCTGCCAAAGCTGCTCGCGATATTTGCGAAGTGTACGGTGAAGATGCTATGAATGAAAGGACAGTTCGTCGATGGTTTTTGCGTTTCAAAGACGGTAATTTCGACCTGAAAGTCATGGAGCGTTCCGGACGACCAGTGGACTTCGATGAGGGTCGCTTAAACCATATTATTCATGAAGATCCCTTTCAAACCATTGTAGTCACATGACTGTATACCGCCATCTTAAATCAATGGGAAAAGTCCAGAAGTGCAACGCTTGGGTTCCACATGTTTTGAGTGAAAAGAACAAAAATCAACGTTCGACAATTGATTGCATCCATGCCTCCCTCACCCCTCAGCCCCCAACCGTTGAAGCGTGTATATCGGTACAAGTTCGAACAGCATTTAGTCTTGTTTGTGCTCCCCTGAAGATGAGGTGAAAGCCTTGAAACCGGTAGGGTTATACCGTCACAAAAAAGTGGAATAAACAGTGTTTGATAAAAATAAATTACAATGTTTTTAAACCTCCACAACATTAATGCCTTAACTATAAATAACATATAACATATTATATACATTCTAATTGCTCAATAGTCTGAAATGTATTTATAATACAGAAAAAAATACCTAATGAAACATAAAGGTTAAACTTTTCGAATATAAAAATAACATTTGAATGTACATACAAACGTAAAAAATATCCATCTAAATTCCCACACAAAGAAAATATCCATCTTAATTCCCACACAAAGAAAATATCCATCTAAATTCTCACACAAAGAAAACTTGAACCATCTACTACACCTACATACTATACAAGAAAATAAACGTATAAAAATCAAAGGAACATTTGAAATTAAAAAAAATCCTTTTCCGTACAACCCTTAAAAGGCAGTATAACGATTGCTCAAACATATTTAATTGAGGTCGTTTTTTTTTTGTATATTTACATATATTCATTCCTAACAAGGGTTGTTTGAAAAAAACCACCCTTGTTAGTTGGAATTGACATTTTACCGTTGAAATATTTAAACATAACGACTTGTATTGAAAAAAAACTGATTCAGGGCTGACACTGAGGTTAGTACTGCCTGCCATAGTCAATTGTAAATCTAAAAAATGTTACATCTCTCTTCGATGACGAAATGTATTTCTCTACGGCCTCGGCCACACAGTTAGGAGCCTCGCTTGGTGCTTAGAGCTACGCTGCGAGCTAGGTGACATATCCTACGCTGCGAGCTAGGTGACATAAAGTCAACGCATCCCATACTATCGCAATGGCCACACTGCACACTTCGCGCCACGCTACATGACTATTATAGTCACCTAGTAACGTAGCTCTAAGCAAGGCTCCTACCCGTGTGTGTGGCCGAGGCCTACAACTTCTATTTTACCATATTTCTTCTCCTTTGGTGGCATTTGCACATAGTTTGTGTTAATGTTTTTTTTTATTTGTTTTTGAATCCTTTAAGTTATATATTAGATGTTAACATAAGTTGTGTCCGTTTTTTTTTCCAAATTAAAAATGAGCACCAAAAGTAAAACAAAATGGTAAATGTTATATGTCATTCGAAAGAAAAATTTTTGCTTTACAAGATATTGTGTTGGCTTTTACGTTACATGTATTATTTTATTTGATTACAAGCCTTCAAAATGGAATGTCAAGTAGACGAAAGTGAGCATTTTCGACACCTTCTGTTCGCGTTCGATCAACAAAATTCAATTGTCGAACGTTGATTTTTGTTGTTTTCACTCAAAACATGTGGAACCCAAGCGCCGAACTTCTGGACTTTTCCCATTGATTTAAGATGGCGGTATACAGTCATGAGATTTCATCTGCTCAGCCAATTCTACGGTGGTTTGAAGGGGATCTTCATGAATAATATGGTTTAAGCGGTCCTCATCGAAGTCCACTGGTCGTCGAAGTCCACTTTGAAACGCAAAAACCATCGACGAGCTGTCCTTTCATTCATAGCATCTTCACCGTACACTTCGCAAATATCGCGAGCAGCTCTGGCAGCTTTATTCCCTCGATTGAACGCGAACAGAAGGAGGTGTCGAAAATGCAGAAGGAGGTATCGAACGTACTTTCGTACATCGTAAAATAAATACACTGGTGTTCGATCACAAATGTCGATTAATGGTATAATAACCTAATCTCTCTCGGGAACATATAGTATCACCAATTCGGTTTTGAAAAAGGGTGCCAAGCGGTCCTCATCGAAGTCCACTGGTCGTCGAAGTCCACTTTGAAACGCAAAAACCATCGACGAGCTGTCCTTTCATTCATAGCATCTTCACCGTGCACTTCGCAAATATCGCGAGCAGCTTTGGCAGCTTTATTCCTCGATTGAACGCGAACAGAAAGAGGTGTCGAAAATGCAGAAGGAGGTATCGAACGTACTTTCGTACATCGTAAAATAAATACACTGGTGTTGTTCGATCACAAATGTCGATTAATGGTATAATAACCTAATGTCTCTCGGGAACATATAGTATCACCAATTCGGTTTTGAAAAAGGTTGCCATATGATTGAATATTTGAATTAATATTACTGAAATTGATCACACGCCAGTGGCGTCGTCTTTTCATTCACCAATATTGGCAACCTCCGTGGCCCAGTTGGCAAGACGCCTGTCTCCTAGCCGGGTTTGATTTCCGGTGAAACCCGAATATTTAAAAAAATGATACCAATCTGGTTTCCACTTAAGGCTTCTTTAATATCTTTCTAGTGATTTGGAAAAGATTCTCGGGCGTTCCGAGGCAATAAGCCCGCCTGTATCGGACGAGTGCCGTCACCCTTGTGTGTGTATGTCGTATGATGATATAGACAATGCTGTGTAGATCTGGAGGCCAATTCACCTTAATATTCGTAGATTTAAACAGTGTATAAACTCTTGTATTAATGTGTAGAATGTTGTTATAAGAATATAAACTCAATTCTGTATGTAAATCTATGGAAATAGGTATCATGTCATTCTAATGTTCTTGTGTATTATATGTAAATGTTAGCTATTTAGCGATAAATATGTTAAATGCTTGTATGTAAACCCTTATAATTATATGAAAATATATGTCTGTTTGAATCCGATTACGCTCGCGACCGCACAGGAAAATGTGCTGTCGCCGAGCCATCGAGACTAAGGCAAAAGTCAGTCGGTCTAAGCGGCGCCCCGAGCCCCGAAAGTGGTTGTACTTTGCGGGTAACGAGCGCTTACTATGACCGATTTGGCACTAATATAGACGCCCAAAAGCTACCAAAATATACTTCTCTACTGATCTACAACTGTGTTTCACTTCGTCTACCCTTCTCCGATTTTCTACAGAGGAATCTCTCTACGACCATCTTCGCTTCTCCAGAACCATCGTCATCGTTACACCACTGGAACAGCTCCGAGCAGCCATCTTGGATAGCCACGACAGGCCCCGCCCCGAGCAGTTTACAAGCCCCACCCCAGACAGTGGCGTAGCGGCGAAAGAATATTTCGCCACCAATTAATATTTTGGTGATTGACGATTTCAACCGCGACCGGAATTCTACGAGCATTGTGCAGAAACCAACAACCTATTCTACAGTCTTTGTACCTGTCCGGTACACCGCCAGTGAAAGTGGAATAGAAATAAGTTTCAACGCGCCTAGTATATATGGTAAAACTAAACTCTCATAAGGTTTCTTCAATAAAATAACAATTTATACGAGATGAAAAGGTGGTCGAAATTTAATTACGGAAATATAACAAAGATAAAGTTTGATCAGAAACCAGTGATGGGCAAAAACATTGTCATTCAATATTAAACATGTGATAAGAGAGATATGACGTTTGAAATATCACTGGACGTAATAAATTCCGAAGCCTGAAGATGGACGTTCGAGGGGTGAAACGCGGCCGCCCATAGAATAATCCACCCGCGTGCACTGCATACACTACGCATACGAGAACAAGGGTTCTGAGTAAATTTGAGAACGTTTCATAATAACAATTTTTAATTTTCTTTTCATTGTATCAAAAAATTATGCCTCGTATAGTTTTTCGTTCTTGAGTCTCGCACAATACGCAGAAATCGCCATATGAAATCGATAAAATGTTTCCTTTATTGCGCAGTCAAATACTTCAATTCAATCGCGATAAAAGTTTGCAATAAAGTTGTCCAGTACGATGCGGCCGAGGTGGAGGACGTATACTTTATCCACTATGTTGACTGAACAATACTCGTAAAAGCGGATCTGCTTAATGCCCGCGGCAAGTTGCGCAATATGAAGGGAAATTAAATGAATCACTCCGCAAATATGACGGGTCGAAGTGTATAAACTGTCTGAAAGTTTATTTCATAAAAAAACTTTTGACGATGACTTTTTGTTACTTTTTACTTTGCATTTAATTTAATAATTATCGGTCAAAAAAATACATCTGACCAATATTCTGACAATAGTGTTCCTGAAAGAATACATCTGACCAATAGTCTGGCAATAATTTTCCTGAATGAATACATCTGACCAATATTCTGGCAAAAGTTTTCCTGAAAGAATACAACTGATTTATATTCTGGCAATAGTTTTCCTGAAAGAATACATCAGACCAACATTCTGGCAATCGTTTTCCTGAATGAATACATCTGACCAATATTCTGGCAAAAGTTTTCCTGAAAGAATACAACTGACTTATATTCTGGGAATAGTTTTCCTGAAAGAATACATCCGACCAATATTCTGGCAATAGTTTTCCTGAAAGAATACATCTGACCAATATTCTGGTAATAGTTTTCCTGAAAGAATACATCTGACCAATATTCTGGTAATAGTTTTCCTGAAAGAATACATCTGACCAATATTACGGCAATAGTTTTCCTGAAAGAATACATCTGACCAATATTCTGGCAATAGTTTTCCTGAAGAAAAAAAAACAGCTTAAAGATGTCAGGGCAGCTGGGAAGAGGAAAAATACACTATTTTGAAGGAAGCGACATTAAAAAAATGCCTTGTGATTTTCTAAACTTATTTCATCGAGCTTATCACGGAAGAACTTGAAAACATCAGTTTCGGAGGGTCTCGTCATAATTTATGATTACATATTAACATCACACACATACACTACGCTACACCTGAAGCCGAATGTGTTACTATCATATTTAGAAAAATCTACAAAGATTTAAGAAACGACTGAAAAAACTCTTAATTTCTAGTCAGTAAAATAACGTGTTTCATTGCTAATTTTTTTTCCTTTCCTTTCCACCATCCCTTCCATTTCCTTTGATTGATGATATCTCACTTTATATGAAAAATAATTTTATGGTGATTGTCCGTCTTTGTGGGCATATGCTCACGTATATTTTCATAGATTTCGTGGGGATGGATATTTATTTGAATGATTTATGCTACCATGTAACTTGCTTCATTTACTTTTGTCTGGTTGATCGGAAGAGATTTCCACCTGACATTAAGCCCGCCAGATCGTATTTGCAATAAAAGTGTTAAATAATAAATTAATCCCCGCTACACGTGTTTCTATATCCTATCCCGAGGCTCTCTTCATGCGGAACGATCCTAATTTATTGAATGAGTGGAATAACAAAATAATTTATTGTTGAATATTAAACATGCTAAGTCCCATTTCAGTGGCGCTTATGAGCTTTTATAAATTTAAACCAAAAAGCTTTTGGGGTGTATCAATATCATATTGGAGTGTACCAATATCATATTGAATAGAACAGCGCTGTGCAAACAATCTACATATTAGTATTAATACTGTATAACGGTAGAATATTATATTAAGTAAGGAGCAGTAACTTAATTAAATGTCAATATGTATTTATGGTGACAGAACGCTGCGAGGCGTAGTTTCTAGATTTTTTAATGGATTGAATAACAACATTAGACAATGTTTAAGGTGTAAAAATAAGTGTTTAGTTAAAAAAGCTATGCGTTCGGCTTTGTGTGATTAACAAGTTCTCTATATTTAATATAAATATGGATTTCGAACATTTAATACATGTCGTCGTTGATGAGCCTCGTAGTCGAGGATCGCCCTCGCGATTCTTATTTATTTATTTAACACTTTTATTGCAATACAATCTGGCGGGCTTATTGCTAGGTGGCAATCTCTTCCAACCAACCAGACAAAAGTAAATTAAGCAAGTTACGTGGTCGCATATATCATTCAAATGACTATCCATCCCCACGAAATCCATAAACATATACGCGAGAACATGCCCACGAATCCCACAAAGACGGACAATCACCCGAACATTCATTTTCATATAAAGTGAGATATTATCAATCAAAAGGAAAGGAAAGGATGGTGGAGAGGAAAGGAAAAGAAAAATCAGGAATGAAACACGTTATTTTACTGACTAGAAATAAAGAGTATTTTCAATTGCTTCTTAAAGCATGCCAAGGACGGAGCGATTCTTACATCAATTCAGTTGCAAAGTGAAGCTGTGCCATGTAGTTTTTGTTTTCTCATTGAGTGAGACATTGCACACCAGCAAACTCAACGATCAAAACGCTATATTTGATCCGATGGTACATCTGTAGCGAGATGATCGGAGTACATCGGCATGTTATTTCCTTTTTTTTTTTTTTTAAAGAATGGATATAACCGAATTATAGGCATCTTTATATCCCCGAATACTAGACGGAAAAAATGCTTCTGTCATTCAAGGGGAGTAGCACAGCGCGGGGTTTGAACCTGCGACCGTCCGCACTAAAGTTCAGTTTGTTACCACGCGGCCACGTCTCACTTTATACATACTCGTACATATGTTACCATCACACCATTTCCCTGTCAGGATCGACATAGGACAGAGCGCCAGATTTTCCTATTTCGATACACATCTTTCGCCTCTTCTAAATCTATTTCTAATACATCTTCAGTCTATATCCTTTTCTCTGTACTTCACTCAAACACACTTTATCTAAACTTTTATCTTTCATTATATCACATACTTTTTTTGTCTCTTAGTTCATTCCTCCCCAAATATTCCGTCCATCTATTCTTAACTCCGTCCTCCTCTGATCACCACCACCAGAGGCACGGCGCTGTGGGTTGCGAACCTTGCTGGTTCCTTTACGAGTTGGTGTATCTCGGGAGCTCCTACACGTTATTCAATTTTTCCACCCATCACTGCAATAAATGTTTTTATTATTTTATCAAAATTACTATATTTTGTTTGAAACCTATTCTTCTTCCGAGTGTCATGTCAGGTCCCCCCAACGTTGAATATCACCTGAGAGTAGACATATTTGTCCCAGGCAGCTCGAAAAAGATCCCCAACGCTCCTTATACCAGTCCAATCACGTATATTGCGGAGCCAGGAGATTTGCCTCCTTCCAACACCTCTTCAGCCCTCTATTTTGCCTTGAATGATCAGGTACAGTAATTTGTACTTTTCTCCTCTAAAGTACATGAACCAAATAAGCCCCAATCTGATTTTAATATTAGTCAGCAACTCTCTATCAACATTGGATATTTGAAGAACCCTTGTGTTACTGACCATATCAATGAAACAGAAAGATACAATTCCGAAAAACTGTGAGGCTATTCGAAAAAATATTTTTTATCAAACCTGTATACAACATATAAAAAAAAACCTTTAAAATATCTAATACCAACCTTCGTGCGATTATCCGTTTTGTACGGTTGACTATTCAAGGAGGGTACAGGTCAAAAAAGGTGGTCCGATCCGTGTTTGACTGAGACACTGTTTGTCTGCTTCTCCAAATATGTACGGAATCGCCATTGAAAAGATAGTTTGTATTCTGAGGTCAATATTTGCTTCGATGATCGATCGAGCAAAGTAAAAATATGCTGTGTTCGGATTCACCTACGAGTATATACGAGTAGAACAAATTGACTTAACATAAATACCCACTTATTCAATTATCATACAAATATTTATTTCATTTTGAATGGAAGAATAAAAATTAATATTTATTAAGAATATCTTGAAACAATTCATTAAAATAATCTTACAGATCTAAGTTCACTTATAACATATCTAAGTTGTTTTCCGCGTACCTAAGATTCATAAGCCTTTTAGGTATTTCTAAAAACGATTTAAATTTATATTAATGTTCATTAGAATAATATCAGTGTTTATTTATAAGTGTCGACTAACGCATTGATGGAACAAATAAATCTTATATGTTGTTCCATTATAAAATTTATATTGATGTTCATTAGAATAATTTCAGTGTTTATTTATAAGTGTCGACTAACGCATTGATGGAACAAATAAATCTTATATGTTGTTCCATTATAAAATTTATATTGATGTTCATTAGAATAATATCAGTGTTTATTTATAAGTGTCGACTAACGCACTGAAGGAACAAATAAATCTTATATGTTGTTCCATTATAAAATTTATATTGATGTTCATTAAAATAATATCAATGTTTATTTATAAGTGTCGACAAACGCATCGATGGAACAAATAAATCTTATATGTTGTTCCATTATAAAATTTATATTGATGTTCATTAGAATAATATCAGTGTTTATTTATAAGTGTCGACTAACGCACTGAAGGAACAAATAAATCTTATATGTTGTTCCATTATAAAATTTATATTGATGTTCATTAAAATAATATCAATGTTTATTTATAAGTGTCGACAAACGCATCGATGGAACAAATAAATCTTATATGTTGTTCCATTATAAAATTTATATTGATGTTCATTAGAATAATATCAGTGTTTATTTATAAGTGTCGACTAACGCACTGAAGGAACAAATAAATCTTATATGTTGTTCCATTATAAAATTTATATTGATGTTCATTAAAATAATATCAATGTTTATTTATAAGTGTCGACAAACGCATCGATGGAACAAATAAATCTTATATGTTGTTCCATTATAAAATTTATATTGATGTTCATTAGAATAATATCAGTGTTTATTTATAAGTGTCGACTAACGCACTGAAGGAACAAATAAATCTTATATGTTGTTCTATTATAAAATTTATATTGATGTTCATTAAAATAATATCAATGTTTATTTATAAGTGTCGACAAACGCATCGATGGAACAAATAAATCTTATATGTTGTTCCATTATAAAATTTATATTGATGTTCATTAGAATAATATCAGTGTTTATTTATAAGTGTCGACAAATGCATTGATGGAACAAATAAATCTTATATGTTGTTCCATTATAAAATCGAAAATACAGGTTGTGCCAAAAAATATACACACTTTGAATAATTAAAAATTCAGTATTTATTAAGGTATATCTAATATTTAAATAAATATATCTAATATTTGGCCAATTTATTTCATATGTAGGTGACATATCGGAGGAAACATCACGAAGGACAAAACTGGCGTGGAGCTCATTTGGACGTTTGAACAACATCTTCAAAAGTAATCTCCCAATATGCTTGAAGCGAAGGGTCTACAACCAGTGTATTCTTCCAGTACTTACGTATGGCTGCGAGACGTGGACGCTCACAGTAAAGAACACACAAAAGCTCCAGACCGCACAAAGGGGCATGGAGAGATGCATGTTGGGATATACTAAAAGAGACCGTAAACGAAACACCTGGATTCGCAATATAACAAAGGTAGAAGACGTTATAAAGGTGTGAAAAAAAATTAAGTGGCAATGGGCCGGACACGTAGCCAGAATGTCAGACTCCCGATGGACATCCGAAATAATCCAATGGTACCCAAGAGGCATAAAGAGGCCCAGAAGAAGACCGAAGGTACGCTGGATATATGAAATCAGGAAGCATGGCCGCATCACATGGCATCAACGAGCAAAAAACCGAACTATTTGGAGTCAGCTTGGGGAGACCATCCAGCAGTGGATCGACCCTGGTTGACAATGATGATGATGATGATCTAATATCAAAAATCCAGATTAAAGAAGACATACATAGTTTTTTTTGGTACCGTAAGTGCTCAAATCGATGGCCGTTCAAGTCCATGCACTGCTGATAACGTGGGATCGCAAACATCATAAATATTTTTTTTTTGTTTTGGTATTTGGGCGCATTCTCTTTAAATGGCTGCTTTCAATAAATTTATTGTTATAGGTTTTGTGATATAAACTTTATCGTTAACGAGTCCCGGGAGGTATTCAATTATATATCTAAGTCCAATTCATTTACTCGACAAGTTTCCATCAAGATAGACCCTCACACCACGATGGTAGTGGGGAGGTGCACCATCTTGCTGGAAATACAATAAAAGTTCTCCTCATCCCTAAACTCCTCACGAATGCGTGGTATACACCCTTTATATGTTCTATTGTTACGTTAGTTTACTTAGCTAAATTTAGGTAATAATTGGTAATATGTGTATACATACATACGAGTATATCGAACTTAAATATACATTTGATAAATATACAATTAATTCAAACAATTACTTTGTAATTACAAGTACTTAAATTTTATTGTATTTTCATATAAGTTTAACATAAATTTTGTAAATAATTTTAAGTATTTCAAGTTTATTTAAGTAATTTTAAGTTTCAATAAACTTTTCTTGTATGCTATTTTTTCACGTTACGTAAAAAAAAACATTGTTGGGTCGTAAATCAAATAAATAAATATATCCCACGGATTTATTGCACGAAACATTCGCTTCTAAACAATCGGCTTTTGTTTATTGCTCAAAACATTCGCTTCTAAACAATAAGCTTTTGTTTATTGCTCAAAACATTCGCTTCTAAACAATCAGCTTTTGTTTAAAAATAACTATTAATTTTGAATTTTATCTTCTGAACCCAATGACTTGATACTTAGCAAAATAATCATTTTTTTAATAAAATTAATAAGTAAATGAATGACACTTATAACATATAAAACCTCGTTATGCCTCTTTCTGAGGTAGGGAGAGAGAAAAGATTTCCACGCTTTCTTCGTTATACATATTCTTCTGTTTCTCGTACTTTTCTCAATGATTGCCTTTGATTAATTCCTCGGTATATTATTACTCACTGTTCATTTATTTTAGATAACTTTACTTGTTTTGTTCATCTTTTATTGCTAGGAAACAGACAGCCTTGCAATCTGGTTGAGAAGCTGCTGATGATGGCTGTAGTTGAGGGTAACAGATCGCGTGAATAAGCATGCAGTGATTTTATACAGGGTTCTGGCATTGAGTCCTAAAACGCTTGCAAGATAGCTCAAGACCATTTTGAATGGTGCGAATTTGTCATAACGAAAGTTTTATCCCGTCTAGATCAACACTCTCAAACAGAGCCGAGGACAAGGAAAAGTTGTAACATAAAAAATATATGGCTAATATTGTAATGTGTTTTATCAAACACTGTTTATTCCATTTTTTGTAACGGTATAACCCTACCGGTTTCAAGGCTTTCACTTCTTTATCAGGGGAGCACAAACAAGACTGAATTATGTTCGAACTGGTACCGAGATACACGCTTCTAACGGTAAACATTCGGGTTGGGGACTGGAGGTTGAGGGAGGGATGAAACAAACTTGGCGAGCAGCGGATATATTCTTGGGATGTATATGTTTGCTAGATGTTCACCTCGATGCACTGACTTAGAAATTTCTAGGGCCTCTAATCTGTCCAATGTATTTCCGTTACTACTGATATGTAAGAATTTGGCATCATCGATAGAAAATGAATGAATATCACGGTGACAATGATTAGCCATTTTAGATTTATGGCTACTTATCATATATATTAAGTCAACCAGTTGATGGATTTACCATCTTAACGGTTTTTAATCTATAGCATTGAAATTATTAGTAGATGAAAACATAAAGTTTCAAAGAAAGTAATTCACGTCGCACTTTGAAAGTTACAAAACAAAATATTTTCCAAGGAAAGAGGGCAAAATAAAGAGCCTTAAGTAGGTTCCAAACATCCCCCGGAGACTTATGAAATAGCCAGCTTCTGATTTACCCTCATAGCCTAACCGCAGTCTCGGGGCTATCGCTAGAAAAACAAGTATGACTGTTGATTTTGTTGAACATTTTTACTTTCTTGGTTTATAGAACCGTTCACATTTATTGAATAAATCAAGAAACAGCTTTCGTTGAATACTTACTAGATGCGTGAAATTTTAATAAAATATTACTTAGAAAAGCTCAGATTACGTAAAGAAAATTCATATGTTCAAAATATCGTGACGGTAACATACCCGTAATTATTGGTGAAACAAATTATCGTGACGGTAACATACCCGTAATTATTGGTGAAACAAAATATCGTGACGGTAACATACCCGTAATTATTGGTGAAACAAATTATCGTGACGGTAACATACCCGTAATTCTTGGTAAAACAAACCAGCCTCATTCCCTCTTAAAAATGAAAATGTCATGCAGAAAGTTTATATTGAAAATATATATTCAAAAGGTCTTCCTATAAGCTGAGCGGTTGCATAACTGCAATAAAAGAACATCTAGTCTTCGAGGACGTTTAAAATTGACAATTTAAATAACAATTAAATTAAAAGATTAAGAGAAATTCAGTTTACCTTGTATAAATTCTGAATTCCAAAAACCCACCCAAAAAAGGGAATAAAATGGGGTACTCGACTCTAGAAATTTGAAAAAAATCGTTTTTTTGGTTTTTTGTATATTCTAAAAGTTTAGACCTTTAAGAATATGTTCTCAAAAGGAAATTTTAAAATTCTCAATATTTACGAAGTTATAGCTATAAATGAGGCAGCAATTACGCCGCACCGGTATGACTCGGACAATAATCTCAACACTTTAAACGCGTTTTTCTCGAAACTACTTTTTTCGACCTGGTCGACATAAAATCTCAAGTTCTATCCAACCGATTACCTTCAAATTTGGTATGAAACTTTGATAAATGTTTTTATATTGTCCCTACCTTGAAAAATACCAACTTTTTTTTTTACTATTTAAAAAAAAATCGAAAAAATGGGTAATAAATTTTTTTCAGACAGCCGCCATTATACGTTTTTTTTTCTCTTTGATACCAACTATAGCGACATTATTTTTTATCGAGAAACTGTGTATGATTTTTGTTTCAAATTTACGAAAGGGTTTCAATCGTGTCGACCAGCTCACCCCCTTTTTTACGACAAGATATACCATCTTGAATTTTGAATTTTTTTTGTATATTCTCAAACAAACAAACTGTAAAAAATGTACGGCAAAAATGTTTTTTTTTTATTTAGTCTGAAAAAACGCCCTAAATTCACGCTTCTAGAGTAGAATAATAAGTAGAATTAAGGAATGAAAAAAGTAAAATTCAAAGCACGAAAAAAGTATATCATATATTTAGACAATTGGTTTACAAATCACAATTATTAGTTTCCTCGAGTGAGACGAAAAAAAAAGCAAATGAAAAGCGGATAAAAGCTGACATTAATAATAATACGCCAGCTTTCCCCCTATTCCCGTTCATTACTTAACTTGAAATGGGTTTTCATTTAGAGACCCGTTCTCGCTCAGTGATATAATCAAGAGGTCCCGAATTCAAGATACGCCCGGATCGAAAAAATGTTTATTAAAAAAACCACAGCACCTTCCATTTATTTTCAGTATTAACTCGGATGTAAAAATCAAGAAGATTGTTAGTAACATTGCTTAACAAATATTCTTCACGATTGTGGTTAAAATAAATATGTACCGACATTTTTACAGTACTAAATGTATGCACAGTAGACCCTCCGTATTCACGGGGGATATGTTCCAAGTAGACGTCTAAAACCGCAGGTAGTAGTACCAAACCCTATATATACAATGTTTTCCACAATACATATGTATATATTACAGTTAAATTTATGACGGCGCGCCAGGCGGATGCGACGCAAACGTAATTTAATTTGGACAAGGGAAAATGACGAAATATAGATTGATTTTGTAAGAAATAGTGAAGCTTTATATAATGTGAAGAGCAAAGACTATAGAAAAGCTCAATTGGAACAAAATATGTGGAATAAAATTTTCAACTGACAGTTGTGGGTTCTCATTTCTGCCGTCTGGCGACGCGGCAGCATCACGTCTGTAACGTGCGCTATATAACGAACCCGTTTTCTTAGGAAACCGTAGCTTTAGAAACAGTGCAAATGTAAGTGGAAGGTGTGGTAAAGGCAAACCAAGTGAAGTATTATTAATTAATTTATTTATTTTACACATGCCAAGAAATATACATAATTTGCGAAAAAACCACAGGTAATTAAATTTGGACACACAATTTTAATGGATCTGGGTTTGTTGCCTTTCATTTGTCGTGTCCCCAGTAAACTAGGTTTTTGTGTGTATCTCACTGAGGACATATAGCATGAAAACATAAATCGATACTTCTTTCCGATTTTTGATTATATAAAATCCCGTTTCACATTCTCATCAACCTGACAAACAGTGACACTCAATTACATATGTATACATCACGCGAAATCAAACTCCTCACACTTCATCACTCCAGACAGACCAAAAATAATCATCCCACAATATACCGCACACAATCATAAAGGGAAAAAAATACAATTATACAAAAATATAAATATAAAACTACAAAAACTTCTTCCACAGAAATTTACATTTTAAAACCGCGGTTGAACGCGGTTTACTAAAACCGCGGAAAGTTACTGTACTTATATTACTCAATAGTACTTCTCCCTACCCTTATCTCAAATCGTGAATTATCCTCTATTGGGATCGGACATTTTTATTCGGAAAATGAAGTTTCTTCTATTTTAGACTATAATAGTCAAAAATATGTAGAATATATTAATTTATCCTCCATAACACCACAAAATATGTTTTTTTGCCGAAGTTACAATATGATTTTTCTGCACTTTTATTCTCGAAGCGCCGCGTCCTGTTGGATACTGGACATTCCTCAGGTATTTACTGAAGTTCGGACCGACTCAATAGAACTACAGTAGAACATCGATTATCCGAACACCGATCAACCGAAACATCGGTTAACCGAAAGCGTTCCAGTCGGCAAATTCTGTCCGATCGCTGTCTTTAAAACGTGTGCGAGATTTAGCGGCAAAAAAACGAGTCTCAGCTTTACACAAAATACAATTTTGGACTTATTTTCCTAAACTGTAGGCATACTTTAATGTACTACTTTATGTAAGGTATGAATTTGTAAGACGTGTGATACAAAATATAAACAGTTTTGTGTTTAATCGGTTATCCGAACACGACCAGTCCCCAATTGTTTCGGATAACCGATGCTCTACTTTACACCCAAAAAATTCCCGCAAGTTTTTTTATGTAAAAAATACGGTGTCTTGCTCTGCCTCGTTTGCCGTGTGCCGTTAAAGTGTATCTTGTGCCTCTCATTACGTGGCAAGAAAGCTCATGAAGCCTCGCCACATCACGTATTTGCGCCTTCTTCGCCGTCTTCTTTAGCATCGTCACCCCATCTTTACCGTCTTCACCATCGTCGCTACACTGAGGCCCCCGGGATGAGCGGGAGGACGCCCAACCTGAACTGCGCCACCAGGGCCGATGACATGAGCGTTCGAACGCCTTTGAGATAGTAACCATGCCCAACTATGGTTGATGCGATTGAAGAACAGAGATATATAGTAAAGAGAGTTATTATTATGGATAAATTCGCACATAAAATACTTAATATAAGTATACTATACATACATAAATAACACTGCACACACATATGACACAAGAGTGCAAAAGGTATTCCCTCAAATCACTGACAAAAGATCTACGGTGCAGTAAAATGCACACGTCTTGAAAAATTTAATATAAGCCAAAGAACTCGTATCTTCTTCTTCTTCTTCATTACGTGGCTGACATACTGCAACTTGTGAACCTTCACCGTATTAGCAGTTATTAAGCACTTTAATATACGAGTATGTAACAAAATCCTTCAATCACCTGGTAATCGTCTCCGACACGGCATATCGAATGCCTGTTGATGGTCTTTGTTGCCCAAATTTCTGAGGCATACAGAAATATTGAGAACAAACGGGTTTTAAAAACGCTGTAACGCACTGGACTTCCGTGTGGAAGGTCGTCGGTTCGAACCCCGCGTTATGCTAATCCCCTCGAACGACACAGGCACTTTTTACGCCTAGTGTTAAAAAATATAAGGATACCTATAACTTCGGTCATATATATTCTTTAAAAAAAAAAAAAAAAGATGAAAAGGTGTATTTTAATTCCTCGAAAAAAAATGTATGTTTCTTCAGATCAGTCCTAGCCTCAATATAGCACTCCTTACCAAAGATTTTATTGTATACAAGGCCACAAATGCTACCGAGGTACAAATTAATGATACAATATTAAATTAAAAGAGAAAAAAACATTAATTTAATTGTAAAACAATAAGTATCAGATAGTAGTATACGGGCGAGTGGTTATCTGTTCGTTCGATCGATCAGTTATCGATACGATCACGATTCTGTTAAATTCACATAATGGCCGTCAGGTTGTCGGCAATAATTTGCAAGTGAGGTCGCGCTAAAACAAAAAATGACAGACAGTAAATAATCTATCCGCGGAGTTCACCATCTATCCCCTAACTGTCATCTCACCTATAAAAAAAGAAGTGCGGGATACGTATACTCGTATATGCATATATTTATTATGACATAGTTTTTCTTTTGTCATCAAATGAAGGGTTAATTAATTGAATAATGGTGATTATAGACTTTTAGATTTAGGCAATAGAAAGCTGCCTCCTGTTCAACCTTTCCCTTTCTGTGCTAAAAAAATCCGCCCGTTCCGGTGCTGTGTCTTCAATACAATGTAAAAATAAGCGATTTAAAATCGGAAAAATAAGAATATTCATAGCCAATCGCTTAAATTAATTAAATTTGAAGTCAAAAGTGATAATAATTTAAATTTAATTGCTGAAAACATGAAAAAAAAAAACATCGGATGACGTTCACAAAACGGGCGAAGCGACCATCTCGAACGATAGCCCGCTGGCTACTTACTGAGCGAGAGAAGCGTTCGAACTGAGATTCTATTTCTTGCGTTCTCATATACCGAAGTAGAGTGAGACGTGAATAGCGTCGCTTCCTCACCCATAGCGGTTTTTTAGAATGAATATACCTACGTCACACACTGACACACGTTTGATTGTATTGGTGAATTTATTTTCGATTTTCACAAAACATCTCTGATGTGGCCGATAAGTGCTAATTATTATTAATATTATTTATTTCATACAATGCGTAAATGTATTAAGGAGGAATACCTTAAATCTGAACCCAGTATTTATTATATTTATAGAGATATTAAAGTTTTTAGAAGCAATGTGTACTAGTTACACATCACCGGGAAGGAAGGGTCTGAGAAAGTATGAGTCATCCGTTCCCAGATTGCATCGATTAGGTAATAATTATGCTACAGTCTTTAAAATATTTGGTGACAGTCTTAATGTTTTTAAAAGTTCTCTTAGGGAGTGTTTTTGTTTGTTTGAACCCTGAATTCGACGCCACGGAGTACATTTTTTTTCCGTTGACTTATTTTTCTTTCAAACTTCCCGAGTTTTCTGAAAATAATGGGTCTTTCAAATTAAGCGTTTTTTTTTTATTCTTGGATAAACCACAGATGGCGTCACGAACTTGCCTGGGTCTTGTGACATTTGACTGAGGTTACGTGAAAAGCCAGGTATATAAGAATGACCCCCAATCAATTCCTGAGCTGAAGGACGAAATTATTCGCGTTATTGGTGAGTAGAACCGCAATTACGCCAAAATGTCATCGAAAATTTTGACAAAAGAGTGGACAACTATGGAGCTGCAAGAGGTGGACATTTGGCGGATATTGCTTTTTGTGTTTAAATGTCATACATTATACTTCAATGGCCAATAAAAAAAATTGAAATCAAAGCAAATTGTGTGTTTCATTGGAAAAAAATTAAAAATTGAATAAAAAAAACCGCTCAATTTGAAAGATCCTTATGTTGAAATTTCGACGTCCATTTTTTATGTGTCATCCGTTCGAGTGGATGAATTATTCGTATATACTCGTATTTTTCTTTTATTTTATTCCAAACAGATTGAATTGTTTGTATGTTGGGACCTAGGATTCCCCGAGTCTTGGCCTAACTTTAGTGTGTGATTTTAACGGTTGATAAAAGAGTGTAAATTGTGATAACATTTGTACCTATCCTAAATCATAGAATGATTCGTTGTTTAGCAAACACTTATATAAATATATAATAGAAGCACTTAATAATAGAATAGAAAAACACTATAAAGAAAAAAGAAGGCACACATGAAGGTGCGACAGTTATACCACAGTTCATATATGTAATCTGTGAGATGAGCCTTGGACGACGGTGAGGTCACGTCGGAGGTTTAATTTTAGCAGGGATGGAAAAAGGGAACCGGTTCCCTCGGAAATAATCCCTCCACTGTTTTAATGAAAGGGATCATCGGCTTATGTTACAAGTATATGAACGCATATATGCAAAAAGGATTCATCCCCCAAAAGATTTTTTTTAATACTAAATGCGCGCACTTCAAACATTTATGTACAAAAATATCAAGCCACTATTATTAACTTCATGCCATTGCAATATAACTTCATAGTCAGGGTCAAGATCCACCTTGGAGTATGGACGTCCATACTTGACTTATGTCCACAGATGGGCTCGATTATCATCACAGAGTCACAAAATATGATCTGCGGATTGGTCCAAATGGCCGCTTAAATTACAATAGGACGAAGATACATGATTACTCGTAAAACGAAATCCTGAGACAAATTGGATAGCCTAATAACTTGGATTGGCCACGGGAAACCGAGGCGCACCCTGATGCAAGGAAAACCATTACATATCTGCCTTTCCACGACGGATAACGACCATCGTTGTTACGAAGTTGACAACTAGGTTTCTAGGCAGACTTTAAGAGTCGCGCGAAGAATCATCCCTGGCAAGGGGTGAAGGCGGACTTCATCTACGAGGGTCATCCAGAAAGTAAGGTTACAACATTTATGTAGGATCGAAAAATGCTTGTATTTAATTGAAATTCACAGGATATTTCACAAATGTATTAAACTATTTTTCAACGTAATCACCGTCGAGATCGAGACATTTCTGTAATCGGAGCACCAGCTTTTGTATGCCAGTGTCATAGACCTCCGCCGCCAGCTCTTTCAGCCACTTCTTCACAGCTTCCTCGACCTCCTGACGTTGGAAATCACCCCCCGTCACGATAGAGTTCAGAAAAGCTTCTCCCTTTTGTGCAAAACGATCCAAAAATTCACGCGCGGCGGTCACGTGATTTTGACGGTGCTCCGGTGTGAGCATTGTGGGCGCCCATCTCGCACACAACTTCTAGTAACCAAGTTTTTCCGACACAATATCACCAAGGAGACTTCGAGAAATGTCAGGAAATTCTTCGTGAAGGTCGTCAAGCGTCACACGGCGGTCATTTCGCACTTGTTCTTCAATTTATTGCACAAGTTCGTCAGAAATCACTGCCTTGCCTCGTCCCGAGTATCAGTACGGCCTTCTCTGAACAACCTAACCCACTTCGTGACATGTTGTCGACTCATCACATCACTACCAAAAACTTCCACGAGCTTCCGATGGATATTCGCGGCGGTATTGTTCTGCAAAGTAAAAAAAACGGATGACCGTGCGGATCTCGCACGGACGGGAGGTGGCGGGAGCGCGCGACGATCTCTCCATCGGAAGAATTTACTGTGACTGAACGAAATGGCCGACAAACACGCGGGACCAAACAAACTGGCCGTTAGGATCCCCCTTACAAGCCAGGTGCACCAACTTCGAAACAAAAAATTTCCCCCTTCCTCAGGAGCCCTTGTAACATTACTTTCTAGATGACCCTCGTATCTTCGCGGGTTAACCTTTACGAAAAAAAAATCGATGTGCGACGCTGGGCCTCCAGATCTAATAGAGCGAGTCCCGTCGATCAGCATTATTTTGGCAACTGAAAGGCCACTTCTGTGGGCCCAACACCTAGCTGAATAGCGCACAATGGCCAAAAATACTGCATTCTAATAGAGTTTGCTCGTACGGCATATGGGTTTCGAAAACGCGCAACAGTCAGAAATGCCTACCTCGCACTCAGCAAGAACGATTATTCCTTGGGCATAATTGATCGTTATTCCTAGATTAGTTGTTTTTTTACATAAAAAACAACCTAAGAGCACACTACGATTTTTAAAGGGGTTCACTAATCTTGTAAAAGCTTTGTAGAAAGCCCATACAACGCGCAGTTGTGTTTCCTCAAATATATCTAAATACGTAAACTATTAGTTGGTTCCTTTTTGCATATATCCGTTAATTAATAATAAATTCCACATACACAAGTCCTGAATACTACTCTTTATACCCGGCCTCTCTTGTGACAATCCTTGTCGTGAGATATTAACATAAAATTAAATTCTCTTAAAACGTTCAACGTCTCTCTGATTGAATTACGCTACGTTCGTTTTTTAATTATTTAAATTGCAAAGTTAAAATTACTTTTTTGATACAAAAGATTGTAAAAAAATCCACATTACGTAGTATTATAGAATAGAAAAAAACAGTATAAGTCAAACCACACACAATAACGATGAAAATCTACATAATTTTCTCAATTTATTCCAGCATGAACAACTTCTTAATTTTACTGTTTTAAACCTCCGTCGGGCGCAATACTAATCCTAACACGTTCGGGCGCAACTCATCTGTGAGATTAAACATTAAATTTCTGCTTAGGCTTAAGGGAAAACTTATCAAACTGAACTTTTCACTCAAACATGATTATATAACATTTGTACATTTCTTTGCACTTTTCAATAACAAATTTTTTAATTTTCTCATATTGTTTTTCTTAAAATAGAAGATAACTAGTTTACAGCATTCTCAGTATTTTGTTGCCAGCTTATCAACACAACTAATGCAATTCAGTAACATCACATTTTTTTTAAGTCATTTAATACCCACAATAGGTTTGTAAAAAATATTTAGCACAATAAAAAGTATGGGAATTACCTGTCACATCTTCATAAGGTAGGTTTTCACGTGACGAAAATAAAAGCAATAACTTAACATTAGAGAACGCTATGCTAGCACTTTTTCAAACATAATTTAGAATGTATTCAATTCAAATTCACTTGTGATCATAAAACGTCTTCACAAAAACAAAAGTGAGTAATCAAAATATGATTAGAAAGTTATTCCTGATCAGGCTCACGCTGAACATTTTCGAAAACATTCTTATAACAATTTTCACATGCCATGCGTGCATGTTTGTATTCATATAGTAAATAACGATCATTGCATTAGGGGCTAGATCATGGATATACGAACTATTGCAGAAATGAGAAAAAAAAATTGGAAATCAAAAATACTAACGTAATCGGGCGCAACTCATCCAGCAGATTAAAACGTCCGTCACGGAGACCAACGGTGCACCGGAGAAATAACAAAGACACCCTTGTGTGAGGGGTAGGGAGTCAGAAAGCTAAAGAACGTTGAAGAATGCTTTCTAGCGCGCTCAATCTTATAAGAATTTATTTTTTGCTTTTGGTAATATGATATGAAATATGTCAATATCCGAAGCAGTCGTGTTCAAAAGAGTTAAGGCCCTTCAAACAGGCATAGCGGCTGCAAGACCCATTCTTGCGTATGTTATTGAGAACAGTTCTTGGCGGCGCAGTCTAGTGTAATTGTTAGGAACATTTAACGCTAATCTTTGTAGTAATGCTGGACAGCTCACATATCCTCGAACGAGTCTGACAACGTATACCAGGAGACGCAGATCTCTTCTTACGCTCAAGGATTTATACCCGAGCATGCCCAGCAGACACTGAGTAGGATAAAGCCATGGATAGACACCAAACTCACTCCTATAGAGATATCGTAGATATTTTTTTGTACTTTCTCCACCAAAAGTGAGTTCTGCGCCCCGACCGGGCTCCAAATGCAAGCATTGTTCTCTAGTTTGCTACGGATCAATGAAAGTATATAATTACAAAAAAGTAGGGTTCGGCAAAAATAAATACCTCGTGATTACTTCTTTCTCATTCAAAACGTCATATCAGAGAGTCTAATTTCATTTGTACTCGTGAGAAAATATTAGCAAATATCTTTTTAGTTCTTGTCCTTTATAAATACAGAGCCTACCCTACCCCATATCGGTGTGTTCGAGTGTGTTGTGAAAAGGGCCAGGGTCGGGAAACCACCCCCGGCTGTATGGTACCTGCAGCGCACAAACCTACCCCACGGGCTGGAGGGAAAGTGTTTAGGTAGACGATATCGACCCGCTCCCTTCGCGGGGACATCCCAGGGTTGTGGCAGGGACTGGTTAAGGGAGGCGTAAAAAAATGTTTCGCACCCGAAATAAAAGGTTGTTTTTTTTTTCAGAGTAACTAAAAAAGTATCAGCTCTGAATAATGGGCGAAAACTGAAAATGATCACTATAACAAAATAATAAACCTGAAATTTTGTTATTTAACATCTATATTTATTTATTTATCTGATGCCATTTTGATAATTAATTAATAATGATAATAAATACACGACTTGTACGGCGTTGTTTCATACTCCAATATCACCCCAAGAACGCTGTATCGAATGACTTATAAAAGGCAACTTACAAACACCACTAAAAAAATACAGGCGAAATAAGGTCAGAAATGATATTTTAAATAAATTTATTAATAGTACTGTAGAAATGAGGGTGTCGAGAAAAATACACGGAGTGACAATGTATGATAGAATATGGAATAAAGTGATTAAGAATTAATGTAATCTTAAGGCTGATGTGTTGAATAAGATAAAGAAGAGCACTGTGAGATGGTTTGGGCGTACAAAACGAGTGAATAATGAAATATTAACAAAACAAATATATATGTTATGTTGCAAATGTGAGTGGAAGGAATGGTAGAGGAAAATCAAGGAAAGTATGGTTGAATCAAGTGGATTATATTTTGAAACAACACAACATTCAAATATTTATGGCGTTTCAGTTTACCCTACACAGAAATATTTTAACAAAGATCATGTTGAACGAGATACACAACGCTTCAGAAACTATACATGATTCTGAGAAAAATATCTCTACATAAATTATTATAAATGGATATAACGAGGATCTAAGTCTGGTCCTGGCGAATAATATGTAGGGTTGGGAGACAGAGGTGGCGAGAAAATCAAGGCAGACGCCATGGCTCCCAGAGTCTCATCGCGGCATGGAATGTTGCCATTCATCATCCACTTATTAAACAACTCCATAAATCGAACCCAGATTAAATTCTAATACGGCTCGGCAATGGATCTTCTTGATATTATAATTAAAGCATCATTATTATTTATTGTCCGATATTTTGAGTTGCGTTTTATGTATTGGCAGCCCTGCGTTGAAAAAACGCGGGAAAAAGCCATTCTATAGATTTTCGATTGTGTGAATAGCATAACGTTTTCGAATCGAGCGTAACGGATTTTAGTGGAATTTTGTTTGATTTTGTATAATATTAAGCAATAAATTCGTGGAAAGTTATGTAATGATATGTGGTTTCTCTACATCGTAGTATAAATAGGCCAAAACCCATACGATGGTTGTCGTCAAAAAAAGAATACAAAAAAAGAATCATTTGTGAGCATAATTGTTTCCAGGAACCTTTCATTGTTGACTCTTTTATTTCAGCCCACGAGTCTCCAATATTGTTTATTGCGTTCCATATATTATAGTTCTTCCAAAAAAGTGGGAGCGACTGCGTGGAATCGAACAATTTTGGCATTATCGACAAAAATCTTTAAAAAATTGAATTTGAAAAAATGTGCGATATAGCGAATTGTGCGAAAGTAGAATGTGCGAAAGTCGAGGGCCGCCTTTACATTATTACACAACTGATCATACAGAAAAAAAAACGACAGAAGACGACGTCGTATCTATTGGTTAAGAACTTGTAGGAGTGGTTTTGGTACTTGTAGGAGTGATTTGGTAAGTTATTCCGGACTGCAAATTAACAGGATAAAGATTGCCGTGGCCAACTTCCGATAGGATGTGACATCCCTGGCGTTCTCCAACTCAAACTAAAGATATAAGTCTATGTATGTATTATCAACACAGCAGAATTATTTTTCTAAGTAATATGGGTTTATTTTCAGTATTTTTTTTGAAAGGTTTATTTTCGTTCTAGTTGAAAAAATTATATTGTCTCCCGCGGAAGACATTTTTATACATCAAGGACATTAAACAACAACAAAAAATGGTCTTTGTATGGAAACAGGGATAATTCACGTAAATAAAAGTTAACTTTTTTGTACTTTATATCCCGGAAGTTTTAAAGCCGGATGTTTTAAGTTTGTACATTTTTCTTCTTAAATAAAGCGGCGGGGTATGAACAGACTAGTGTTGTACGTACCAAAACACCTGCCACAGTTTATGAAGGATGGATCTGTGTGAGCACTGGGCCGTGCCTCTGGTGTTGGCGGTCAGAGGAGGACGGAGTTAAGGGTAGGTGTGTCGAATATTTGGGGAGGAATGAATCAAAATATTAATGAACTGTGTGATATAATGAAATATAAAAGTTTAGACATTATGTTTAAATGCTTAAGTGAGACAAAGAATAAATTATGTTGATCAGAAGAGGTACGACGAATTAATGGTTAATAAGCTAAGGATATGTATTGAGATAAGAAAGTATAGCGCTCTGTTTTCTCTATCTACAGGGAAATGACGTAACGATATGTATGATTTGTATCAGCATATTTGCAAAAAAAAAAACAAAACATTTCTTTTTCGTTATTTCGTTATTTGAAGGAAGAAACAACTGCGAACTGAGATTATATTTCTTACGTTCCCATATACCGAAGTAGGGTTAGAGTGAGACGTGAATAGCGTCACTTCCTCACCCATAGTGGTTTTTAGAATGAATATACCTACGTCACACACTGGCACACGTTTGATTGTATTGGTGAATTTATTCCCGATTTTCACAAAATATCTCTGATGTGGCCGATAAGTGCTAATTATTATTAATATTATTTTTTCATTCAATGCGTAAATGTATTACGGGGGAACACTAAAAATCTGAACCCAATATTTATTATATTTATAAAGATATTAAAGTTTTTAGAAGGAACGTGTACTAGTTACACATCACAGGACAGGAAGGGTTAATGTCCCAAGATAAACAAAAACTATTTTGATGTATTCGCTTGCACCTTTACATGTATATTTATGACGGGTATTTAAAATTACAAACTATCTCAAAAGCACTCAATTAAGCCACGAAATTTGAGATAACATATGTTAGTTTGCATTTTGGACGATGATGTTTTAATCCCAGAGGTATGAGGAGAGGGGGGCCATGGGGGTAGTTGTCCCCGGGCGAAGGACTTAGGGGGCGCAGTCAGGGACCAAAAGTAATATTTTTTTGAAAGCTCTTCCTCAATTTTGTTACGCCCTATTGGAATCTTTTATGGCTGTTGTTTTTGCTTTCGCTCGCCCTTCAGACATACAAACTATAGTAAAAACCACTTGAAATTTGTAACAAGGAAGCTGTAATAAAAATAAACGAGTTATTTATACAGCGTCTTTTGGAGAGTTAATTCTCCTCAAAGCCACACTAACTCACAATTTAAACCCACTATTATTGGCAGATTAAAAATATTCCAATATAAATACCTATAAGTTAAGTGTAAGGGTAGAAAGGTGCTGATGACTTTTATATTAGGTACTTCCGCGCATCTGTATACACGTATGTTTAGAAAAACATCTTTATAACCTTTGATTTTAAATAATTTTAAAGAATGACTTTGTAATTTATTATTACTACTGCTTTTTGTATCTCCTGTACATGTTAGTTTAACCCTTACCACTCATTTGTCGAATGCCAGCCGACATCGCTATATGTACGCTACAACTCAGTTGTCGGCTGGCGGCCGACAAGATAAGATATGCGCGCGCGGTGTATTTTCGCGCGCAAAACTTGACACGTGTCGTTGTTTCTTGTGATTATTCGTTAAAAAAACATTTAATTTCACGTTTTAACACATTGACCGCCTTGTCAGTCACCCGTGACTGACACTGGAATACTCCAATGGGGCGGGGCTATGTCTGTCACCAGTGGCTGACACTGAGTACCTACTTTAACTTGCCATTCAGTGCTGTCAGTCACGAGTTCTGTGTTAAACGTTACTGGGATTGCTTGACGCGGCCCTTCCGCATGTTACCGCAACTTGGCCTCAGAGTTATTTTATGACAAAACTTGTTGGCAGAGAACGTGTAAGATTTTGACTGTTTTCCGTTTTTATTTTATTATAAAATAATCCTTGCAAATTCACATAATCTAAAATGGCGGGAACTTCGCGTGATACGTCACCTGAATACCAAGTGTTTTCGGAAGATGAATCTTATGAAAGTGACAATGATTAAGAGTCTATTGCCAGTGATTTTGAAGATCCTGATGAAGATAGTGTTAACAGCACAGAAAATAATGATGATAGTACAACAAATGTCGAAAGTTATAGGGAAACAGTGTGGTTTTGTGAGACCTGTTCCAGAAAACCTGGTCTCCATCCTGGAGATTGTTGTAAAAAGTACCATACTACGCAAAACTATAAGTAGTCCATAATGTTTTTTGTAAATTGTTTTTTATTTGAAGAATAAATCATTACAAATGAATTTTTAACGATTTTTTTTGTAACTACCTATCAATAAATTAATATTTTGACATTATTTAAATTAGAGTTGGCTGACAAACAATATAAAAAAAATAATGGAGTGGTAAGGGTTAAGACAAAGTTTTGTATTTTTCGTTAATAATTTTGAGTAGGTACTTGTATAACCTGTCATATGTTCATTTGTATATATTATAAAAGACACTGTTGTGTCGTTAATTAAATAAATAAAATTGTTCTAAAATCTACTTCATCAAAATTCATCGGATTAGTACTAAGTAGTATTAAGTCTTAAGAAAATAATTCAAGAAGTATTCAGCAACCAGCAACCGTTTCGTGTTTTATGATTAATGTTTTTTTTTTCAAGAGGACATTGCAGTAGCTTTTTGATCAATTTATTCCCAACTCCCTTGAGAACGCGTGTTTAATGCGATTTATTATAACGATAACAAAGCGCTCAATTTAAAACGTTATTATATATACAATTATAATTACCATTTTTTATCGTAATCTTACAATAATTTGTATTCGAGGCTATTATACGAGGCATATCCAGAAAGTAAGTGTACTGAATTTTTGTAGGTTACAATTTTTTTTATTTAAACAAAAAAATTACGTGGTTACCGTAGTACATATGTAAGCTATTTTTCGACATAGTCGCCATTCCTCTCAATGCAGGTGGTGAAGCGGGGTATCAACTTTTTGATGTCTTCCTCGAAGTAGTTTCCCGCCAACCCCTCTGTCCACTTCTCCACCTCCTCCTTTACCTCCTCGTCGGTTGAAAACCTTTTTCCATCCATGTGCAGCTTCAGGGAGGTAAAGAGATAGTAATCTGAAGGTGCTAGGTCAGGGGAATGCGCGGGATGGTTCAGGACATCCCATTTAAACGAGGCGAGCAATTCCGTCTGTCATTGTCGTGCAGCAGGCAGACTCCCTTTATCAGCATGCCTCTCCTCTTGTTCTGAATCACCCTCCGCAATTTTTTTAGGGTCTCACAGTATCTTGCAGAGTTGATGATCTCCCTTTGAGGCATATATTCAATTAAAATTATGCCTTGACAGTCCCAAAACACGGATGCCATGATTTCCTTGGCTAAAATTGTGGTTTTGAACTTTATGGCGGAGGGTGAAGAGGTGTGACGCCACTGTTGAGACTACCTTTTGGTTTCAGGCGTATAGTGTGCAACCCAAGTTCATCTCCAGTAACGATGGAGCGGAGAAATTCATCTCCATGGAGTTTGCAGCGCCTCAAAAACTCTTGCCCGGCCTCCGGTATTTCGCATTTGGCGGGATATTGGATTGACATTTTTCACGAAACGTGTTGTCGCGTCGACACTTCTCAACGTACTGACCTCGAACCGGTCTCCGGGCAAGGGTCAGGCTACACGGAAGTGTAGCCAACATGTTGAAAATAAAATCCATCCGGTCGTGAGAGCCTCAGTACACTTAGTTTCTGGATACGCCTCGTACTAGTAAATATCGAATAATAATAATAAAAAGGACAATTGATAAAGCGCCATTTAGACCAGTGCTTCCCAATTACTTTCATGTAACGGCCCCCTAAATCTGAAGTAATTAATTCCCCCCCCCCCCCCCCCCCCCCCCCCTCAAAACCATTTTTTTTATAGTTGAAGATAGATTTATTTGGCAATAATTATTACAATTAAAATACACATATTTATATTCAACACAAAATTATAGGAACTTGCTTAAAAACTTTTTTTTTAAATAAAAACTATACTCACATGAAACAATTTAATACTCACATGAATATTTGTACTTTGTACTGAATATTTTCGCGACGCCCACGAGAAATTCAGCGGCCCCCAATTTGAGAAGCAATGATTTAGACAGCATATAGTTATTTACAGATTTAAAATAATGAACAAAAAACAGTTGAGCGTAAGAAAAGAAAGGTGGTGGCTGCGGCCATTAGATTGGGTACTTCCCGCATCTACATATGTGCAGAAAAATATATTTTGTAAGAAAACCTTTTAACGTAAGAAGGCCTACCAAAAAGGTACAGTAGCCGGCGGTAAGTAATACACATTGGGCATAAAAAAGAGACTGTTGCCCATAATCGGCTAACTTCAGCTTTGTAGAGCGTCGTCTCCGTCATTCGTATACCCTAGAATGCTTTACAACGACTGACAAATCGCGACGGAACACGTGAATGAACAACAGAGACGACGCTATACAAAGCCGAAGTTAGCCAATTATGGCCGACAGTTTCTTTCTTAAGCCCGATGTGTATTACTTACCGCCGGGTACAGTACTGATACTGATTGATAAGACTTACCAAAAAGTTACTGATACTGATTGATTAGACCTACCAAAAAGGTACTGCTACTGATTGATTAGACCTACCAAAAAGGTACTGCTACTGATTGATTAGACCTACCAAAAAGGTACTGCTACTGATTGATTAGACCTACCAAAAAGGTACTGATACTGATTGATTAGACCTACCAAAAAGTTACTGATACTGAGTGATTAGACCTACCAAAAAGGTACTGATACTGATTGATTTGACCTACCAAAAAGGTACTGATACTGATTGATTAGACCTACCAAAAAGGTACTGATAATGATTGATTAGACCTACCAAAAAGGTACTGATACTGATTGATTAGACCTACCAAAAAGGTACTGATACTGATTGATTAGACCTACCAAAAAGATACTGCTACTGATTGATTAGACCTACCAAAAAGGTACTGATACTGATTGATTAGACCTACCAAAAAGTTACTGATACTGAGTGATTAGACCTACCAAAAAGGTACTGATACTGATTGATTAGACCTACAAAAAGTTACTGATACTGATTGATTAGACCTACCAAAAAGGTACTGATACTGATTGATTAGACCTACCAAAAAGGTACTGATACTGATTGATTAGACCTACCAAAAAGGTACTGATTGATTAGACCTACCAAAAAGGTACTGATTGATTAGACCTACCAAAAAGGTACTGATACTGATTGATTAGACCTACCAAAAAGGTATTGATTGATTAGACCTACCAAAAAGGTACTGATACTGATTGATTAGACCAAAAAGATACTGATAATAAATGAAGAAACACTAAGAAAACAAACATATAGTGCAACTGTGAATGGATATCGTGAGAGAGAGATCAATGAAAGTATGGTTGGATCAGGTGAATTATATTTTGAAAGAATCTTAGAAACCCAAAGAAATTGTAGGAGTTGTATGAGGTGTATGTGTGGAGAAGAGGCGAAGAATGTGTGTGCTGAGGTAGGAAAGTCTTGCGATATGCCTTCTCTGCCTACACCGTCAGAGAAATTGCGTGATGGTATTGTAGGGTACCTACGTCCCTAAATATTGTTAACATGCAGGGTCAACGACCGATGAACCAGCCTCTGGATATCTACAATTGTCACATACCAGAAACGTCAACACTGTGTACACGCCAATAATATTTACATCGCATTCCAAGGTAGAAAGAGAACACATCGCGTTGTCTCGCCGTTTCGGCAATAAAATATCCTACCCACTACACTGTTCGCAACGTCTGCATACGCCTTGTCATGCACAGGAGTGAGATGGGGATATACGGCTGACGCATTCACGCGCCCCGTTCTGAAAATCTATATATACCTACTTATCGTTGAATAAAGGGCACTTATTGTTAATCATTTGACTTGTTATTATTCACTTGACCATTCATCGCTGTTTACTATTTATCGATTATTCACTCTCACTTTTATCGCATTCCTGAATTTTGTATTTTATTTTAAATACAAACAAATCAAGATCATCACGACGTATCAAATTAAGCATCACACTAAATTGATGACCCCGAACGAAAAGGAACACAGAATTCGACTAAAACGAATATAGCGATGTCAACATCAACATCATCAGCACGTCCTACTAGGACACACGCTACAGTATGTATATAATAATTTAAATTCTTTTATATTTCCTTCACAGTCGTGCAGAAATGTTCCGGCGCAGAAATGACGTTGCATACAATCGACCCATTCCACGATTTAAGTCCTGATTGCATGCCGAGCGACATGAAAAAAGCCTTTTCCCACTGACACAATCACGACTCTCCTGGCAAGCTTTCAAGTGGCACGATCGTCCCACTAATTGAGGTTATAAAATTTACTCAAAGTCGTGTTGAAACATTTCTCCTACATTTGTGCCAAAAACACATTATATGTTATTGTAAAACTAAATTAATCAAATACATTCATCTGAATTGGGAATCTGGAATTAAAAATCAAGAATTAAAATATTTTGTATTGCGTGTGTTATTACTTCGTTGTATTCAATACAACCTATGTTATGTATCTATGCATATTATACGTTCCTTGTAAGATATACGTTACTTGCAAGAATTGGCTGAGGTCAGCAAGGAAGTTGGTTTAAATATGAATATATCAAAAACCAAATATATGATGAACAGCTTTGCTACCCCAAAACCAATAAACGTAGATGGAACTTGTCTAGGAATATGTGTATTTGGGCCAACTTATTCCCTTTGTAGGTGGCATATCGGACGAAATAGCACGCAGGACAAAACTAGCGTGGAGCTCATTTGGACGCTTGAACAACATCAAAAGTAATCTCCCAATATACTTGAAGCGAAGGGTCTACAACCAGTTTATTCTCCCAGTACTTACGTATGGTATGGAGAGATGCATATTGGGATATACTAAAAGAGACCGTAAACGAAACACCTGGATTCGCAATATAACAAAGGTAGAAGACGTTATAAAGGTGTGCAAAAGAATGAAGTGGCAATGGGCAGGACACGTAGCCAGAATGTCAGACTCCCGATGGACATCAGAAATAATCCAATGGTACCCAAGAGCCACAAAGAGGCCCAGAAGAAGACCGAAAGTACGCTGGATATATGAAATCAGGAAGCATGGCGGCGTCACATGGCATCAACGAGCAAAGGACCGAACTATTTGGAGTCAACTTGGGGAGACCTTCATCCAGCAGTGGATCAACCCAGGTTGACAATGATGATGATGATGATTATTATACGTTCCTTTTAGGCCACTCCGAAAAATGTTTTGTTCCATAGTGAAGTAGTTGCAACTAATGATTTGTACAACTCTTACATAACAAAACTCCGCAGATTGGGCAATCAATATGGATATTGTATGGATTTTCATTTGGCTTTGGCTACTAACAGAAGTAAAATGAAGAAGTTGTTCTTGCCGGGACAAATTGTTTGAATTGTATATACTCCTGTTTGCTTTGTTATACTGTTCGACCAATGTTGTTATTTTCTTCTACTACATATCAATGTTAAATTCTATATGTTGTTTTTTTTTAATCTTTGTATCAAAAAGGTCATTTGACCGTTAAAATAAATAGAATTAAATAAATATATACATTTTGAGGTATGAATGTGTGTATTTGTGTTTTGTATGTCTATTAATGTATATGTGGATTGTTTATACAGAGGTGCAGATGTTTGGCGTGGAAATAAATGTGAAGAAAACTCAGGTGCTAACCTGTTCTGCAGGGAATGAGGTGATTAAATCACCAGACATTCGAGTGAATGGTGTGCAACTGGAGAACGTACCTAACTTAACATATCTGGGCAGCAGCCTGGCTTCTAACTCTTCTCTTGATGATGAACAGAAGAGTCGCATCAGGAGTGCGTCAGCGGCTTTTGCTAAATTGAATGACAGAGTATTCTACGACAGAGATATCTCCCAGTCTACAAAGATATCAGTCTACAAGGCTGTTGTCCTCCCCACGCTTCTCTATGGGTCTGAGAATTGGGTTCCCTATATAAGGCACATTCAAAGCCTTGAAATGTTCCACCAGCGTTTCCTTCGCCGAATTCTTCGGATCCACTGGAGTGATCGTGTCACAAATGTTTCGGTCCTACAACGCTCCAACTGTAAACCTATAAAGCATATGGTTGTATGGTAAAGGCTAAATTGCGGGGGACCGGGCATGTGATACGCATGGGTGATCACAAACTCCCAAAACGCGTCTTATACGGGAAAGTGGTGGGCAAGCGAAGAGTTGGTGGGCAGAGGAAGCGCTATAAGGAGTCTGCGAGAGTCGCTTACTTTGTGCGGGCACCTGAAGACTGGGAGCGGGTGGCTCGGGACGGTGAGGGGTGGAGAGCCGTATGCTCTCGGTCATGGCGTCTCAGCGGCTAGATGTGTGAGAAACAGTCAGCGTGCTGCGAACATACGTCAGCACGGCCAGGTGGATCAGCAGGGTTCACGTGTCTGTGACATTTGCGGGAGGGAGTGCGCATCTAGGATCGGGCTGCTTTCTCACAGAAGATCACACGATCGACGTGGAAGAACGGTTCAAGATTTACGTTGGAGTGACGAGGGGATCCTCGACTACGAGACCCGGCAACGACGACAATATGCGGATGAACGAGACTCGTCAAAGCATTGATCTTCTCTATGTTTCTGTATGGAGCAGAAACGTGTACAATAACGTATATCGATACAAAGAGGATCGATTACTCGAGATATGGTACTGGAGACAAATGCTGCGAATATCTTGAATGGGAAGGAGAACAAATAAGTCTATATTATTGTAACTCTCGTCTCTTCACAATCCATCAACAGAGAGTATTCCGTTTCTTCGGACACATATCGATACACGATGGTACAAACTCTCGAAAAGACTGTCATGCTGGACATAATATTTCTGGTAGGAGACCAAGAAGCCGCGCCTCCTTACGTTGGAGCGACCAGATCAAGGACAATGCTGACACCACTCTGTGAAATGCTTCATATATGACGGAGACAGAGATGGCTGAAAAATATTGTGCAGGCCTCATCATAAAGTCTTGAGAATGAGGACGACTAGAGAGACAGAGAGATAGAGATATTCTGATTTTTTATTGATAGTCTGTAAAAAGTATTTTTATTTCCCTTAGGCACGAGTATAATTTGAATAAATACTCTATAGTTCATGGTTTTCTCTGTTTTTTTAATACTCTAAAGGTGTGGGCTGAAAAACATCTGTGATGTTCCCGGTCGGGTTTTTTTCTTTTAAGATTGGGGTGATACCTGATCGGGGAGGAGGGTGGTATAAGATGAGCCCAGATTTTTTGATGGCATCTGTTTAGGGTTATTTAAATCGTGTGAAATCTATATCGGTGTGCATTTTTCATTGTATTACTTTGTTTTTCTATCCAATCCAAATGACGAATTTTACATAGCGCCATAGTAGCGCCCGAGCGAATAACGTATAACACTTTCCTGGGACACAGCATTACCCTATGGGATAACTGTCATGCAGCAACTCTCTCCAATTAATCAGATATATGTTTATGAGGTCTGAAGTAATTAATCAATTTGACTCCAACCCAAATCGAACCTGCAGTATCTGGGTTGAAAGACACGCGCTTTACAAATAAGTCACTGAGGTCATCTTTTCTCATTGTTTGCGCCACCAATCCATCAAGGAACCGCTGTGCAAAATATGTAGCAAGCACTCTATGCCACTAAGAGTGACGAGTGAAGTTATACATTTGATTTAAATGTTTAAAATGCATTGTGTTCCAACGGGAATGGAACCCATTAAATCTTGGAACCCATTAAACTAGCATGTTCCCCCACCACATAGATCGTATTTTGCTTAAAGGAAACGAGAAAAGATAAATGACACGTTTAAAGAGAAAGTAAAAAAGGGGAAAATGGATATTAATGGTGTATTTCTGAATCAGGCACTGAAAAGGGTCTAAAAGTCCATTGAAAGTATTTTCGGTGGTGTTTATTTTGGTGAAAAGCTTATATATAAAATAAATGTGTTATACTTTGAGTTATATTTAATTTTTTTATTTGGTTAAAAAATAAAAATAACTATTAGGTGTACAAATAAGTTTCCGCCGTTTTTTATAAAAAAATGGGCATTTATTGTGAAAGAACGGAACCTCATGTTTTATTCGAAGTAGTACCCATCGCTTGCCACTACTTTTCCCCATCTTTCTGTCAGCATACGAATACCGCGTCAGTCATCATCATCATCTTTTGAGGCTATCCACGAATCGACTCAATTTTTGGTATCTTCATATGATGTGAAGTGCTGCTCAGACAGGCCATGCGTCATCGATCAAAACAAGTGGTAATCAGAAGGAGCAATGTCTGGTGAATACAGCGGGTGGGGTAAAACTTCTCAATTGAGTGTTTCCAAAAAGGTTTTGACCGGTGCCGCAACATGTGGACTAGCATTATCATGCAGGAGAATAATTTTGTCGTGTCTGGCGTAGTAGTGGGCGCGCTTTTCCTCGAGTGCTCGACTCAATCTCATCAATTATGTTCGGTAGACAGCCCCAGCAATGGTTTCATTCGGTTTGAGCAACTCATAATACACGACACCAAGCTGATCCCACCAAATACACAACAAGAGTTTTTTTCCATGAATATTTGGCTTAGCCGTAGATGTTGAAGCATGACCAGGGGATCCCCATGATTTCTTCCTTTTTGGATTATCATAATGGATGCATTTTTCATCACCAGTGACTATATGGTGCAGAAAACCCTTTCGTTTATGCCTGGCAAGCAGCATTTCACATGTGGAAAATTGGCATTCAAAGTTTCTCCGTGTCAGTTCATATGAATCCCAATTTCTTTGTTTTTGAATCATTCCCAATGATTTCAAACCATGTGAAATTGCTTGTTGAGTCACTCCTAATGTAAGTGCAAGTTCTTCTTGCGTTTGGCACGAATCTTAATCCAATAATACTTCCAATTCCGCGTCTTCGTACACTTTCGGCCTTCCGCTACGTTCTTTGTCTTCGATGTCAAATTCACCGTTCTTAAACTTTTGAAACCACTCACGACAACTTCTCTCACTTAAGGCAGCCTCACCATATGCTTCTACAAGCAATCGATGCGCCTCAGCTGCAGATTTCTTCAAATTGAAGAAGTAAATCAAAAGTTCCCGCAAATGACGCTTATTCGGCTCAAAACTTGACATTTTCGAACACAAAAAAATATGTTATACTGATAAAAATTCACTAATATTTCAAGGTCATGTTGTTGACAGATGTCCAACCTTACGATAATGACATTTTACATCTGACAATTTTAACCATAACTTACTGGTGGCGCCAACTTTTGTCAAACGGCGGTGACTTATTTGTACACCCAATATAAAATAATTTTAACCTAATTTATATTATATCTATAACCTAATTAATATTATATTATAGCTCACGCATTCGTGGAAGCCTAGGTGTTAAAGACATCAACAGTAAGATGGAGGAGAGGCGATTGAGATGGTATGGGCACGTTGGACGCAGATCACCCGATCACAATGTGAACCAGGTAATCTCCATGGATCTTCCTCGAATAACAACTAGAGGAAGACCAAAGAGTTCATGGGTGGTGCAAAAAGATAACTTGATGCAGAGGCACGGCCTGGGGGACGTATTCAGGGACAGAAGAGCATACAACCTGAGGACGAGGAGAGCTGACCCCAACAGTCTTCGCAGACAGTGAGTTGGGATGGAGCCAGGGAGAAGAATATTATATCTATAAGTTGACAACCGAGAACTAATATTTATATATTTTTTTATTAAAAAATAAATTCACATAGAAAACCTCCGTAGGCTGGTTGCAAAGACGCCTGTCTTCCAACTCAAAGGTGACGAGTTCAATTTCCGTTGGAACCCAGATTTAAAAAAAAGATACGAGTATTGTTGTCACTTAACATAAGACCTCTAAAATATTTTCAGTTAGTTGGAAGATATTGTCACAGGGTATTAAACCTAATAAGTTGTACTATACTATATACACTGAAAGTGGAATACAATACAATATATTCTCAACAAATCAAACACAAACCGTACTGATACCAAGCTCAGTGCAGCAATAATAAAAGTATAGTACCCGGCGGTAAGTAATACACATCGGGCTTAAGAAAGAGACTGCCGCTTTGTAGAGCGTCGTCTCTGTCGCACGATGTGCTAACAGTCCGTGCGACAGAGACGACGCTCTACAAAGCGACAGTCTCTTAACCCCGATGTGTATTACTTACCCCCGGGTACTATACAGGGTGTTTAGACAGCTAACTCTCACCAAAGTCGATCTAGCTCGGCACTCAACCACATTATTATTGAAAGACTAAAAATATTATAAAATAAATATGAATGAGTTGTTTCTTAGATCTTAGAATAGACGTTTGTTTCACTTTGTAGTGTCATGTTTATAATTATTAATAAAATAAATAAAACATTAATTTTTTATTTTATATTCACCACTGTTTTATTTGAGATCACTACCGGTTTCAAAGACCTCTGTCTTCACCATAATGTTGATAATCACCTAATGAGGAAGACGGTGAATTTGCCTCCTGCCAACACCTCTTCGACCCTCTATTTTGCCTTGGATGATCAGGTGCAGTAATTTGTACTTTGCTCCTCTAAGTACATGACCCAAGTAGGACACCTTTCGGATTTTAAAATTAGTCAGCAACTCTCTATCAACTTTGGCTCTTTGAAGAACCCTCGTGTTGCTGACCATATCCGTCCAGGGTATCCGTAGCATTCTCCGGTGTATCCACATTTCGAATGATTCCAGTCGGTTCATACTACCAACTTTACCTTATGTTTTTATAATAATGTTTTATTATTTTATTAAATTTTTTTGTAATCTGTATTTTTTATTCATAAATATAAGTAATGTTCATGATTTTTTATTGTTAGTTTTATGGCCTTGATGATTCTGGCGCTCCGTAAATCAAAATTCCTCCGTGATTTCGAAAAGGTTAAGAACCACTGGATTAGATACTTCCCCGCACTGTTCACTCGTATGTTCAGAAAAACATATATGTAAGTAGACAGTCAGTGGCACTCTGAACTCAACTCCTTGGGCATGGTTTCCGGTTCTTGCTAACCTACTGCCTCCTAATCTACGATACGAAGACACCTTAATTAGAGACTACCGGTAGGTGTGTCAAAATAACCCGCTATTAATGAACGTGGGTATTTTCTGCTCTTCTCCAATTCGCCTTAGATCTTTAGGGATATGTCCCTTAAAGGTATATGATGATTATGATTGTTGATAAATAAATAAAACACGTTAGATCGCAATGCGGAAAGAGAGAGTGAATGGTTTATTTTGATAGTACGTAGGTATTTATAACATTTCAGAATGGGCGCGGGAGTGCGCCCGCGATATGATTCTACCTCGCTCCTGTGAATGCAGAAATGGTCAATTGTAGGTAACAATCTATTTACGGAACCGGCGAGACAGCGTGGTGCGTTCTCTCTCTAGTATGTAGTGCGGTCCGCTCGCTACGGGATGACTGGCCGGCGGGTGATCTTTGGACTTGAATGGACGGCGTATGTACTTTGGACTGTTTATTTAAATTTGTCGAGGAATGCGAATCTCATCGGTCATTGACCGTATGTATGCGACAATATTCCGCGACGAACGCCACAGATCCGTTCCTTTCTGGATCGAAGGACAGCTGTAAGCTGAGAGGTATGCGAGCTCACATATATAATCTTAATTTCTAGTCAGTAAAATAACGTGTTTCATCCCTGATTATTATTATCCTTTCCTCTCCACCATCCCATCCCTTTCTTTCCTTTTGATTGATGATATCTCATTTTATATGAACAAGAATGTTCGGGTGATTGGCGTGGGGTCCATAGGTATATGCTCACGTATGTGTTTATAGATTTCGTGGGGATGGATAGTCATTTGAATGAGTTATACGACAACGTAACTTGCTTCATTTACTTTTGTCTAGTTGGTTGGAAGAGATTGCCGCGTGGCAGTAATCCCGTCAGATTGTATTTGCAATAAAAGTGTTAAATAAATAAATAAGATGCATAAATAATAAGGATATGAATATCTATGTTAGAATGCATGTCAGACCCATGAGTATTCATGTGTATTCTCCCAACAATGTGCATTCTCCCAACCGCGTATATTCCCCTCACGTAACATATACTCCCAACAGTAATATTCTCTGATCTGCAGATAAGATTCTAGTATTATTACATTCACATAATCAAATTGCGAAAGTGGCTACGAGATATATGTACGTGTATATCATATTATATGCTATTTTTTTGTCAGTGGCTCATTATTTTATTAGCTGAATTGATTCCTTATTAAATTTATTAATTTAATATTTTTTTATCTAACATGTTACACGTATAAGGGTGTAGGCTGAAAAACATTTATGCGACCACGTAACTTGCTTCATTTACTTTTCTCTGGATGGTTGGAAGAGATTGCCGCCTGGTAATAAGCCCGCCAGTGTTAAATAAATAAATAATATAAAATCTCCACATTCAGAGTGAGCTTAGTGTGTTTCTCCAAGGATTTGATCTGCCATGAAGACCGGGATATATCTAGAATTGTCTTAAGTGTGGCTACGGTCGCAGTGGAGTTCCATTAACATGGGCTCGCTTAGACGGAGTTCCATTAATTCACATCGTAGAGAAGATTTGACTGCGAGCAAGAAACCACACGAAAAAGACAAAGCAAAGCGCTTGAAAGCAAGATACTACTGAACAATTAAATATTTCAATAACCAAATGTTCTTAAGATAAGACAGCAGTTGTTTCAAAGTTAAAAACTTTCCGTTAATTATTCATTCCCACTTCATTAACGATTTCGATTCTTTTCGAACAGAACAGCGTTTCCCAATATTTTTTAGACCATCTCTGCTTAGCAGCATCTTAGGACGAGTCAATAACTACCCCTTATTTTAACATAAGATATTTTAGTTCTTCCAACACGGAGAAGGTTAAAAGCCGCATTCAATAATTATTTGCTTTATCACAAATCGTGTCCGATGTAAAACGATTACTATCCAAAACTTTTATATAATATACTCGTATATTATCTAAAAAAAATATTAAAAACCATAACCAGATTTATCTAAGCCTCATGTTCAATACTCGTATAAACCTATTTATGCAAGCCGCATGTTCAATATAACCCTATTTATGTAAGCCCCATGTTCAATATAACCCTATTTATGTAAGCCGCATGTTCAATATAAGCCTATTTATGTAAGCTGCAAGTTCAATATAAGCCTATTTATGTAAGCCGCAAGTTCAATATAACCCTATTTATGTAAGCCGCATGTTCAATATAACCCTATTTACGAGTATGTAAGCCGCATGTTCAATATAAGTATATTCATGTAGGCCGCATGTTCAATATAACCATATTCATGTAAGCCGCATGTTCAATATAACCATATTCATGTAAGCCGCATGTTCAATATAACCATATTTATGTAAGCCGCATGTTCAATATAACCATATTCATGTAAGCCGCATGTTCAATATAACCCTATTTATGTAAGCCGCATGTTCAATATAACCCTTTTTATGTAAGCCGCGTGTTCAATATAACCCTATTTATGTAAGCCGCGTGTTCAATATAACCCTATTTATGTAAGCCGCATGTTCAATATAACCCTATTTACGAGTATGTAAGCCGCATGTTCAATATAAGTATATTCATGTAGGCCGCATGTTCAATAAAACCATATTCATGTAAGCCGCATGTTCAATATAACCATATTCATGTAAGCCGCATGTTCAATATAACCCTATTTATGTAAGCCGCATGTTCAATATAACCATATTTATGTAAGCCGTATGTTCAATATAACCATATTCATGTAAGCCGCATGTTCAAAATAACCATATTTACGTAAGCCGCATGTTCAATATTTTTTTCCGAGATCTTCTGAATTCGGTTGTGGTTTTGTAATAAAATTCTCAAATCTAGACGACTCTCAATTTCTAGCCGATTTACATTTTTTGTAAGTACCTATGTTTTTATTAGTATCTAAGGTGTTATCTAGTAATTAATTAAGGTGTTATCTTTTAAGTATCTCAGGTGCTATCTAATAAGTATCCAAGGTGGTATCTAGTAAATATCTAAGGTGTTATCTTTTAAGTATCTAAGGTGTTATCTAGTAAGTATCTAAGGTGTTATCTACAATAGTAAGTGTTTAAAGTGTTATCGCGTACCTGAAGATGTTATTTAACTTTTTGCATACCGTTACCCAATCTTATAACCCCAGCCCCCCCCCCCCTTCCTATACTTACACTAAAGTTTTTTTTGTACAGTAATAATTTTAATCTGTTCATAAAAGCAACTTAAATTCTCGAGTAAGAGCATTCTTGAAGAAAGTTTAATCTCTGAACTATAAATAATATAATAATTATAATTATTATTATATTATTTATAGTTAAGGATGCATTAACACTATGGAGGTTTAAAGGCATTGTAATTTGTTTATTCAAACTGTTTTTCCAATTAAAATAATGTTATGACACAATCCTATAGTACGACCACTCGAAATGTTTACCGTTAGATGCGTCAAGTTTATCGGTGCCAACCCGAGATAAAACAGTCTTGTTTCTGCTCCCCTGACGATGAGGTGATAACCTCGAAACCGGCAGGGTCATGTTATTTATCTAAGAGTAAAAACCGTGTTAAAACAAAATAAATTACAATTATAATGGTTTATTAAAAATTAAATAGTTCCCCGACGGAGCAATATCGCCCCTGTTGAGAATCACTGGAATAGACACAAGGGATGAAGGGAGGGTGATTGAAAAAAGGACCTTGGCGATGAAATGAAGTTACAAAATGAGCTTGACGTAAATCAACTTTTTACCGGCGACCAATTTATCAAAAACGCTCTGAACGGGCGGCTAATGTTTTCATAATGAGAGTGAGTCGACAGTTTCGCTTCCTGACTCAGAACACTGTGCGATCACTAAATTATGGAGTTTCATTAAAAAATTATATTATCATTCCCGATTACTTTAGCTTTAGGTGTTGGCGTTGGCCACATTCATTTTAATTACATTTTTTCGAATATTTAACAATGAATTTATTTGTTATACTACTAAATGTATTGATTCCCGTTACACATATTACAACCCCCTATATCATCCAGGCTTTCTTCAGGCGAAACGATCCCTATTTATGACTACAGTATTGCTTAGCTTATAATGGTGTCATGTTACTATAGACCAGGGGTGGGCATATATGAGATCAACGAGACCCACATTCTGGATTTTCATATGCCATATATAAAGAGCCACACCATAGTCACGTTCTCACGTAGTATTAAATACACTCATTCTAATTTATTACATATTCTACACAAATCTTAATTGCTATATAAAGTATCAAAAATACACATATAAGAAAATACGTTATAAAAATAGCGCAGAATACGGTTTGCGTGGTTTGCGCACATAAAGAGGCAGTAGATGCGCGCGCACCCTACACATTAACACTTGCCGCCCTGTGATGGATAGCGAGTGACCAGGACTTATATTTTATTTGATTTCTCTAAATATACTGATCGCAGGATCTTCATACTTTATGCATTCCTCATCAATACCTCTATGGTTTGAATGATGTCATTTGAATGAATGATGTAAAAAAATACACGCTACATTTTATTGTATTATTTTATGAAAAAAAAATAAAACGGTTGGAAGCCCCTATTACAGATACGCAGATAGAGTGGGGATAATGATATCTGTGCGCACCATAATTGTCACTGTACAAACGAAATTCCTATAGAAATGTCTCTCTGTTTCAGCTCTTATTTTATAATTTCTTGCACTTATTTCATATTAGTCGACGTTTTAATGCATAATAAAATGATGTATATAGCTAATTACAAAAAATAACCTAGTAGATTTTGCATAATTTTAATTTAAAACATATATTTTTTATTGTACACTTAGAGTCCAACAACGTGACTGGCGGGATTATTTAGCACAGTAAGGGAAGTGTTAAAATCACAGCACACACGTCTACACCAATACTTGCTCTTTGACAGTTGCATTCATACATGCGCATCTTGTCTTACAACATTTAGAAAGAAAATCGCGAAAATACAAGTATAATGGGGAAATAAAGTATCTATATTTTTATAAAAGACATTGGGAGCCGCACTTAACCCAACAATGAGCCGCATGCGGCTCTCGGAGCCGCATTTACCCACGTCTGCTATAGACCATTGGAAGTGTGTGTGATCTATTGGCCCAAAGTAATTTCGTGAAACCTTTTGCATTTTTTGGTTACTTATTACTTTTTTGTATTTGCTTATGTCTATCGAAAATCCCAAAGCCATACTTTCGATGTTAGTGGTCTATAGTAACATAACACAAGTCTGACCTAAACACTGCTCTCGTATCAAACCGGGATCATTTCGCTCGAAGAGAGCCCCGGGATATGAGGTTGAAATACGTATAGCGTTAGATTTATTGATTGTTAAAGTTAAAGAAAAAAATATTTGTTCTTGGATGTTAAATTTTAGATTAAATAATTGAGATGGTTTTGGCATGTAGAACGATTGAATGAAGATAGACTAAGAAAACTTTAATTGTGAGTGGAAGTAGTGATAGAGGAAGACCAAGAGAGTAATGATTGATTCGAATGAAAATTAAGGTGTAAGATATACGAGTATTATAGGATCTGTACGAGAAAGTGTGCAGATGTGAAAAAGGCTAAATATATGTATCGACATAGAAAAGTCTGGCGCTCTCCAATGCGTTGAACTGATCAAGTGAGAGACGCAACAGGACTATTATTTTGAACCGGGGAATGAAGGGATAGATGAAGAGGGCTATCATGGGATTCACGGTGTTCACGACATGATGACAATAAATATATAACATCTTTATATTTTACTCTAATATTTTTTTATATGACGATTTATCATTCACTCTTTTACTAGTTTAGACTTAGCGAAGCCCTTTCCACTAAAATCCTGGAATTCATAGATATTCAAGAAAAAGCTGAAAAAAAAGCTGAAATTTCCAAATCGCTGATCGTTACAATGACAAACTGAAGAGTAACATGTAATTAGAGAAAGTCAAGCGGGCGGGACTTTATCTGGAAAGGTGCTAAAAAGGATTTATTCAGGATTTGATTGGTGAATTAAGGATATTATCGATCGAATGACTTTAAACCCATTTCAATCGCTTAGAATAATAAGAAGTCACATTTGACCTTTGACTTTTGAAGTACATACATATATACTATCATGCCGCTTCTCTGCTGGGGTAGGCAGAGAAGACAGCTCGCCAGACTTTTTCTGACACACATATTTCGCATTTACGATTTATTTTAAGGAAAAGTAAGAAACTTTTCCTTCTTTCAAAATATCATTCACTTGATTCAACGACACTTTCCTTGTTCTTCATCTAACACTCACATTTGCACTGGATTTTTTTAAAAGTATTCCTTAAGTCATTCGTTTCACGTGCCAAAACCAGTACTTCTTCGTCTTTCTCAAAACACCAGCCTTTAGTTTACATCTATCCCTTATAACTTCACTACATATTATGTCATACATTGTCACTCCATGTAGTCTTCTAAATGCACGCGTTCACGTAACGTTTATTTTCAGTTATTTTCGACGTCTACGTTTCACTCCCACATCAAATATGGCACTAAAATACTGCTTAGGATTATCATCTTAGCAGATTTCGATACTGTCTAGTCTGGGTTTACATGTTTAAGTGATAAATGAACTTTGTTTCCTATCGATACACGCCGTTTCCTTCACTGAGCGACTTTTGAAGTAATAATGAGATTCATGGCCGCGCGGTAAGGCACTAAAGAAAGTCACCGGTACGAACCTCGCGCTGTGCTACGCCCCTCGATTGACAGACATTTTTTCCGCCTAATATTCGAGGATACCTATGACTTCTATCATATTTATTATTTGAAAAAAAAAACAGCAAACTCACACCTTAAAATGTGCGAAAACATCTTATAAACATATTTTTTTAAATTTCATTATCCCAATCAAACGTAATATGAAAAACTTTGAAAGAAGGGAGAAAACGTGAACGTGGAAACATTTCATGGGGCTGATAAAATGTCACGCGCGATATTTGATAAAAATAACGCGCGATAGTGCGTGACTGAATGCACACTAATTAATTAAGGACACATACATACAATCGTACCATTTCGCTTTTGGTGTAGGCATAGAGGACAGATCTCCACGGCTTTTTATCCATTCACACAGTTCTCGCATCGTCAAAATCCACACATGCTCCAGCAGTTTCTTATACTTGTTACCATTCCCTCTGTAACAATGTATCCACCTATCTCCTTCTATTCTTTTCTCAGTCTACCTATTCCTCGGTTTCCATTCATTCCGGACAAATATATTTGTTTCGTGGTCATTTCTTAAGTATTTGTCAAGAAACGAAAAATTTGTGTATAAAACATGATCTTAATGACAATTCCTAGATTGCAACAGTATGCAAAACAAATCTATGATGGATGCTTGAGTAGGATACGCCAGAATGCAAACTGCAGCACGTTTTCAATGCAGCTGCTAAGTTGATATGCAGGGTGGCCCAAAAGTCACTACTCTATTTTAAAAGGAAATCACTTTTTTATTTCTTAATAATTCACATTTATTATTTTATAAACAGAAAACACACTTCTTGAAAATAAATTTTGTTTAGTTTTGAAAATTACATCCTTTAAATAATTGCCATTTTGGGCGACGAGACCCACTTTCACCTAAACGGATTTGTTAATAAACAAAATATGCGATTTTGGGAGACAGAAAATCCAAGAATAGTCCACCAACGTAGTCTGCACCCCGTAAAAGTAACGGTTTGGTGTGGTGTAAATGCGGAAAGAGTTCTTGGACCTTATTTCTTTGAAGATGAGGCAGAAAACCCACTAACCGTCAATGGCGAAAGGTATCGAGAAATGCTAGAGAATTTCGTGCGTCCTGCAGTCGAGGACACACCAGAGGTATGGTGGCAGCAAGATGGTGCTACTGCTCATACAGCTCGCCCGATAATTGAACTCTTAAGACAAATTTTTGGAAGAAGGCTAATTTCGCGAAACTCTGAAATCAAGTGACCGTCACGCTCACCTGACTTAACTGTTCCAGACTTCTTTCTATGGGCGTATTTGAAAGATAGAGTATACCGTAACAATCCTCGAACCATTCAGCAATTGAAGGCCAACATCCGTGAAGAAATTGAAGAAATAATTCAAGAAACATTACGACAGGTGATGATGGTTCACGCCTTAGAAAGAGCGCGTCAGTGTCAAGAGCAAAATGGCAGTTATTTAAAAGATGTAATTTTCAAAACTAAAATTCAGTAAATTAAGTCCGCGCACTAAACTCCACCTTTATAAAGCGATCATCAGACCGCAATTGACATACGCCCTTCCGGTATGGGGCTACGCGCCGGTAACTACGATTAATCACATTCAAATCGTCCAAAACAAAGCCCTCCGCATGATCTTGGACGCGCCCTACATAGTTCGTAACTCTAGACTCCACGCAGATACCGCACTTCAAACTATCCCCGAACACATGCGCGCTCTGGCCGAAAGGTTTTACAGTTATATTTCAAGACATCCCAACCCCGTCATAAAAGCCCTTGGAAACTACAACGCGAACACCAAATTTAGACACCCACGTCCGAAATCTATTCTCCGCGCCCCCCCATCAGCAAACGTCCCCGCCATTCTGAACGCCTCTCCAGCCGCAAACGACCCAGTCACTCTGAACGCCCCCCCATACTCTACACCATCACTGACACCTCCACCGGCAGACGACAGCCTTCCTCCGTAGGCAAACGCGTATCTCCCATATTTATTATATATATGTATTAATATTTTTAAAAAGGTCACACACGTCCCCCCACATACCTATATATATCCAACATTTTATGCTTTACTCACCATCATCTCACCTCCATTATTTTCACCCACACCCATCTAATATATATAACCGTGTGTGACATCGCACATCCACAAATATATGTATATTCGTATGTAATATTATTTATATATCATCACATGTATACAAGTATTTAACGTCTTATTATTTCTCATAATCATTCATCAAAATTTCATAAAACTATCCTTCCCCGTCTCCTAAAAACAGGAACCAAAATGTCCAAATAAAATATCATACCAGTCAGAACTTATCCGATGAAGGAGTAAGGCGTCCTGCCATTGGACCGAGACTCCGAACGAGATTTTCATCACTTGGTCAAAACTAAATAAAATTTATTTTCAAGAAGTGTGTTTTCTGTTTATAATAGGATAAATGTGAATTATTGATAAATAAAAAAGTTATTACCTTTTAAAATTAAGGAGTGACTTTTAGGCCACCTGTATGATATTAATAAATATTTCATATTAGTCCACTTCTAAATATTCTACACTGGCTTAAGTGTCGCGAACAGATTGATTTCGAGCTTTGTATCATTGTATTAAAGTCCCTTAATAGATGTCTCCTTTGTATCTGTCGAATCTGAGAAATATTTCCATCTTCTTCGAATAAATCAATAGTTCCGAATCGATCCAATAGGGCGGGATACATTGATAAGAGTTTTCGCCATCATTGCTGATCATGTGGCCTGGAATGGTCTGCCTCTAGGTGTTGAGAGATATGGGTGGCATTTGCAGCTTTAGGAACCACTTAAAGACAATCATTTTTGGGAAGTCTTATCAAAAGCTATAATTATATGTTATATGAACACTACACTCCACCTAAAATCGAATGTATTACTATCACCTATCGGAAGATCTAGAAAGGTTGTTGTTCACGCCAGAGCGTGACGCGAAATATCGTCCCGATGTTGGGCCGCCCCTGTTGTCGCTGCCGGCCCCGTCATGTTGGGCCGCCCTGTCGTCGCGGACGGCCCAGTCGCGCGATGTGGTATTATTCTCGCAAATTCGTTTAATATTGTTCTCACCTATCCTAAATTATAGTATTGTCGCAGTATAACGATTTTAACACGACGAACAGATTCCGTCGCCTCGGTCACTTGTGCATATACTATCATCGGGGGGACATCTCGGACCGGGCCGGCGGCGGCCGGTACTCTTCATCAACGAAGAACCAGCGCGAACGGGTTTTCAACCACCGTGACCGACCTCTTCAGCCCGAAGCAGAGCTCGACCCGATTTCGTGACCTTATCATCCACCCGTAAGTACCATTCCATTTGTTCCTTTATCTCCATCTAGGGTTTGGCACATCGCCAAACTAGTTGTTTTGTAGCTCATCTTTCTTGGTAAGCTTTCTGTTGTTTTCTTACTAAATACATTTTATTTGACTTATACAGATGGGGGGGACTACCAAATCTTATAGTCGCAGCTACACACTTGCTTTTCTTATACTCATTTTTTTTAACAATAACATTCTTAATTAGTCAATAATATTAGGTTCGGGTCCCGAGTAAGAGCGCTCTCGAGGAGTAACTGCCTTCTAAACGGTGATATGTAAATTATTAATTATGTAAAGTAGTATTTTTCATTATTGAATAGTGCAATATCAAAAAAATTAATTGTAAGATCATGATCAACAATAATAATTATATTGTAATTTATTTTTATCAAACAATGTTTATTCCACTTTTTTGTGACCGTATAAGCCTACCGGTTTCAAGGCTTTCACCTCATCTTCAGGGGAAGATGTCATGTTTGTGCTCCCCTGAAGATGAGGTGAAAGCCTTGAAACCGGTAGGGTTATACCGTTACAAAAAAGTGGAATAAACAGTGTTTGATAAAAATAAATTACAATGTCTTTAAACCTCCACAACGTTAATGCCTAAACTATAAACAACATAATAATTATATTATAATTGAAGTAAAGGGTGTTTTTTTGCGTGTGATATAATTTTGAATTGGCCGCCAAGATCGTGCGATTTAACGCCTCTGGATTATTTTTTTTTGGGTTATATTAAATCACAGGTGTACATCGACAAATCCAAGACTCTTGATGAACTTGAGGCCAACATTTGTCGTGTTATTGGTGCCATACAGCCGGAAATGCTCCACCGAGTCATCGAAAACTGGCGTGATCGAATTAGCCAGTGCAAAAAAAGCCGCGGAAGACATTTGAACGATATCTTGTTTAACCCTTGCCGATCTGTGAAAGGACAAGAGTGACCAAGACGTATATTTTATTTAATTTCTCGAAATATACTGCTAGCAGGGTCTTCATACTTTATGTATTCCTCATCGAAACCTCTATGATTTGAATGACGAAATAAAATCATTAATAAATATCAACAGAAATGAATGATAATAAATCGAGAATTGACGAAATGGCAAAACACTCCGTATGACTCATTCTTTTTTGACAGTTAATATTTTACGAGTACATTCGTTCCAGGGATTGGTCATCAGTTTTATCAAAAACCTGTGTGTTTAGTACATAGAATAGAAACAAAAGTTATTTCGTGCCCCAATTGCGATAGATTTTCTCCACAGGATTAAATTTTGATTTTATGATATGTTTGTCCTATTTTCAAATTTTGACCTATTTTCAAAGTGTTTCTTCTTCTTCTTCATGTGTCCTGCCGGGTCCCCCCGACGTCGACGATCACTTGGGAGAAACCTTGTCTGTCCTGGGCAGCACGGAACAGCTCCTCCACACCTCTCATCCCGGTCCATTCTCTAATGTTCCGAAGCCAGGAGTGCTGCCTTCTTCCAACTCCTCTACGACCCTCAATCTTCCCCTTTATGACAAGTTGTAGGATTGCATACTTTTCATCTCTCATTATGTGGCCAAAATATGAAGTCTTACGGAGCTTGATTGTTGTGAACAATTCTCTCTGTGTATTTGCTCTACGCAATACTTCAACGTTGCTAATCATGTCAGTCCAGGATATTCTTAGCATCCTTCGGTGGATCCACATTTCAAAAGCCTCCAAGCGGTTAATGATATTAACTTTGAGGGTCCATGCCTCGACACCATAAAGCAAAACCGACCACACATAACACTTGATCATTCTTTGTCTGAGCTTCAAATTTACATTATCGTTGCAGAGAAGATTTTTCATTTTATTAAAAGCTGCACGAGCTGCTTCTATTCTACATTTAATTTCTATATCGGGGTCCAGATTCTCAGTGATGATGCTGCCCAAGTACTTAAACTGCTTTACCCTTTCAATATTGACACCACCCAGCCGAAGATTTGCATTTGGATGACTTTCTCGACTGAAAATCATCAGCTTAGTTTTGTTGACATTAATGTTCAAACCATAATGCTCACCGGTGGAACTGATCCTATCCAAAAGCTGTTGAAGGTCTTCTATACTATCTGCCAGTAGAACCGTGTCATCAGCATATCTAATGTTATTGATGACTACACCGTTGACCTTGACGCCGATATCTATATCAGTCAGCGCCTGCTTGAAGACAAAGTCAGTGTTTATATTTTCCAAATGGCATATTATATTGATTTGAATTTCATTTTTGTTTTTATATTATTATTTTTGAATTTATATATTCATTTTATATTTTGTTAATATGTTAATTATTGTCTTAATTCGAATTATATTTTTATTGCCAAAAAATACACGCTATATTTTATTGTATAATTTTATGATTTTTTTTTAAAAGGTTGGAGACCTCTTTTCAGTCATGCGCATTCTGAACGTTGCGCAGACCGAACGACGCAGTGGGAAAATGATATTCCTATAGAAATGTCACCTCTCTGTTTCAACTCTTATTTTATCATTTCTTACACTTATTTTATATTATTCGATATTTTATTACATAATAAAATGATGTTTATAGCTAATTACAAAAAAAACTAATAGATTTTGCATAATTTTTATTTAAAACATACATGTTTACTGTACCGTCAGTGTCCAACACCGTTATTGACGTAATTTTTTAGCACAGTAAGGGAAGTGTTAAACCATAAACGGTATGAAATATTATTTCAAATTAAACCTTCAGATACATTTTTGGTTTATTAGTTGTTGTTTTAATTTATTTTAAAGTCCTATCGTTCTTAATGGGAAAACCATCTTATGGTCGGTTAAGATACATAAGCCATTAGCCAGCCACGGTCAACATATGAATGAAATTATCTTCAAATAATAATTGTCATTAAGCAACCTATCAATTGAATTCAAATACACGGCCATTTAAATAATTTAACTTAGTTAATTTAATTTAGTTATATGTGTTTTATTTCAAAAACAAATCCTATCACACCCAAAAAAACACCCCTATATAATAAAGTTTTAAATTAAGCATTTTGTTATCGTTATAATAAATCATATAAAACACGCGCTGTCAAAAGAAGTTGGGAATAAATTGATCAAAAAGTCATTAAAATGCACTGTGAAACAAAAAAAAACATTAATCATAAACCACGAAACGGTTGCTGATTGTTAAATACTTCCTGGAAGTGGAAAGTCCGCAAGGAAAATTATATGGAGTTATTTTATCGTTATTAAACATGTTCAGATTCAATGCGGCGTTTTTTTTTCTTTATTATCAAATGGTGTGCCTGAGAAAGTGTTCCAGTTTCATTCATCGTGAGTTTTCCTAAATGATTCTAGAATTGAGGGAACGACCATGAACAACTAAATGTGGATATGTAGGAAGGGAGACGAGCAAAGGGGAAATGTGGATATGTAGGAGGGGAGACGGGCAAAGGGGAAATGTGGATATGAAAGAGGGAAGACGGGCAAAGGGGAAATGTATAAGTGGAAATGTGAACCGCGGTTGATACAGTAGAGTTAGTAAAAGTTTTCTACAAGCAATAATCGCACGTCGGATAAACGTCATAGGTGACTTTATCGCAATTGTGCAAAAAAATAGACACCCTCCGTGGCCTAGTTGATAAGACACTTGACTTCTACTCGGCCAATAATATTAACTTCTCCGATCAAGTGACGTGAAATGATAGTTTTGCTGCAATCGAAGTTTTCAATGAAAGTACTTGTGACATAATAGGTCAGTGGTTCCGAAAGTGTGCGCGGAACATTCCAATATTTTCACTAAAATGAGACTTTCCTGGTTTTCGAATCGGATCATCGATATGCTGATGCGATGATAAGAAGCAACATCTAACGGACATTGTGCAAACCTCTTACTATTGGTTGCTCAATTCGCCCACTAGTTAGTTATTATTTATTCAATACTGTGATAATTCAAAATATGTATCATATTTATAACAAAACTTTTTATGGCTTGTGTTTTATTATTTTTTTAAGCTTACTAACTTGTCAAAGCTGGAATAGATACGGAAGAGCAGAACTATCACCATCACGACAAAAATGCGCCTAGTTAAGTCTATCGCCTTCGCAATATTCATGTACGGCGCGGAGACTTAGACCCTGACAGCAAGCGAGAGACATAGAATACAAATATTTTAAATGTGGTGCTGGAGAAGGGTGCTACCAATTCCATGGACAGCAAGGCGACTAACGCGTCCATTCTCGAACAACTGAATATCACCGACAGTTTGTCGACAATGTACCTTCGACGAGTCCTCCGATTCTTCGAGCACGTTGCTCGTGGTCAAGGAGACAGTTTGGAGAGTTTACTGGAGGTGTGGATGGAAGACGCACAAGAGGAAGAATTCCAATATGTTGGACTGACCAAGTGAGGAACGCAACTGGACTACCCTTAACAACTGCCCTTCGAACCGCAAAGTGCAGGGATGGATGGAGAGGAGTCGTCGGAGGCTATCGCGGGAGTCACGATGCTCAGGCATAAGCTACACGACAGGACGATGATGAACCTAACCGCACCAACATAAGGGCAACTGTTAGGTATGTTCTAATTTTGGGCGCCGTGGAAAAATCCTGATACACTAAGAGCGCCGTAAACTGATAAAGTTAGAGAACTTTATCAGTTCACGGCGCTCTTAGTGTATCAGGATTAAATAATTTTGTAAATAATTCAGATACTTCGCCGTTTAATACCAGATGATTAATATCTATTTTATTTTATGCTTTATTACCAGACGAAGCATCCGTTTTTTACATTCAACACCATGTCTGCCATTCTACACCCTCTCTATTCACCGGATTTAGCTAAGTGTGACTTTTTACATTCAACACCATGTCTGCCGTTCCACACCCTCTCTATTCACCAGATTTAGCTAAGTGTGACTTTTTACATTCAACACCATGTCTGCCATTCCACACCCTCTCTATTCACCGGATTTAGCTAAGTGTGACTTTTTACATTCAACACCATGTCTGCCATTCCACACCCTCTCTATTCACCGGATTTAGCTAAGTGTGACTTTTTACATTCAACACCATGTCTGCCATTCTACACCCTCTCTATTCACAGGATTTAGCTACATGTGACTTTTTACATTCAACACCATGTCTGCCGTTCCACACCCTCTCTATTCACCGGATTTAGCTAAGTGTGACTTTTTACAATCAACACCATGTCTGCCATTCCACACCCTCTCTATTCACCGGATTTAGCTAAGTGTGACTTTTTTAATTCCTAAAATTTAAGGTCAAGCACAAAGGGATAAGTGTTGAGATGGTAGAAGAGATTGTAGCTGAATCGCAGGCGGTGCTTGACTAGCTTAACAAAGAAGACTGAGGGGGATTTTCATTGCAGAAACGCTGGATTCTCTGTATTAATGTAAGAGAAAATTATTTTGAAGGCGATGCAAAGATCTTTTTAAAGTTAATACAGTTTTATATTGATCTTACCTCGTTATCCTCTTTTAAATTAAATAATTGAAATCCCAAATATGAAGTTTAGATCAATGACGGGAGTTGTATGTGATCCGAAAATGCCAGTAAAGTTAAAAGGAAAAGTATACCAAACGATTGTCAGACCCGCACTCCTCTATGGCTCCGAATGCTGGACGATGTATAACTCTTACTCTATACAACTAGAAACTGCTGAAATGCGCATGCTAAGATGGTCAGCTGGTGTGTCCCTAAGATACAAAATAAAAAGCTCACGCATTCGTGGAAGCCTAGGTGTTACAGATATCAACAGCAAGATGGAGGAGAGGCGATTGAGATGGTATGGGCACGTTGGACGCAGAGCACCCGATCATATTGTGAACCAGGCAATCTTCATGGATTTTCCTCGAATAACAACCAGAGTAAGATCAAAGAATTCGTAGGTGGTGCAAAAAGATAACCCGATGCAGAGGCACGGCCTGGGGGACGTAGTCCGGAACAGAAGAGCATACAACCTGAGGACGAGGAGAGCTGAACCCAACAGTATTCGCAGACAGTGAGTTGGGATGGAGCCAGGGAGAAAAAATGAAATCCCAAATATGTCCAACTAAACAAATTCCTTATTGAACACATAGGAACTTCTATTAATAAACCAATTGATTTGTATTCATTCTGTATATTGAACATTTCGTTCGATCTATGTTAGTTGAACGAATGGGGCAAAGCAAAGGTATTATTTCGAATAAAATCGAGGAATCTACAAGTCAAATTATTATACTTTTTTTCAACAAAAAATACATACCGATTTTGCATCTACGAGAAGTAAGAGTTACGTCACAAAGTTCCAATGATGAGTAATAATCACGTGATTTTAATCTTTCAGAGAATTTAAAAAGACAAAATAATCAAATCGGATATACACATCAACCTTCTTTCAGAGTTTATAACTACTGTTAGTTGTTCAGTACTAAAAACAATTCAATAATTTTACTCTTGCACGATACACAAATGCAGAATCTCGCTGATGTATAAATACCATTAGCCCACTTCAAAGACGCTTCCCAACAAACAGCACATCTGCATAACAATAAGAAATAATGAGAAATGAGATGGAGAGCTCAAGTCGTGCTGAATATATAATATTTGGCCAAGTCTTCGTCTCCCAAATAGGTTATATTGCCCGCACGAGCAATTAATATAGGTTACTAGACCGCCATACATTGTGGGATATTCCGCGGTCTGATTTATTTGGCTTGTTAGCTTAGTTTGCGTCACCGTTTTGCCTGGTTTGGCTTGCTTTACTCTCGAATGCTGCTCGACTCTTGATTGACTTTAGTCGATAACAGTATAAATTTCGTAATTTCAACGTATTTATTTTGCTATTGTAATAGTGATATCATTATAGCGTAATATTTAATTCATTGACGATCTTTACTTTTAGTTGATATTCGTTTCCTCAAATACTTCAATTGGGTCCATGTTTGGCTGTCTCAAAGTGTTAGAGATATACGAGTAGATGGCGTGTGTTGCTTTAATAAACATTGAAGACAGCCCTCTGAGAGGACTTACATTATACTTTACTTAAAGTGTACTGAACTATCACATACCGGACGATCTACAAAGTGTCGTCGCGCTGTTCGTCATCCCTTGGTAAGTTTTCTGCGGTTTTCTTACCAAATATATTTTTATCAACATATAAAGACACGGGAATCTCTTAATCTAATAAACGCAACCACCACCTTTTTATCATACTAACATTTTTTTTAATCTGTCCATAATAGTGGGATCGAATCGCGAGTTAGCTTTTAACGCTTAAATCAATGAACCTTAAATATTTATTTATTTTTTCAAAACAGGGTTAGCCCAATTACTTTGAAAAATACAAGACATATTAAAAAAGAAGAAAAATTACATAGAAAAAATAAAAAATTATATAAAATAAAAAATAATGTATATGCATACATACGAGTATGTACACACAAACATATGATACACATATATTCACAGTCACTTAAGTACGTTGAAGAGTGCTTTATAACGCGCTCAATCTTAGAAGATAATTTACTTTTGCTTTTGGTAATGTGATATGAAATATGTCAATATCCGAAGCAGTCCCGTTCAGAAGAGTTAAGGCCCTTCCAACAGGCATAGCGGCTGGAAGACCCGTTCTGGCGTATGTTATTGAGAACAGTTCTTGCCGGCGCAGTCTAGCGTAATTGTTAGGAAAATTTAACGCTAATCTTTGTAGTAATGCTGGACAGCTCACAACTCCTCGGACGAGTTTGACAACGTATACCAGGAGACGCAATCTCTTCTTACGCTCAAGGAGTTATACCCGAGCATGCCCATCAGAAACTGAGTAGGATAAAGCCACGGATAGACACCGCACTCTCTCATATAGAGATATCGTAGATATTTTTTTGTACTTTCTCCGCCATGAGTGAGTTCTGCGCCCCCACCGGGCTCCAAATGCAAGCATTGCTTTCTAGTTTGCTACGGACCAATGAATTAAACAACGTTTTGATCACCAATTTTTACAATTAAATATAACATATGATAAAGACAGCTGTGTCAGCACGAGAACTAAGCCAAATGACGTGACTTATATGTATAAACCATTTCTTTTAAAAAAAATATTCACCACGGTGAATGAAATTTTCATCCAAACAAAGTGTTTGAGGGCACAAATAAATGGAATCTAAATAAATGTGTAGATATTTCACCCCACAAAGTAATATGTTGGAAATGAGAGGTCGTGGTATGATATTAAAAGTCAAAGCTCAAAAATTTGGAACAATCAAAACTTCATTTGCATACATATTCCAATATTACGAATATTAGATATTAAATTTTCAAAAATGTAAATGAGATAAAATATATTTTATATCTCTGACAGCGCCGCAGTGATATTCATTTTCCACAATGTGAGAAAGTTTTAAAACAAAATTCGTGTTATTAAATACGGAGAAAATGTAATTTTTCTCTCTTACATGTTACGTGAAATGTAATATATTACTTGAATGTGTTATGTGAATTTTTAAAGCATAACTTGGTTATCAAAGGGAAATGTCACTCCATCTTGTTTTTTTTTTCTCAAAAAAAACATTAGTCTTGGTATAAAAAACACAATGAAATCAAGAGAAAGGTCACGCTGGCGTTTCTGATTGTTTTTTTTTTTTTTTCAATTTAAAAACTACCCTCGAGCTCCTGAATAAAAATACATAGAAATATTTTGATAGTTCGTGAAATTAACTTGAAATAAAAAATCTCTATCGACACTCACAATATACTCGTACATTGTCAATTGAAAAGAAAGATTTCAAATAGAGGATATGAACAGGTTGGTCTTATCAAAATTTATGACGGTATATGAACACTACACACATATCATACATTACACTACACCTAAAGCCGAATGTATTACAATCACATATTGGAAGATCAGCAAATTTTTCTTCGTAGTTTGTCTTCCCTTGGTAAATTTTCTGGGGTTTTCTTAGCAAATATGTTATTTTGAACATATGCATTTGGGAAAAGTACCTAATCTAATTGCCGCAGTCACTACCTTCATATCCTTACGCTTAAATTATATATATTTGTAAAGTTGTTTATCTATTATTAATAATAGTCGATTCGAGTCTTGGGTAAAAGTCTTCTTAACCCTTCCTTCCCTGTGATGTGTAACTAGTACACAGTTTCTAAAAACTTGAATATCTCTATAAATATAATAAATACTGGGTTCAGATTTTAGGCATTCCTCCGTAATACATTTACGCATTGAATGAAAAATATAATATTAATAATAATTAGCACTTATCGGCCACATCAGAGATATTTTGTGAAAATCGGGAATAAATTCACCAATACAATCAAACGTGTGCCAGTGTGTGACGTAGGTATATTCATTCTAAAAAAAACACTATGGGTGAGGAAGCGACGCTATTCACGTCTCACTCTCACTCCACTTCGGTATATGGGAACGCAAGAAATAGAATCTCAGTTCGCTCGCTTCAGTAGCTCTCGGGCATTCGTTCGAGGTGGTCTCTTCGCCCGTTTTGTGAACGTCGGCCGATGTTTTTTTTTATGTTTTCAGCAATATGCATATTCTATGCATATTCTAATTTTCCGATTTTAAATCGCTCATTTTTAATTGTGTGTCCACATAAAATGGAAGAAGATTACCGGGAAGACATCCGAAGAGATGGCGTGACAGCTGGCAATCCACGTCACAAGAAGGGAAAGAAGCGGAACAAACAGATTATGATCTATAGGAAGAGGAAGAATTTTCAAAACTAAATAAAATGTATTACCAAGAAGTGTGTTTTCTGTTTATAAAAGAATAAATGTAAATTATTAAGAAATTTAAAAAAAAAAATTAAAAAGTCTAGTGACTTTTGGGCCACCCTGTACAAATATATACGTACTTCTGTAATCCGTACTTGGAAAATATTTTATAAAACTTTAGGAATAAGTTCAGAGATGATCAATGAAAAAAATATTTTTGCATAGTGTTATGGGGTATAATAATACCTATGACTTCGGTCATATCTATTATTTCGAAAAAAGAAAAAAAACATGCCTGTGTGCTCCGATCGTCTCATTTTGGTGTGCTGTCGAATCCAGCATAATGGTGTAAGCTGGTGAACACGGTAGTGAGCAACGGCTCACCCATAAATTACCAAACTCAACGGCACAGCTTCGCTTTCCAACTGAATTGACGTTGCAATGGCGGAGGAATCCTTAACTATGAAACCCAGCAATAACAACGATTAGAAGGTGTACGAATGTAGAAGAGGCGAAAGATGTATGTCGCAATAGGAAAATCTTATTTTCCTATCTGCCAACCCCAACAGGGAAACGGGGTGATGGTACGAATGTGTCTGCTAAACTTAAGCTAAATAAAATATCCTATAACCGTATTTTTTACTGTTTCTCAAAGAGTTTTCTTATCTGACATCATTTTCGAGAATATTCAACATGAATAAAAAAAAGACAAGAAAAACTAAATTTAAGGCTTTATTTTGTAGGGAATACCCACGTCCCTAAATATTGTCAACATGCAGGGTCAACGACCGATGAATCAACCTCTGGATATGTACAAATGTCACATACCAGAACGTCAATACTGTTTACACGCAAATAATATTTACATCGCATTCCACGGTAGAAAGAGAACATATCACGCCGTCTCGCCGTTTCGACAATAAATATTCTACCCACTGTAGTATCCGCAGCGCTTGCGACCACCTCAGCACGCGCAGGAGTGAGATCAAGATATACCGCGGACGCATTCACGCGCCCCGTTCTGAAATTCTATATATACCTACTTATCGATTAATTCACTTGACGCTTGTTATTATTCACTTGACCATTCATCGCTGTTTACTATTTATTGATTATTCACTCTCACTTTTTCGCATTCCTGAATCGACGTATTTTATTTTAAATACAAAACAAATCAAAATCATCACGACGTATCAAATTAAGCACCACGCTAAATTGATGACCCCGAACGAAGAGGAACACAGAATTCGACTAAAACGAATATAGCGATGTCAACATCAACATCATCAGCACGTCCTACTAGGACACACGCTAAAATTTCAATAAAAAAAAGACAAGAAAAACTACATCTAAGACTTTATTTTAATAAAAAAAGACAATAAAAACTACATCTAAGGTTTTATTTTAACAGGCAATTATCCTTTGGAACAGAGAAAGAAACGAATATTCATAAATTTCCCGGGATATATAATATTAAACTTTTCAATATTTCATCGTTAATTCAGTTAAACTAATATTTGTAAAGTTAACAAGGTCGTAAAAGTTCCCGAGAAAAGTTTAATTAAAACGAAACAATAAATAAATCGGCAAATAATAAGGCGAGGAGGAATATCGTACGTACTACAAACTCCTGACGCACTAATAAAGCGATTCCCGTGGACGTCTCGGATATCAAAAGAAAGACTGATGAAAGACCGAACTGAGGAAAAGGTTATTTATGAAGTTTAAATGAAAATGTGAGGAAATTAATTAGAGGAGCTACGGCAAACAATTATCATCAACAACAATACAGGCCACGATAGATCTAATATACTCGTAAATACCATCACGCCATTTCCCCATCGGGGTAGGCAGAGAGGACAGAGCGGCAATTGATAATATTATCTTCGGCTTCCAGTGATCTAACCTTCAGGTTTTAAATCATTGAAGTAGGTAAGGAACTCGCGGTGCATCGCTGTACGTATTAGCAACACACTCGCACACGTACTCGGCGCATGCGAGTATTGTTACAAAACCAACTATTTTACAAGACTGGAATTAATTTATTCAAGTTAATGAATGAATGAATTAAGTTAATTAATTAATGAATCAAGTTAATTAATTAATCAAGTTATTTAATCAAATCAAATCGTCTTACCAACCGGGCTTACTTAATTAATTACCGTTAATTAATTAATAACCGTTAATTAATTAATAACCGATAATTAATCAAATCAAATCGTCTTACGAATCGTCTTACCAACTAAAGTTAATTAATGAATTAATCAAGTTAATTAATCAAATCAAATCGTCTTACCAACCGGGCCACGAAGGTAGTCGATCGAGGAAATCAAAAGTAAATAAACAATTCAAAGAGACTACAAACCCTTCAGAGTTGTGCCGTTTTAAATCTGTAAAACCGCTTTGTTGTTATTGGTATTGTTGGGCAAATAAAGCATCAGTCGCGAAAACGATATTGAGGGTTGTGCTGAAATAGCGGCGTGGGCAGCTCGTGCCGAGTAGTAAAAGCTCGACGGGTTGAATGGAAGGGAAACCCCCTGAAGAGGAAACATCAGAATTAAGATTTGTTGGAAAGGGGATGGGGTTGTGTATTGGCTGCGATTCTATCATAAGTGCAATACAATTTGAATGGTACGAAATGAAACAATTTATATGTAAGGGATCGAAATATTATTCTCAACGATTTGTTTCTCATTCTGATGTTGGTGGCTTTAATATTTTTAAACTACATAATAGAAAATACATTGAGTAGAAAACGAGAACGATTTGGTGGTCTAATGGCCAATAAACTGGAAACATACAATGAATATTTTTTATTTTATCAAAGATTTCGGCTTTAAATTTTCAGAACTCCATATTAGAATATTATATTAAACAATTAATGACTTTGTTGTTATTCTAATTATATTAATCCACGCTACACGTGTTTTGAGCTGCCATTCGAGAACACAAATGCTGTCACTCCCGTAATGCAAATGGATGGAGAAACATTACCAAATTGTGACTCCTTTAAGTATCTTGGGTCACTCATCCATAGCGATGGAGGATGTGCAGCAGATGTAACACATATAATTAGTGTGGGATGGATGAAGTTTAGATCAATGACGGGAGTTCTATGTGATCCGACAATGCCAGTAAAGTTAAAAGGAAAAGTATACCAAACGATTGTCAGACCCGCACTCCTCTATGGCTCCGAATGCTTGACAATGTACTCGTATAACTCTTACTCTAGGCAACTAGAAACTGCTGAAATGCGCATGCTAAGATGGTCAGCTGGTGTGTCCCTAAGAGAGAAAATAAAAAGCTCACGCATTCGTGGAAGCCTAGGTGTTACAGACATCAACAGCAAGATGGAGGAGAGGCGATTGAGATGGTATTGGCACGTTGGACGCAAAGCGCCCGATCACATTGTGAACCAGGCAATCTCCATGGATCTTCCTCGAATAACAACTAGAGGAAGACCAAAGAATTCATGGGTGGTGCAAAAGGATAACCTGATGCAGAGGCACGTCTTTGCAGACAGTGAGTTGAGATGGAGCCAGGGAGAAGAAGACACGTGTTTTGAGCTGCCAACGGGGCGTTCAACATGGATAGGATTTGGACGGCGACTGGATTCAGCGTCACAACAAAATGCCGCCTGTTTAACGCACGTGTCATCCCGGTCCTCCTGTACAGCTGTGAATCTTGGCATCTCACCAAGGCTCAGGAGCGCAAGCTACTTAGTTTTGAAAACAAGTGTCTCAGGAGGATATTGGGAGTCAGGTGGTATGACCACATAACAAACGACGCTGCACGCCGGCGCGCCCGGCAGGGGTCTGTCGTCTCTGTAATTCGGGAGAGGCGATGGTCCTGGCTGAGACATATTCTGAGAATGCCCGATGATAGTTGACCAAGGAGAGAGCTGTTTTTCTGTCCATTGGGGTCCAGATGAACTGGAAGACCCTCTCTCATGGTGTACCGTTCCTATGACAAGGAAGTCAGAGTGTTCGGAATGTCGTGGAAGATTACCAACACCGCTCTGAATGGAGAAGACTGGTGGCCTCCCTATGCTCCCTTGTGGAGCTTTAAAAGAAAGATGAATATTTTTTTTTTTAAAACACGTGTCTTAACCGCCTACTCAATGCTCTCTTCAGGCAGTATACTCCTGGTTTATTATGAGACCTATGCTTAAGTCAGACTGGTGTCGTTTTTCCTTAAGATCAATCCTTTAGATCAGATATAACATGGAACCAGTCTGAACTAAGCATTGCTCTTGTAAACAGTACTGGTCAGTCTAAGGTCGTCCAGAAAGTACTCTACCCCTAGTCCGCTGACATCTCGAATTCTTTACCTTTGGCTCCAAATAGCTGTTAATGCACGGACAGCTGTCATTCCCTAGAAACTGAGTGAGCTGAGCTTCGTGGAAGAGCACAGAGGTTGGTCACTTCTGTTTCTGTGTTTTCCCAATCCTCTCTCTTAATCCTCCCAACTCCTATCCACATTAGTATATCTCAAAACATGTCCACAACACTCCTGTTTTCACTCCACAAATGCACATTTCACCTGGGAACTAGTAATACACCCAAAAATACTATGTTTTTGAAGCAGGGCTCTCAATATATTGAACATGTATACAATTCCTATAACATATGCTGCATTACGGAAGGCAACGGAAAACTGCCGCACTATTCCCAGAAAACCCACACGAATATGCTCAACAATTTTTGTGTCACGTTCCTCAGCATTAAGGTCATGACGAAGATTTGTTTCATAACTTATTCACTCAATATGTATAGTATTAAATTATTATATCACGCTTTTGGTGTATGACACATAGTATTAAGTATAATCTGGCCGGTATATTGTCATGTGGCAATTTGTTACAAATAATCAAACATGTGTTTTCGAGCCTTAAAGTGAAAACCAGACATAAACATTAAAAAAAAATATCTGGGCTTTAATAGGAATCGAACCACTAACTGATTATCTAAACCATCTGACATTTCTTCCTCATTTCTTCACAAATAATAACCTGTAACAAACAGTTTTCCCTTATCTAATCATTCCTTACTCTATCATAAAGTATAATGACAGCAAGTCATGCCATTTTACAGCATTTATTCAGCTCGTATCACTGTTGGTCTAGACTTAATTCTGTCGTGTATCTCGTGACGATGTACCGTGACTCCCACGATAGCCCTTGACAACTCTTGACCATTCATCCCTGCATTACGCAGTTCGATCAACAAGATGGTAGACATGTTAGTGTCTTAATGTCTCATTCAACGCGTTGAAGTTCTTCCTCTTGTACGTCGTCCTTCCACGGTTCCAGTGACCACAAACCTGTCGGTGGCTATCAATTCTTCAACAATGGAGGTATTAGTTCACATAGCCTTCCGAAGCATTCGTAACATCTTTCTCCAGCACTAAATTTCAAATACATCTATTCTACGTCTCTCGCATGCTCTCAGAGTTCACGTCTCCGCGCTGTACATACGAGTAAATATTGCGAAAGCAAAACACATTTTCGTCGTGATGGTGATGGTTGTATTCTTCCATAGACTAGTTTATCTCAAAATCAGATTAGATCTATTATGCCTAAATACACGCGTCCAAATGAGCTGTCAGAAGTGAGATGAAATGACACACGATATGAAATGACACCTCAGCCTCATCAAACATGATCAAGTGATTTATTGTACCCGACGCGCGGCAACACTGCGGGGAGAGGTTATTCAACACGTGGATCCATCGATTGCCATCCAATCTGTCATCTCATATATTACGAGTATGTACCTTTTCATGTTTGCTTTATTTGGCTCTTACAGCTGACGGATATCCGGAATAAGACGAGCCTTAACGGATTGGGATCATTTTATTGTAGTAAAATGGTGAAAGTCGGTGTGGTTCCAGAATATAAGAATTCGACGTCTGAATGAGCGAACGGTAGCATAAATAAGAAAAGAAATATTAATTTCATTTTTGTAAGTGAGCAAGATACATGGAGAATAAAACGACGACTTCTACAGCAGCGCGCTTAGAAAAGTGGCCCCTGCAGAAATAGAAACAACGAGCAAGGCTTAACTTTAAAAGGAAATCGCAACGACGTTTATTATTAATTAAGAAAATATTAAGACTACCTGCGTAGCCTAGAGGTAAGACGCCTGTCTCCCAATCCGATGGTTGCGGGTTCAAATCCCGTTGTAACCCAGACTTAAAAAAAAATGATTTCAGTCTGGTTTTCACTTAAGATCTATTTAACATCTATCTGGGTGGTAGTAAGAGATTACCACATGGCAATACACCCGCCAGGTTGTACTGTAGACAACGAAAATGTAATACAATAGAGTTAAAACCTCTTTTTTGCCCAAAGGCAATATGCCTATTTAGCTCCCATGACATACAATGGGGCACCGAATTCAATAAAGGTAAAGGGAGGAAAACCATTTAGACAGTCGATCAGAGCGTGGTTGTTATTGCGACAGGAGTTTGAGTACTTGGGCTTGCAAGATGAATGACGTGTGGAAAAGGTTTGTGTGGGCTCTTAAGTGTGGTTTTTTTTTGTTGTTTTATATTTGTATTTTTGCTTTTATTTTTATGATTGTGTTCGGTATATTGTGGGATGAACGTTTTTGGTATTTCTGGAGTGACGATGTGTGAGGAGTTTGATTTCGCATGATGTTTCCAGTTGTAATTGAGTGTCACTGTTTGTCAGGTTGATGAGAATGTGTAACGGGATTTTCTTTTTGTGTAATCGAAAATCGTAAAAAAGTATCGATGTATTTTTTCATGCTAAATATCCTCAGTAAAATACAGGCAAAAGCCTAGTTTACTAGAGACACGACAAATGAAAGGCAACAAACCCAGATCCATTAAAATTGTACGTCCAAATTAAATTACCTGTTGTTTTTTCGCAAATTGTGAATATTTCTTATCATGTGTAAATAAACTAAAAATAAAATAAAAAATACAATTATAATAAAACCTTCGCTGCGATATATGGGTGTATATTGCGTTATTTATCCTTTCCACATGACCTCGCCAGTGTCTTCTGCAGTTTCTACCCCATCTCACAATAACTTAACATATTTCTTGAATACGGGGGTTGGTTAACTCTATATCTAAGTGTGTTGCCTGCAATGGCTCTAAGGGTTTCGTTTCATTAGTTCTGAGCATACTATTTTTTGGTGTATCTGCTCTAGACTCCAGTTTTTATTCTACAAGTCATGATTAGCCTCACACGTACTTAGGAAATGTTGTCCTTACTGTCTATGTTGTTTAGACTACATATTTAAGGCATTCGGAAAGAGATGCGGGTTTATTAACTTGGCATCTTATTTTGAACTAATAATAATACCAATATGAAGTCAAGTGCAGAATTGAATCGTCTAGTGCGGCTTTTAATAAAATGAAAAGCTTATTCTGCAATGATAATCTAAACTTGAAACTTCGACAACGGTTAGTCAAATGCTACGTTTGGTCAGTGTTATTGCATGGAGTGGAATCATGGACCCTCAATGTTGGTAGTATGAACCGACTGGAAGCATTCGAAATGTGGATGCACCGGAGAATGCCACGGATACCCTGGACGGATATGGTCAGCAACACAAGGGTTCTTCAAAGAGCCAAAGTCGATATAGAGTTGCGCTCACTAATATTAAAATCCGAAAGGTGTCCCGCTTGGGTCATGTACTTAGAGGAGCAAAGTACAAATTACAGCACCTGATCATCCAAGGCAAAATAGAAGGCCGAAGAGGTGTTGGCAGGAGGTAAATCTCCTGGCTCCGCAATATACGTGATTGGACTGGCATAAGGGGTGTTGGCGATCTTTTTCAGGCTGCCGGGGACAAAGATGTCTACTCTCAGGTGACATTCAACGTTGGGGGGACCTGACATGACACTGGGAAGAAGAAGAAGAAGAATAATATCATTGTTTTAAATTCCAGATTAATGTATCAAAAGCTTTGGCTTCAGCTTTGTGGAACTTTATTTATCCACTGATTACAATAATCTCCACTACACGTGTTTTTATTTGCATCAGGGTCGGGTAGTCTCTCATTTGGCAGCCGCTGCCGGCAATGTCGTAATCCTCGCTCGGATCCCCCGAGACGGCCGTAAGACTCCGGCAATTTGATCGAATATTAACGTCATATTCTGGATGCTGAGGTCTATTTTCGGATAAGATGGAAGATCATGGAAACAAATAATGTGTACTCGTGAGAAAATGGAATTATTTGCCAAAGATTTCGGCTTTATCTTAGTGGAAGTCCATATTAGAATATTTATGGTAGTAACGGAAATAGTAACGGAAATAAATTTGACAGATTGGAGGCCCTAGAAATTTCTAAGTCAGTGCACTGAGGTGAATATCTGGCAAACACATATATCCCAAGAATCTCTCTGCTACTCGCCGAGGTTGTCCCATCCATCCCTCATCCCCAGTCTTCATCCCGAATGTTTACCGTTAGAAGTGTGTATCTCGGTACCAGTTCGAACATAATTCAGTCTTGTTTGTGCTCCCTGATGATGAGGTGAAAGCCTTGAAACCGGTAGGGTTATGCCGTTACGAAATGTGGAATAAACAGTGTTTGATAAAACAAATAACATTTGTTATCCCACTTATAACATTAATCACTATCTTCAGACGGAGTGATCTAGTTGATAGCCTCGGGATATGAGATAAAAACACGTGTAGCGGAGATTAATGTAATTGGTGGAATACAAAGTTCCAATTCCACCTGAAAAGAGCCTCGGGATAGGAGGTAGAAACATATGTAGCGGGGATTAATCTAATTAGTGTAATACAATGTTCCGATTCCGCCTGAAAAGAGCCCCGGGATAGGAGGTAGAAACACATGTAGCGGCGATTAATCTAATTAGTGGAGTACAAAGTTCCAATTCCGCCAGAAAAGAGCCCCGGGATAGGAGGTAGAAACACATGTAACGGGGATTAAAGTAATTAGTGTAAAACAAAGTTCCGATTCTGCCTGAAAAGAGCCCCGGGATAGGAGGTAGAAACACATGTAGCGGGGATTAATGTAATTAGTGTAATACAAAGTTCCGATTCCGCCTGAAAAGAGCCTTAAGATAAGAGGCAAAAACATATGTAGCGGAGATGAATGTAATTGGTGGAATACAAAGTTCCAATTCCACCTCAAAAGAACCTCAAGATTGGAGGTAAAAACACGCGTAGCGAGGATTAATGTAATTAGTGGAATAACAAAATAACAACTCGCAACATCATTCGAGAACCAGTCTCAGTTTTCAAAGGAAGTAAACTAAATACTTACAAGACTAGAAAATCATTATTTTGTTTGGGCAATTATATTTTATTAAGCTTACGTTCTATATAGCTAAATCTGTCGAGTTTGCTGCCATATGGTAATCTCTCTCAACCAACTAAAAATGTGTCAAAGACGCCTGAAATTAAAACGATTGACACTCCTTTTGTCAAAAATGGTACCAATGGAAATCAAGCCGGTAACCTCCGGGTCAGTTGACTAGGGTACTCTTGTGTATTAAACTTTCCTTATATACATTTCAACCTTATTTATTGCCATGAGGCAAAGTATTCCAACCAGAAAGATAAATTTTCCAACGGGAATCGAACCGGTACTCTTTGAACCGAGACCAGTATCAAACTGACTGGGCCACGAAATCTGATAATTGACTTTTAAAAGACACATACATACCGTCACGCCGTCTCCCTGTTGAAGAAGGCAGAGAGATGAGCGTCAAATTTTCATATCGCGATACACATATTTCGCCTCTTCTACGCGCATACACATTCTTAAATAACTCCATCTGATTTTTCATATTTCCTTCATTCAAAATATAACACACTTTATCCACCCATACTTTCCTTCCACTCGTATTTACACTGTGTATATTTTTTAGTATTTATTCGTGTCATGTGCCCAGACTATCTCCGAGTGTTCTTTTTCATCATACTCGACGTATCATCCTTAAGTTCATATTCTTCGCTAATCACTTCATGATGTTATCTAACATACATTGTCATCCCATGTAATATTATCTTGGGTGCACGTATTTCTAAAGTATTTATTCACCTCTTACAAGACAAGTTTTTCTAAATATTTTTTGAAGAACTTTTAGAATTTCAGACTTAAAATCTTTAACACAACAGCCATGATCAAAGATAAGGGATGAATAGCACTCCCGAGTCAAAGATCCGGGTCCCATGAATAGAAAGTGAGCGCCGAATGGAAGTGGCAGCGCAGTGCTCCGTTTCTGGGTTAAGTGCGTCGCAGCTGAATGCAAACAAACCACGAAGCGCGATCCCTGACGCTCCGGGCTACTGGGGAAGCAGAATTGTATGGAGCTTGGAACTCTTTTTTTACTGGCACGGTTTACTTAACCTGTTCCCCGCGGGGAGCACAAACGCCTGTGATCTGACGACAATCCAAGTTTCAAATCACAAATACTTAAAAAAAATTACACAAAACCGGAATAAAAATTGAACTAAAATTTAAAATAATCTTTATTCTAGCGACATCTCTGAAAACCTTGTCAAATAATATATTAGTTTATGAGATATTGTTGAATAAACAGAGCGCCGAATTTTTTTGGTTTCTCAATATTTCCAGCATTAACGACCTGTCGCGCGGATCGAGTCCTGCGATGAGTCTCTCTTACGTAAATAAACATTACTAAGTCTCTCTTACGTAAATAAGCATTACTAGTGCTATATGCATTTGATTGGGTGAGTGTCATGAAGCATTGATTTGATCGTAGCATTCCTTTGTTTATTTTACGTAATGTTTAGTTTATCTCCTTTATTTAATGAGTCTCCTTAAGAGTAATGACTATTATTTATTATCAGAAAATTACTTAAGTGTCATGTTTACTTGGTGTTGTAATCAAATATCAGTGGTTCTAAACAAAATATGTGTTTAAACTTAGAAATTAAAAAACGCTGAAATTGTGCCTCGCACAGGATTCGTGGAATTTGATTTTTAACGCGGTGAACAGGTTAAGACAAAAGCGACTCCCTGATTCAGTTTCATGCAGACTGGATATATGTTATAGACAGTAGCGGATTTGGATAAACTTCTCGGTTTATTATTGCTGTCGATTTTCAATTTAACACTGTGATAGTACTCGATTATTTTTTATTTCCGTACTGACATGCAATGGCCAAGCTTCAAATAGAGTGATTTATTTTAAATATTAATCTGTTGATTCATTAATAACAATCTGTATTAAATTCATTAAAATTTTCTTTAGATCTGATAGAGAGTTGCTGACTAATATTAAAATCCGAAAGGCGTCCTTTTTGGGAAGAGGTGTTGGCAGGAGGCAAATCTCCTGGCTCCGCAATATACGTGATTGGACTGGCATAAGGGGCATTGGAGATCTTTTTCGGGATGCCGGGGACAAAGATATCTACTCTCAAGTGTAGGGGGGACCTAACATGACACTGAGAAAAAGAAGATACTTTCGTTGTTTACAGTACAACCTGGTTGGCTTATTGCCGTGTGATAATCTCTTCCAAACAACCAGAAAGATGCTAGAGGCCTTAAGTGAAAACCAGACTGGAATCAATTTTTAAAAAATCTGCGTTCATCTGGGGATTTCGAGTTCAACTCTCGATGGTAGTCAATAAACATACAAGGATCCTATTGACCTTTTTTTTCAATAAAGGTTTTTAAACTTTTTTTTTGGCTAAGGTAAATACAGTGAATCGATTTATTTTATATTTTTTGTGAGCAACGTACACGTAATATATATCCATATTGTTGTTTATAGTTAAAGCATTAACGTTGTGGAGGTTTAAAGACATTGTAATTTATTTTTATCAAACACTGCTTATTCCACTTTTTTGTGACGGTATAACCCTGCCGGTTTCAAGACTTTAACCTCATCTTTAGGGGATCACAAACAAGACTAAATGCTGTTCGAACTGGTACCGATATACACGCTTCAACGGTTGGAAGCTGGGGGGTGAGGGAGGCATGGGACAATTTCGGCCAAGAGCGAAGAGTTTTTGGGAAATAACTGTTCAACAGATGTTCGGATCGGTGTACCGACTTAGAAATGCCTAGGGCCTCTACACCGATCCGAACATCTGTTGAACAGTTATTTCCCAAAAATCTCTCCGCTCTTGGCCGAAATTGTCCCATGTCTCCCTCAGCCCCCAACCGTTGAAGCGTGTATATCGGTACCAGTTCGAACAGCATTTAGTCTTGTTTGCGCTCCCCTGAAGATGAGGTGAAAGCCTTGAAACCGGTAGGGTTATACCGTCACAAAAAAGTGGAATAAACAGTGTTTGATAAAAATAAATTACTATATCCATATTATTTGTGAATTATAAACATTTAAAATATATCAGAACTGGGTTTGTAAAGTGCTTCAAGGACTCTTGGTGGAATTAATCCAGTTATGTTTTATTCAATTTTTATTTGATTAAAGATTATAAGAATGTCTTCATGTAATAATATTTCGTAATCACAAGAGAAAAAAACAGTAGAAGTCTGTAAGAGCACTATATAAACCTAATACTACTAAATACCCACACCTCTGTAACGTGTTGTTATAGAGACATGACATGGGTGTTTATTAAAAAATATAGTCAACTGTAGTAGGAAAGAAAAAAAAACCATGTGAAATTTCTTCAAAGTAAAACAATTTTCCTAAATGAAATAACTTTATTTTTCTTAAATCTTAAAAAGACTTTGTATTTTCATATTTATAAATTGTTTAATAAAATAAGTAAAACACTTAATTTTAATGTTTGATTCGCCACTGTTTTATTTGAGTTTAGTACAAGTTTCAAAGACCTCAGTCTTCCTTGTCAGGTTTAGATGAAGTAAATGATGCCTAACATATATTTTTTCTAACTGTATAACCAAGTCAATTTCAATAATAATCCTCTGCTAAATACGTGTCTCGTTCAAGACATCCTTTTGATGCCTATCTACGAGTACACCCCTTCCCTTATTAGCCAGTACTCCTCTCCTCTCCCCTTCTCCTGTACCTTTCTACGTTAAAATAAGTATTAAATTGTTTTTTAAACAGAAAAATATATAACCCGCTTCGATTGTATTCTAGTTACTGACATTTCCCTTACCACCGTAGAGTAACCCGACAATATGTTGCCTTTAACATATGTACCGGACAGGTACAAAGACTGTAGAATAGGTTGTTGGTTGCCGCGTCGCGCTCCGATAATCGAGGTAGCGAATTCCGTTTCGAAGATCCAGCAGAAGAAGAAGAAGAGCAGGGAGAGATTCCTCTCAGGCAGTCGATTGTAGGGTAGCGGGTCTCAAGTAAAAACACGGTAAAATCGGTATTACTGAGAATGTATTTCAAATTAATAACAAATGAGAACACAGTGAGAAGCAGAATAGAACAGTGAGAAGTGATTTACAAAATTGGTCCCTTCTATATTAATGGTCAGTCGGCCGTCAGCAGCGCCCATTGTCCGCGAAATACGACAACTTTCGGGGTCTGGGCCATGCTTACGCCGACTGAATCCGGACCTACTCCGATCGCACAGCTTCGCAAGTCACATATTTCCAATGCGGTCGCGAATACGATCGGAGTCAAACAGACATACATATTTACATGCAAATATGACATGATATAGCATATGGAAATACAAGGGTTTTACATGTTATTCAAGAACCTATAAGGAACATTTACATATACACATATGATTACATATTATTATCATATACATTTCAAATACAGATACAAGAACATAACAGATTTACATACCACTATAACGTTATATAGCGTATGGAATACAAGAACATATGATTATACAAGAGCAAAGAATAGCATACAAGTTTAATAATACAGATCTACACAGTGTCTTTTTCATATCACATACACACACACACGGGCGACGGCACACGTCCGATACAACATATTCATATGATCCGAATAATATTTACTGTTGTCCAATACGCCTAACGAAATCTCGGTCACAAATATCTTAAAATATTTCCATAATATAACGCGACCGCACGGCGGCACGGTTGCTGGTATATTTTATAAAATATTATACATTCGGCAGCATTACAATGTGACTCTGATATCTTTTTCTCGGCATCTGGCCGAAAGTAAATCCCCTTAAGCCAAACATCCTCGCCACCCCCCTCATCTCCGCGGAAAGACGGTGTCTTCCAACGGAACCAATAAGCCCCCCTTCTCATTGGTCCCGTATAATACAGTGGTGTTACTTTGATTAGAAATAGGTACGTAGGCTAGCTTTGTATGAAAGGAGTTTTTATTATGTCTTGTTGTAAATAAAGATCTAGCATAGTTTACATTTTAAATTTTAAATTGATCAATTGCAAGTTGAGAAGTATTTAAAAAAAACAAGTAAATATACTAGAAGTAAACTACTCGTAGATATGTGTGTGGTAAAACAATGTATAATTTGTAATGCCTTAACGTTTATTTTTGCATTCCATGATAATTTGTTGCCAAAGTATACTAAAAAATGTGTGAAATATTAATTATTGATTTTATAACATATTTAACTTTTTTACATTATAATTTACGTATTCAAGGGTGTGAGCCGAAAAACATCTGATGTCCTCGCGGCCGGATTCGTCCTCCTATTGGTAGAAGTGTATTTCGATTGGGGGAATGTTACGAGATGGCCCAGACCATTTTAAAGCTTCTCTCTCAATTTTATTTATTTTCCATTGCCTCGCGTAATTTTAGTATATATTTATTTGTACGTTTAATTTCATGATATTTTGTATATTTACATAACATGTTGGTACAAATAAATGTATTATTAGTATTATTATTTATTTATACATAGTAAGAAGATCTATAACTACCCCACGAGAAGTCCCAATGACTTTCGACTTGCTCATACCAATATGATAAAAAGTCTAAATAATTAATACTACAAACGCTTTAAAAATTTAATTAAATGCCAATAATATAAAAATGCTAAGAATAAATCTGAGTATTATTGAAGTAAAAATGCAAAGGATAAATCTAAGTATTATGGAAGTAAAAATGCTAAGGATAAATCTAAGTATTATTGAAGTAAAAATGCTAAGGATAAATCTTAGTATTATTGAAGTAAAAATACTAAAGATAAATCTAAGTATTATTGAAGTAAAAATGCTAAGGATAAATCTAAGTATTATTGAAGTAAAAATGCTAAGGATAAATCTTAGTATTATTGAAGTAAAAATAATGCTAAAGATAAATCAAAGTATTATTGAAGTAAAAATGCAAAGGATAAATCTTAGTATTATTGAAGTAAAAAATATAAGTTCTTGGGTGTAAAAATTATAGTTGTAAGTTGACTCGATTAAAATGAGTTAAAACACATTTTTTTAAACTTCAATTTATAAACAAACAAAAAAAGAAACAAGTCAAAACATGCATTAAACTACTTTTGTAATAAATACAGGGCTCATTGCGTTATGAGATATATTTTGATAATCCTGCCTTTTGTTTCGTCTTATTTTCGAGGCGAGACGTTTTGGTACAATAATTGCTAAATCATTAAAAATGTTCTCAGTGAGATACAGGCAAAATGTCTTGTTAACTGGTGACACGACAATTGAACGGCAACAAATACAGATCCATATAAATTCAGTTTTCACTTTAAATTGCCTGTTTTTTTTGTTCGTCATGTTTTCATAAATTGATTCATACAATAACTTTTCAAGTAAATAAATAATTAAAAAAATTATGTTTATGTGACAACCCAAGGTTGAATAACAGATGCTTCGAAATGAAAACCTTAGCTTCCTTTTGATATTGAGAACTAATATTTAATGACTGGCGATTTTTACTACCCTAACCGCAAAAATACATAGTTACGCCACTGTGTACAAACATTTTCTGTTTACTGCAGGATGTCTCTCCTTTCCATATTACATAGTCAATATCTGGAAACATTCGGCCGCCTTTTGGTTTTGAATTAAGGAAAAATAATAAATTTCGTGTGCGCCAGTATGAACGAGTAACATACTATATATGGTGGTTTTTTTTTTGATCAAATTGTTTTACCTGTTTTGGTACCAAATACGAATTCGAAAACGAAATTGTATTTTTGTTATTGACGCTAACTCGATGTTTTTGTAGCTAACATAATCAATTCCTCAAACATCTCGACTATAGAACCGATTTAAATAACAATCATATTAGTCCTGAGGTATCATGTCTCCTCAAAGTCATGAGACTGTTTTACTTTCCGATAGAAAAGCAGTTATAAATTTACTCTTCTTTTTCTGCTTCCTAGTGTCATGTCAGGTCTCTCCAACGTTGAATATCACCTGAGAGTAGACAAATTTGTTCCCGGCAGCCCGAAAAAGATCCCCAACGCCCCTTATGCCAGTCCAATCCAGTAAATTTTATTTATTTAACACCTTTATTGCAAATTCAATCTGGCGGGCTTATTGCCAGGCGGCAATCTCTTCTAACCAACCAGACAAAAGTAAATGAAACAAGTTACATGGTCGCATAAATCATTCAAATGGCCATCCATCCCCACGAAATCCATAGACATATACGTGAGCACATGCCCACGAACCCCACAAAGACGGACAATCACCCGAACATTATTTTTCATATAAAGTGAGATATCATCTATCAAAAGGAAAGGAAGGGATGGTGGAGAGGAAAGGAAAAAAAATCAGGAATGAAACACGTTATTTTACTGACTAGAAATTAAGAGGTTTTTTCAGTCGCTTCTTAAAGTATATTGCGGAGCCAGGAGATTTGCCTCCTGCCAACGCCTCTTCGACCCTCTATTTTGCCTTGGATAATCAGGTGCAGTAATTTGTACTTTGCTCCTCTAAGTACATGACCCAAATAGGCCACCTTTCTGATTTTAATATTAGTCAGCAACTCTCTATCAACTTTGACTCTTTGAACAACCCTCGTGTTGCTGACCATATCCGTCCAGGGTATCCGTAGCATTCTCCGGTGTATCCACATTTCGAATGCTTCCAGTCGGTTTATACTACCAACTTTGAGGGTCTAAAATAAATAAATCTCTATCTACACGAAATTCTTAACAGATTAATTGATAGTCCATTCCTGCTAGCTGAGATTCAATCATACGTCCCTCCGAAACCGTTGTAGGAACTACGGTCATCCCTGAATATTGTCAACACGCACGGTCAACGACCGACGAAACGACCTTCGGATATGTCCAAAGGTCGCATACCAAAACATTGAAATTGTTTACCCGTAAATACTATTTACGATACATTCCACAGTAGAAAGAGAACGCATCACGCTGTCTCGCCGTTTTCGCCAACAAATTGTCTACCCACAACATTATTCGCGACATCTGCAATATTTCAATCGACCATCTCTGCACGCACAGGAGTGAGATAAAAATATATTGCGGGCGCACTCCCGCGCCCGTTCTGAAATGTATAAATACCTACTTACCGATAAATAAAGCACCATTAATCACTATTTATTATTCATCGATTCATTCACTCTCTGCTTCCGCATTGCTAATTGACGTATTTTATTTAAATACCACACAATCAAAATCATCAGCGCGTCCTTCAAGGACATTCCCTAAACCGTCAAGATACAGCAGATGATTTCCAAGTATTCCAGAACCAACTATGAGTATATGCAATCAAGATAGCATTACGTACGATGTTAACCGTCAAGCTGGACCTATTTACGAGTACATCAAGCTTGGTCTCGGTTAGATACCGACTAAAGTAGATACATATACTCGTATTTAAGAAATAAAAATGTTAAAAAATAACAACTCCTAGACAAACATGTTTCTTATCTCATTAATTGAATCCTTCTCTTCCCTTTCCCTTACTCTTCTTTGATCTTATTAAAACTATTGTGCGGTACATTGTGGGATAAACGTTTTGGTCTGTCTGGAGTGATCAACTGTGAGGAGTTTGATTTCGCGTGATGTATACATATGTAATTGAGTGTCACTGTTTGTCAGGTTGATGAGAATGTGCAACGGGGTTTTACGATATATAATAAAAAATCGGAAAGAAGTATCGATTTATTTTTTTATGCTATATGTCCTCGGTGAGATACAGGCAAAAGCCTACTTTACTGGGGACACAACAAATGAAAGACAACAAATCCAGATCCATTAAAATTGTTTGTTCAAATTAAATTACCTTTTGTTTCTTCGCAAATTATGTATATTTCTTGCCATGTGTAAAAGAAGTGAAAAAATAAATAAAATTAATTGTAAGGAAATAGTGGGATTGGCTTTCATTTCATATTTATATTCATCATATCTTGGCATTATTTAAAGAATGTGTATTATTTATCTAATAAATAGCGATGGAGGATGTGCAGCAGATGTAACACATAGAATTCGTGTGGGATGGATGAAGTTTAGATCAATGACGGGAGTTCTATATGATCCGAAAATGCCAGTAAAGTTAAAAGGAAAAGTATACCAAACGATTGTCAGACCCGCACTCCTCTATGGCTCCAAATGCTGGACTATACTACAACTCTTACTCTAGGCAACTAGAAACTGCTGAAATGCGCATGCTAAGATGGTCAGCTGGTGTGTCCCTAAGAGACAAAATAAAAAGCTCACGCATTCGCGGAAGCCTAGGTGACACAGACATCAACAGTAAGATGGAGGAGAGGCGATTGAGATGGTATGGGCACGTTGGACGCAGAGCACCCGAACACATTGTGAACCAGGCAATCTCCATGAATCTTCCTCGAATAACAACCAGAGGAAGACCAAAGAATTTGTGGGTGGTGAAAAAAGATAACCTGATGCAGAGGCACGGCCTGGGGGACGTAGTCCGTGACAGAAGAGCATACAACCTGAGGACGAGGAGAGCTGACCCCAACAGTCTTCGCAGACAGTGAGTTGGAATGGAGCCAGGGAGAAGAAGGTATATAAATAAATGAAGTAATACAGAGACAGGTATAAACAGATGAAGTTATACAGAGACAGGTATAAATAAATGAAGTAAAACAGAGACAGGTATAAATAAATGAAGTAATATAGAGACAGGTATAAATAAATTGACATCTCTCAAACAGGTTCATGTTTCAAATTGAATTTTATTATCATATTAATTTGTAAAATAATATTTCAGATAGTTCATTTGTTAGTCAGTTATTTTTATTAATTAATTTTTAAATACTCATTTGTGAAATTTGTATACAAATGCAACATAAATAATAATTGCGATATTTTTTATATATTTGACCCTTTTTGTATTATCTTTTAAAATAAATATTGAAAAAAAAAACGCTAATTCTTCACATTCCTACTTATTTATTTATTTATTTAACACTTTTATTGCAAATACAATCTGGCGGGCTTATTGCCAGGCGGCAATCTCTTCCAACCAACCTGACAAAAGTAAATGAATTAAGTTACGTGGTCACATAAATCATTCAAATGACTATCCATCCCCACGAAATCCATAAACATATATGTGAGCACATGCCCACGAACCCCACAAAGACGGACAGTCACCCGAACATTATTTTTCATATAAAGTGAGATATCATCAATCAAAAGGAAAGGAAGGGATGGTGGAGGGGAAAGGAAAACAAAAATCAGGAATGAAACACGTTATTTTACTGACTAGAAATTAAGAGGTTTTTCAGTCGCTTCTTAAAGCAACTTAAGAGGTTTTTCAGTCGTTTCTACTTACGTCGTGGGGCAAGATTTTTTTTACCTGGCGAGTTTATTACCATGTGACAATCTCTTCCAACCAACCAGAAAGCTGTTTTAATAGGCCCTAAGCGAAAACCAGACTGGTTACCCAATTTTAAAAAATCTGGGTTCCAGCGGGGATTGAACCCGCAATCTCCGGATCGGCAGACAAGCGTCTTACCACCAGGTCACGATGGTCGATGAACCAGATGGTGGTACATAAATTATCCAATTTTTGTTTAAATGGTACGCGTTAGTTAAAAGGTTGGGAACCGCTGCTTTTGATCATTTCGTATGTAAATCCGACCGTAATTCCGGTGGTTTGTGGAGGTGCGCCAGTAATAAGGATCGTTCGGTGTGTGCAGTAACACTACAGTTGGGTGGATTAGTCAAAAACTAAAATTTTAAAACAAAGTGTGATTAACAAAACTGCAAAATCATTATAATTTGATTCGAATACTCCTTTAGATGTTACTAGACATGTCCTAACTGTCTTAACATAGAAATATCTGTGAATGAAAGTTGCGTAATCCAAAGTCATGGTGATAAAAAAGTGTGTAAGGAGAAGTCATGGTGATAGATAAATGTGTAAGGAAAAGTCATGGTGATAGATAAGTGTGTAAGGAAAAGTCATGGTGATAGAAAAGTGTGTAAGGAAAAGTCATAGTGATAGATAAGTGTGTAAGGAAAAGTCATGGTGATAGAAAAGTGTGTAAGGAAAAGTCATGGTGATAGAAAAGTGTGTAAGGAAAAGTAAATAAGATATACAGGTAGATATAGGTGAACTATAAAAAGATTGGAGCAAATTGAGGTATTTTACTTTAAGGGTAGTTTTCTAAGGGAAGTTTTCTAGAGGGATATCGAACGGCATGAAACGATAAAAAAAAAACAAAATTAATGGGGCAATAAAACATATACACTCGAAACGGGCAGTATCAAAATCTACGATAGTCCATAACAGTATTTAGTGCCAACTATGATGTATGGTAATGAAACGTGGACGTGAAAAAAATACTGAAAGGAGTTGAATAAATGTTGTAGAAATACGTGCACTGAGAAGATTGCATGGGGTGATAACTTATGACAGAATATGGAATGACATGATGGATGAATATTGACTTAAGGCCGAATTTTACAAAGTGCCATTTTTGTTTTGTTTATATAATAATTTACGGTTCGCAGCTTATAATCTACAGAAAAAAACACAAATTCAGATTTAAAACGGTCTGAGAAAACCAGTCTAGAATTGAATACGCCAGAAATCCAACCCTGGGGAGCCCGCTTGCTTAGCGCGAATGTTGACCGTTAGACCGCGGCCGCCGAATTGTCCAGTCCTATTAGAAACACGATCTGTCAAAGGCATCTTGAGGTTAAATCCATTTTTTAAATCCTCGACCCTGCATCATGTTTCTGCCTCATTCATTAAGTTAGTAACGAGTTAAATATCGGATTTACTAGTGAAATGATTATTTTTGTAATTAGATTTGATAGTTAGGATTTTTTTATATAATGAAAATGGTAATTTTCTGACTAATACGCGAAACACCCGACGTAGGCTTAATTCGCCATTAGCCTCGGAGCTTTCTGTAGTAACAAAATATTTATGAATCTAATCAGTGGTCCTTTATCTACTGTTGTTTTAAACATTCTAAATTAACTGCCTAATGGAGGACTAAACATTTGGTGGTCGTGAAAAAAATACCCATATTATCGTTTTATCTAACAACCTTATAGAAGTTGTATATTTATAACTATTAATATAATATATAACACTTTCATACACTACCATCGAGAGGAAGAGAAGATGCAGACTCAGCAGAGACACATGACACGCATGTCAACTGATCAAATGTTCACCATCCCTTGAGTTAAAACCTCTTTTGCCCAAAGGCAATATGCTTATTTGGCTCCCATGACATACAATGGCGTGCCGAATTCAATAAAGGTAAAGGTAGGAAAACCATTTAGACAGTCGATCGGAGCGTGGTTGTTATTGCGACAGGATTTTGAGTACTTGTGCTTTCAGGATGAATGACGTGTGGAAAAGATTTGTGTGGGCTCTTGAGTGTGGGTTTCTTCTTGTTGTTTTAATTTTTGTTGTTTTTGTGTTTCTTTATGTTTTTTATTTTTATTCTTATGATTGTGTGCGGTATATTGTGGGAAGAATATTTTTGGTCTTTCTGGAGTGATGATGTGTGAGGAGTTTAATTTCGCATGATGTTTCCAGTTGTAATTGAGTGCCACTGTTTGTCAGGTTGATGAAAACGTGCAACGGGGTTTTGTTTTTGTGTAATCGAAAATCGGAAAGATGTATCGATTTATTTTTTCATGCTAAATATCCTCAGTGAGATACAGGCAAAAGCCTAGTTTACTGGGGATACGACAAATGAAAGGCAACAAACCCAGATCCATTAAAATTGTATGTCCAAATCAAATTATCTGTTGTTTTTCTCAAATTGTGTATATTTCTTGTCATGTGTAATAATAAATAAATAAATAAATAAAATACAAACATACACAATATCATCACGGCATTCCTCTATCAGGGTAGGCAGATTTGATTGCCGAGACTTCTACACCCATACACCTTTTCATGAAACTACGATTTCTCTATCGTTTTACGTTTTTTTTCTTTCCAAATATAATTCACTTGATCCAACCGTACTTTTCTTGATCTTCCTCTACTCTGCCTTTCAATTATATATGCAATGTTAATTTTTTTAGTATGTCTTCATTTGTTCATGAGAACATTTGTATTTTTCAAACATAAGTTGACATTTGCCACTTATTGATATGATTCGAAGTTTACAGTTGTCACTTATTGATACGGTTCTAAGTTGGCATTTGTCACTTATTGATATGATTTTAAGTTGGCAGTTGTCACTTATTTATACGGTTCTAAGTTGGCAGTTGTCACTTATCGATATGATTTTAAGTTGGCAGTTGTCACTTATCGATATGATTTTAAGTTGACAGTTATCACTTGATGATATTATTCTGAGATATAAAATAATAATGCTAAATAACAATGTTAATGTATTTTGCAGAGATGACTTTATAGTACTGTTGAACAGAAAAAAATCAAATGAGGGAGTTATAAACTGTTTTCTCGTTTAAATATTTATTTATCATTTGAACATTTATTTATCATTTGAACATTTATTTATCATTTGAACATATCAACACTAAATTTATTTATCATTTGAACATTTATAATATCAACACTAAATTTATTTATCATTTGAACATTTATAATATCAACACTAAATTTATTTATCATTTGAACATTTATAATATCAACACTAAATTTATTTCTCTTTTGAACATTTATAATATCAACACTAAATTTATTTATCATTTGAACATTTATAATATCAACACTAAATTTAAGCGCATGGCCGCGCGATAACGCGAAACACCGCGCTGTGCTACTCCCCTCAAATAATAGACTTTTTTCCGCCCAGTATTTGGAGGTATAAGGATCCCTATGACTTTGGTCAAATCTATTCTTTCAACAACAAAAAAATAAATAATATGCCGGTATGCTCCGATCATCTCACTTCGGTGTGCCATCGAATCCAGTACAACGGTGTGGCCATTGAGTTTGCTGGTGTGCAACGACTCATTTAAAAAAAACTCAATGGTACATCTTCGTGACTTTTATTATACATATTCTTAAGAAAAATTATATATTAGACTCACATATAACTTTCCGTTATAATTTATACTGATGCAATAATGTAAATAATTAAATTAAGTTTTTGACAGTTGATTTAAAGTTTACTATTGAAACCGACTAATTTATGTGGATAAAAATGATAAGATGGCTTCAACAAGAGCTGCAGATGTTAAAGGGATGCGACAATCGTTTCAATAAAAATGATAAGATGGCTTCAACAAGAGCTGCAGATGTTAAAGGGATGTGACAATCGTTTCAATAAAAATGATAAGATGGCTTCAACAAGAGCTGCAGATGTTAAAGGGATGCGACAATCGTTTCAATAAAAATGATAAGATGGCTTCAACAAGAGCTGCAGATGTTAAAGGGATGTGACAATCGTTTCAATAAAAATGATAAGATGGCTTCAACAAGAGCTGCAGATGTTAAAGGGATGTGACAATCGTTTCAATAAAAATGATAAGATGGCTTCAACAAGAGCTGCAGATGTTAAAGGGATGCGACAATCGTTTCAATAAAAATGATAAGATGGCTTCAACAAGAGCTGCAGATGTTAAAGGGATGCGACAATCGTTTCAATAAAAATGATAAGATGGCTTCAACAAGAGCTGCAGATGTTAAAGGGATGCGACAATCGTTTCAATAAAAATGATAAGATGGCTTCAACAAGAGCTGCAGATGTTAAAGGGATGCGACAATCGTTTCAATAAAAATGATAAGATGGCTTTAACAAGAGCTGCAGATGTTAAAAGGATGCGACAATCGTTTCAATAAAAATGAGCAAGAGATACTCGAAAAATATGAAACAACACAAAGACAAGCAAATAGTTCATATTGAAAAAATACATTATATTAACATCCGTCATTATTCCGTCATTTTTATAAGTGTAAATAACAAAACCTATTTTTACACACGGACGTATGTACAACCAGTTTCATATTGTTTGAATATGACGACCTCCATGGCCTAGTTGGTAAAACACCTGCAACCCCCAACCTGCGGGGGTTGCGAGTTCAATTACAGCTGGAACGCGGATTTTAAAAAAATAATTAGTCTGCGTTTTACTTAAGACCTCTAGCATATTCTGGTTGGTTGAACACAATGGCGCTACGCTCAAACATACATTGTTTATTAGCCTACCCAGTTTACTGCTCTTATTTTTTACATTGTCCTTTACTGTCCATGCAGAGACTCTGGAACTAGTTTTAAAGTAATGTTAGACTCGCTCCGTTCTAGGAATGCTTTATGAAGCGAATAAACAAACTCTTCAGTAATATAAAGTGTTTCATTTCTGTTTTTTTTTCATCTCCACCATACCTTCCTTTTCCTTTAATTGATGATATCTCGGTTTTACATTTATTATGTATATGTTCATAAATTTAATCGAGATGAATGGTCATTTGAATATTTTGTTGCTACCATATAGCTTCCTTTATTTATTTTTCTGGTTGGTTGAAAAATTCACATACTGTCTCTATTGTTTAATATCCTTAACTGTCCCGCCGCCCCCTCTTATCTCGCCGAGAATTTTCAGCGTCTTTGCAATCATGGATTAGCGCTACGCTCAAACAGAGATTGTTTATTAGCTTTTCCAGTTCACCGCTCCTCTTTCTTTACGTCGTCCTTTACTTTCCATGCAGTGAGACTCTGGAATCAGTTACAAACCAATATAAGACTCGCCCCGTCCTTGGCATGCTTTAAGAAGCGACTGAAAAACCTCTCAATTTCTAGTCAGTAAAATAACGTGTTTCATCCCTGATTTTTCTTTTCCTTTCCTCTCCACCATCCCTTCCTTTCCTTTTGATTGATGATATCTCACTTTATATGAAAAAGAATGTTCGGAGGACTGTTCGTCTTTGTGGGGTTCGTGGGCATGTGCTCACGTATATGTTTATGGATTTCGTGGGGATGGATAGTCATTTGAATGATTTATGTGACCACGTTACTTGCTTCATTTACTTTTGTCTGGTTGGTTGGAAGAGATTGTCGCCTGGCAATAAGCCCGCCAGATTATATTTGCAATAAAGGTGTTAAATAAATAAAGAGATGGCCACTGGGCAACAAGCCCGCTAGATGGTTTTTACAGTGAAGTGTTAAATAAATAAATACATTACAATAATGGAGAAATATATCACCAAGATATGCACTTCAACACAAAAAAATTACCTATGTACTCGTAACGCTGATAAGAAAATATTCCGAGTGTGTTCGTCGAATTTATATTAGGTAACTACTAAACGCGAGTACAACAATAAATTCAAAGAATTTGCTCCTCTGGGTGCAATTTAATTGGATACTCGAGCATTTGCGGATTGCAATAAGTGAAGTGCTGACTCGATCTTAGAACGTCCCGCTCACATAGCTTCGAGATATATTAGCCAGAGGCGGGGACCGTTCAAGAAAACAGATTTAGATCGAGACTGATAAAAATAATAACTTAAATAACGATACGTCAAATATAATTACAACTTTAAAAAAATACTTATTTTCTACAAAACTATAAAACTCAATATGTCAAAAAAATGTTCAGCGTCTCTCTGATCAAGAACTTGCGCTACGCTCGGGAAGATATTGCCTTATAGTATTTCCAGTTCATCGCTCCTCCTTCTTCATGTCGTCCTTTACTGTCCATGCTGCCAGACTCTAGAACTAGTTACCGACTGTTACAAGACTCAATTCCAGTTCATCGCTCCTCCTTCTTCATGTCGTCCTTTAATGTCCATGCGGTCAGAGTCTAGAACTAGTTACCGACTGTTACAAGACTCGCTTCCAGTTCATCGTGACTCCTTCTTCATGTCGTCCTTTACTGTCCATGCTGTCAGACTTTAGAACTAGTTACCGACTGTTACAAGACTCAATTCCAGTTCATCGCTCCTCCTTCTTCATGTCGTCTTTTACTGTCCATGCTGTCAGACTCTACAACTAGTTACCGACTGTTACAAGACTCAATTCCAGTTCATCGCTCCTCCTTCTTCATGTCGTCCTTTAATGTCCATGCGGTCAGAGTCTAGAACTAGTTACCGACTGTTACAAGACTCGCTTCCAGTTCATCGTGACTCCTTCTTCATGTCGTCCTTTACTGTCCATGCTGTCAGACTCTAGAACTAGTTACCGACTGTCACAAGACTCACAATCTCGATGGATTGTTTCAAACAGTGGCTAAAAATATTACATCTCCCATCAATAACGAAATGTGTTCTCCGAAACTCCGTTTTTTTCCCTTATTTTCCCGCCTTTCTTCTCCTTTCCTATTATTTGGTGACATTCGCAAAAAAAAGTTTTAATGTTTTTGTTTCCATTGTTTTTCATGCTTTAAGCCATACACATATGTTTGTATTTTTGGAAATGACAGTCGGATATTACCCTCAGAAAAAAATATAGTGCAAATATGAGTGAAAGGTGGAGGAATACTACGGAAAGTATGGTTGGATCAAGTGAAGGATATTTTGAAATAAGGAAACGATGACAGTCAAAAAAATCGTACGAGATGTATGAGAAGGTTCTATGATGTAGCAGAGGGGAAGGATGTGCAAAGACATAGGAAAATCTGGCACTCTGTCTTCTCTGTCTACCCCGACAGGAATTTGGCATGATGGTATATATGTTTGTAATTGGCACAAATCTGCGTAATTATTGTCTGGCTGGATGGATAAGATTTCCGTAAGGCGATAAAATCGCCATTTGTCAATATCAAAAAAAGTTTCTAAATAATCAACAGTAAAAGGCAAAGTCAAATAAAGATAACTCAAAAATTATTTATTTATACATATTAAGAAAATAATCTTTACACATAACAAAATTATTTATTTATGTATTAAGAAAATAATCTTGACACATAAAAAAATTATTTATTTGTACATATTAAGAAAATAATCTTTACACATAACAAAATTATTTATTTATGTATTAAGAAAATAATCTTGACACATAAAAAAATTATTTATTTGTACATATTAAAAAAATAATCTTTACACATAACAAAATTATTTATTTGTACATATTAAGAAAATAATCTTTACACATAACAAAATTATTTATTTGTACATATTAAGAAAATAATCTTGACACATAACAAAATTATTTATTTATGTATTAAGACAATAATCTTGACACGTAACAAAATTATTTATTTATACATATTAAGAAAATAATCTTTACACATAACAAAATTATTTATTTGTACATATGAAGAAAATAATCTTGACACATAACAAAATTATTTATTTGTACATATTAAGAAAATAATCTTTACACATAACAAAATTATTTATTTGTACATATTAAGAAAATAATCTTTACACATAACAAAATTATTTATTTATGTATTAAGAAAATAATCTTTACACATAACAAAATTATTTATTTATGTATTAAGAAAATAATCTTGACAAATAACTAAATTATATATTTATATAAATATTAAGAAAATAATCTTTACACATAACAAATGCATTTATTTCAATCATAAACATGTCGACGATAATCACCCATAAAAATGAATAATTGGTATTGTTACCGACCCTCGCAGGCGTGTGGAAAAGTTAACCCTGAAAAGAAGCCTTCTGCCTCACCCTCGGAGAGGCGGCGCAGGTACACGACCCAACCGGCAGACAACAGGCATCAAAGGGTTTCAGGACTATGGAGAGGGCACGAGCACGGGGGTAACATTTTAATCTGGAGGATGGGGTTGGTTACCGGAGAGAAGGGGGAGAGGCCTAACTGAAAACGTGACGTCATTATGACCAAACGGAATTCTGGATATGGTCCAGAAAGAAGTGGGTGAAATATTTCGAGGGAAAAAATCTACGTCGTTCTGAATGCGACTACTGAAATAAATTTTTATTAACATTCCTACGGGAATAATACGATGTTAATCTTGCTTTTCCGACGAGAACGGTGAGGTGTTATGTGTTAGTTTTTAAATTTTCTAGTATAGAACTGTTGACAGTTGCAAAAACTAGAATTAGAAAGCTAGTAGCTTTGAGAATGAGGGTCTAAAAACTATATCGTATTAACTGATGGGGAAACTCCTTAGAATATCAGAAATAATGGATTTGCGATAGAATTGGGGCATACTTGACTCTTGAACACTCGTAGAAGTAATCTTATGTTAACTATTATAATATTATCTGATTGACCATAAAATAACGTTTAATATACTTCAAATATTTGACAAGGTGTGTCCCTAAGAGACAAAATAAGAAACTCACGCATTCGTGGAAGCCTGGGTGTTACAGACATCAACAGCAAGATGGAGGAGAGGCGATTGAGATGGTATGGGCACGTTGGACGCAGAGCACCCGATCACATTGTGAACCAGGCAATCTCCATGGATCTTCCTCGAATAACAACCAGAGGAAGACTAAGGAATTCATGGGTGGTGCAAAGAGATAACCTGATGCAGAGGCACGGCCTGGGGGAAGTAGTCCGGGACAGAAGAGCATACAACCTGAGGACGAGGAGAGCTGACCCCAACAGTCTTCGCAGACAATGAGTTGGGATGGAGCCAGGGAGACAGAGAAATATTTTACAAGGCATCATTTAAGCGAAACTGACATTCAGCTTAACGATGATAAGTATAGATCTATAGTAATTTGAGGTTATTTCTAGTTAAGGCATTACACTGGTCACTGTTGACACTGGTCTGACTGACACTGGTCACTGTTTATTCCACTTTATACACACAGGGTGGCGCAGAGGAAACGCATGTTTTTTGAATGACTAGTATTTTACAAAGAGAGGAAACGCATGTTTTTCATTTAAGCCTAACATTTTTTTTTCACCTGGCGTGTTTATTGCCATGTGGCAATCACTTCCAATTATTTTCATTGGAAGAGATTGTTTATTTTATTGTTTATTTTGAAAATATTTATTTAGATTGTTTATTTTCAAAATAATTTTTTGATTAATACATGTAAATGAAGTAATAATATTGCACCTTTAAATTAATTGTGCAAAATAATGTCAGGCAAGTGTTGCCCTTCTTCGCCCACTAAAAGTTTCTATTCGTCAAGAAATCAAAGCAATACCAGAAGAAATGTTTGTGAGAGTGATGCATAACTTGATGATGACGACCTCCGTGGCCTGGTGGTAAGACACTTGTCTGCCGATCCGGAGGTTGCGGTTTCGATCCCCGCTGGAACCCAGATTTTTTTTAAATAGAATTCCAGTCTGGTTAATACTTAGGACCTATAAAAACATATTTCTGGTTGGTTGGAAGAGGTTGCCACATGGCAATACACTCGCCAGGTTAAACAAAACTTTCAAGAGAGGCTGCAGATATGTGACCGCGAAGAAGTACAACACTTGCCTGACATTATTTTTCACTATTAATTTAAAGGTGCAATATTATTACTTCATTTACCTTTATTAATCAAAAAAAATTCTTGAAAATAAACAATGTGAAACTTAAATGAAAAACATGCGTTTCGTCTCTTTGAAAAATACTAGCCATTCAAAAAACATGCGTTTCCTCTGCGCCACCCTGTATAACAGTATAACCCTACCAGTTTTAAGGTTTTAACCTTATCATCATGGGACCACAAACTAGACTAGTTACTTATTTGAGGTGTTGTAAAATGTAAGAAATTTATTGATTTATTGGGATCAAAGTCAAAGGAGATTATTTAAAGTCAAGTTTTACTTTATATCTGTTGATGTGCGGGTACATTTTGTATTCACCATGTTGACAATACTCTGTGTCACAATGCTCTAAATATATTTTGTTCAGTATTGTCACAAAACATTTTGTGGTGTCCAAGTTTGTTATGCCCTATATAAGGAGCAAATCATGTATCACTTGTGTCCCGCATTAAATAAACTTAACAATATCATTGAAATTACATATGAGTATCTCTATCGATAAGTCAAAGTTTCTGACAATATCTAGAGAACCTGTAAGTAGCAGGCTAGTATGTTAAATAAACATCAAGGTAAATGTGCAAGTAATGTATTTAAATTCGGCGGAGTGGATAATTAATCATATTTTAGCGTGTGTCCTAGTAGGACGTGCTGATGATGTTGATGTTGACATCTCTGTATTCGCTTTAGTCGAATTCTGTGTTCCTTTTCGTTCGGGGTCATCAATTTAGCGGGATGCTTAATTTGATACGTCGTGATGATTTTGATTTTTGTATTTAAAATAAAATACGTCGATTCAGGAATGCGAAAAAGTGAGAGTGAATAATCAATAAATAGTAAACAGCGATGAATGGTCAAGTGAATAATAATAAGTGCCCTTTATTCATCGATAAGTAGGTATATATAGAATTTCAGAACGGGGCGCGTGAATGCGTCCGCGGTATATCTCGATCTCACTCCTGCGCGTGCTGAGGTGGTCGCAAGCGCTGCGGATAATACAGTGGGTAGAATAGTTATTGTCGAAACGGCGAGACGGCGTGATATGTTATCTTTCTACCGTGGAATGCGATGTAAATATTATTTGCGTGTAAACAGTATTGACGTTCTGGTATGTGACATTTGTACATATCCAGAGGTTGATTCATCGGTCGTTGACCCTGCATGTTGACAATATTTTAGGGACGTGGATATTCCCTACAATATAATGAAATAACTGGACAAGGGAACAAAGCTTCTGCAATTTCTAGATGCCTCCAAGATACTACATAGAAAATAAGTACACGGCAAGCGTCCCAACCCATCCCAGAACAAATCTCACCCCAACACCCATCCCAGAACAAACTTCTCCCGACTTCACACCGACTTTGGACCTTGAAGTTTTATAAAATCCAACAGGACCACAGCAATCATCTAATCGCTACCCTGGGGGTTTACGAGAGTAAGTCCAAACTACCTATTCGCTATATGATAAGCACAGACTTCCGAAGTATCATATGTTGCCTTACTAGTCCACCTACAGTAGTAGCAGGGAGGGCCGAGGTCTGAGTGATTGTGATGAAATGAAGGAGTGGATTTGTCAGTGCGTATAAAAAGAAACAAACATTTAAATAATTAGTTGTAAGAATTGTTATCTAGTTATGATTTTTTATGTAGGTGTTAACTTTTTCTAATTAACTTAATAAAACGATTGTTAAAAATTATTGTAATTTATTTTTATCAAACACTGTTTATTCCACTTTTTTGTGACGGTATAACCCTACCGGTTTCAAGGCTTTCACCTCATCTTCAGGGGAGCGCAAACAAGACTCTTGTTTGCGCGTCCCCTGAAGATGTCGCGTCCCCTGAAGATGGGGTGAAAGCTTTGAAACCGGTAGGGTTATACCGTCACAAAAAAGTGGAATAAACAGTGTTTGATAAAAATAAATTACAATGTCTTTAAACCTCCACAACGTTAATGCCTTAACTATAAACAACAGTTAAAAATTACATGTATTATTATAATATAGAAATCAGATTAGTTCTTTGGTTCTTTAGTAATAAAGTTGTATTAGGTATAGCCTTTGGCAATTGTACATATTATAGATTACTTTAATAAATAACACAGCGCATGGCAATAGAAAGTAAAGTGATGTCTATAAAACATGTTTTAGACCTCTATGATATATGATATTGAAATTAGATGTGGTATTCCTTAGAAAATCATATCATTGGTAAACACTTAAAGAAAAAAGAAAAAAAATACAGTAATAACCGAAAACCCTCAAAAAGATAGTAGGACAGCTAATAGTGCATATCACAGGAATGGAATAATGCAGAAAAACATGAATCTGAAACGCAACATTCTTTGGCCGCGTTAAATATATAGAATTTAGTCAATTAAATATGTCACGTAAAAGACAACCGAAAAACACATTATATATAGTCTCATCATCAAAACCACACTCAAGTATAAGTATATGAAAGTATGGTTTAAAAATCAAATGTTTTGTGCATATTAATTGATTAATTTCATGTAAGTGTCCTGTCAATTAAAAAATAAGACAAAATTAAATTAAAACGCGTCCACCCAGGCCGATCTTCAGTCCGGCACTGACACACCATTTCTTCCCATAACTCTTTTTAAACATTTCTTATAAACTGATATATAAATACTTTTAAAGAAAAAATTTAATCCCATTTCTAAACGTTTTTTTTTTTTTCATAAAAAAACTAACCGTCCGAATTTGAAATTTAATAATTCAAATAAGCGGAGAAATTTTGTTTATCGAAACGTAATATTTCTTGACAGATAGCTCTGAAAGTTCGCTGAAACTTGGAAATTGATTGGCTGATGCTGAGCACAATATGTTTTGAATAAAACTGGGGAAGGGAATATAAAAAAGGAAATACGCCTTTTAATTCTACTACACATGGGAATCGGATTTCGCAAATCTATCGGAAAACATTAGAAACAGATTTTCTGAACAATAAAATTAACACAATTCATCAAATATCAGAAAGAAATTTCATCACTGTCGTATACACGAATACATTTATTTATTTACAAAATAAACGGTATTTAGGGGACTTAACATATCACTGTAATAATAAAAAATTAAAAAAAATACAACACATAAAGTGGAATAAACAGTGTTGGACTAAACAAATTACAATGTTTCCAAACCTCTACAGTGTTGGATTAAACAAATTACAATGTTTCCAAACCTCTACAGTGTTGGACTAAACAAATTACAATGTTTCCAAACTTCTACAGTGTTGGACTAAACAAATTACAATGTTTCCAAACTTCTACAGTGTTGGACTAAACAAATTACAATGTTTCCAAACTTCTACAGTGTTGGACTAAACAAATTACAATGTTTCCAAACTTCTACAGTGTTGGACTAAACAAATTACAATGTTTCCAAACTTCTACAGTGTTGGACTAAACAAATTACAATGTTTCCAAACCTCTACAGTGTTGCACTAAACAAATTACAATGTTTCCAAACCTCTACAGTGTTGGATTAAACAAATTACAATGTTTCCAAACCTCTACAGTGTTGGACTAAACAAATTACAATGTTTCCAAACTTCTACAGTGTTGGACTAAACAAATTACAATGTTTCCAAACTTCTACAGTGTTGGATTAAACAAATTACAATGTTTCCAAACCTCTACAGTGTTGGATTAAACAAATTACAATGTTTCCAAACCTCTACAGTGTTGGATTAAACAAATTACAATGTTTCCAAACCTCTACAGTGTTGGATTAAACAAATTACAATGTTTCCAAACCTCTACAGTGTTGGATTAAACAAATTACAATGTTTCCAAACCTCTACAGTGTTGGATTAAACAAATTACAATGTTTCCAAACCTCTACAGTGTTGCACTAAACAAATTACAATGTTTCCAAACCTCTACAGTGTTGGATTAAACAAATTACAATGTTTCCAAACCTCTACAGTGTTGGATTAAACAAATTACAATGTTTCCAAACCTCTACAGTGTTGGATTAAACAAATTACAATGTTTCCAAACCTCTACAGTGTTGGATTAAACAAATTACAATGTTTCCAAACCTCTACAGTGTTGCACTAAACAAATTACAATGTTTCCAAACCTCTACAGTGTTGGATTAAACAAATTACAATGTTTCCAAACCTCTACAGTGTTGGATTAAACAAATTACAATGTTTCCAAACCTCTAGTGTTGGATTAAACAAATTACAATGTTTCCAAACCTCTACAGTGTTGGATTAAACAAATTACAATGTTTCCAAACCTCTACAGTGTTGCACTAAACAAATTACAATGTTTCCAAACCTCTACAGTGTTGGATTAAACAAATTACAATGTTTCCAAACCTCTACAGTGTTGCACTAAACAAATTACAATGTTTCCAAACCTCTACAGTGTTGGATTAAACAAATTACAATGTTTCCAAACCTCTACAGTGTTGCACTAAACAAATTACAATGTTTCCAAACCTCTACAGTGTTGGATTAAACAAATTACAATGTTTCCAAACCTCTACAGTGTTGGACTAAACAAATTACAATGTTTCCAAACTTCTACAGTGTTGCACTAAACAAATTACAATGTTTCCAAACCTCTACAGTGTTGGATTAAACAAATTACAATGTTTCCAAACCTCTACAGTGTTGGATTAAACAAATTACAATGTTTCCAAACCTCTAGTGTTGGATTAAACAAATTACAATGTTTCCAAACCTCAACAGTGTTGGATTAAACAAATTACAATGTTTCCAAACCTCTACAGTGTTGCACTAAACAAATTACAATGTTTCCAAACCTCTACAGTGTTGGATTAAACAAATTACAATGTTTCCAAACCTCTACAGTGTTGCACTAAACAAATTACAATGTTTCCAAACCTCTACAGTGTTGGATTAAACAAATTACAATGTTTCCAAACCTCTACAGTGTTGGACTAAACAAATTACAATGTTTCCAAACTTCTACAGTGTTGGACTAAACAAATTACAATGTTTCCAAACTTCTACAGTGTTGGACTAAACAAATTACAATGTTTCCAAACTTCTACAGTGTTGGACTAAACAAATTACAATGTTTCCAAACTTCTACAGTGTTGGACTAAACAAATTACAATGTTTCCAAACTTCTACAGTGTTGGACTAAACAAATTACAATGTTTTCAAACCTTTACAGTGTTAATGCCTTAACTTTAAATAACATATCAAAATACTGTTTAAAAAAACTAACCATTCAAGATACATACATGTATATCTTTTAAAATATGTTGTTTATAGGTAAGGCATTAACGTTGTGGAGGTTTAAAGACATTGTAATTTATTTTTATCAAACACTGTTTATTCCACTTTTTTGTAACGGTATAACCCTACCGGTTTCAAGGATTTCACCTCATCTTCAGGGTCTTGTTTGTGCTCCCCTTTATTAAGTAAAAAAAATCTATAAATAACGTCTTGAGGGTGAAAACTGCAAAACCTTCGAAACGTCGACAAGTTTGTAAGCTATCCAAAAATATACAAAAATTATATTCAACTAATAAACTTCGTGAATACACGTTATGCGAATGTAATTATGTCCTCTTTTTCACATCACTATTTATAATACATAAGGAATGAGTATAATACATTAAAGCGAAGGCTCATTAATTCTTTTATACTCACGATGTTTTGTTCGTTCGTATACAGCATCCTTAGTGGAGCAAGCGAACCGTAGAAATTCAAAATAAATTATGTAGGAGAAATTAAAACAAGGAAGTGTCAAAAAATAAAATCCTCATCCATTGAAAAACAGTAAATTGAATGAGTTTATGGTAAACTAGGCGCCAAGCAAATTCCGTCCAGTGTTATATTTTCTAAATCAATAGCAAAAATTTACAGTTGCTATATGAATAGAAGGCTTGGTAACAGAAGACCACAATATGAAGAAACCAAGCGAATTAGTTATTGAAAAAAAAAAAACGTAGAAAGAAAACAATCGAAACAGTTGTTAGAAGAGTATGAAAATGGAGAAAATTAAGACTGTGTAATGCGATGAAAGCATCTAGCCTAGCGCTTTACATTCACTGCTTATCCTGACAGGAAAACTGTGTTATGCGATGAAAGCATCTAGCCTAGCGCTTTACATTCACTGCTTATCCTGACAGGAAAACTGTGTTATGCGATGAAAGCATCTAGCCTAGCGCTTTACATTCACTGCTTATCCTGACAGGAAAACTGTGTTATGCGATGAAAGCATCTAGCCTAGCGCTTTATTTTCATTGCTTATCCTGACAGGAAAACTGTGTGATGCGATGAAAGCATCTAGCCTAGCGCTTTACATTCACTGCTTATCCTGACAGGAAAACTGTGTAATGCGATGAAAGCATCTAGTCTAGCGCTTTACTTTCACTGCTTATCCTGACAGGAAAACTGTGTAATGCGATGAAAGCATCTAGTCTAGCGCTTTACTTTCACTGCTTATCCTGACAGGAAAACTGTGTAATGCGATGAAAGCATCTAGCCTAGCGCTTTACTTTCACTGCTTATCCTGACAGGAAAACTGTGTAATGCGATGAAAGCATCTAGCCTAGCGCTTTACATTCACTGCTTATCCTGACAGGAAAACTGTGTTATGCGATGAAAGCATCTAGCTTAGCGCTTTACTTTCATTGCTTATCGTGACAGGAAAAACTGTGATGCGATGAAATCATCTAGCCTAGCGCTTTCATTCACTGCTTATCCTGACAGGAAAACTGTGTGATGCGATGAAAGCATCTAGCCTAGCGCTTTACATTCACTGCTTATCCTGACAGGAAAACTGTGTTATGCGATGAAAGCATCTAGCCTAGCGCTTTACATTCACTGCTTATCCTGACAGGAAAACTGTGTTATGCGATGAAAGCATCTAGCCTAGCGCTTTACATTCACTGCTTATCCTGACAGGAAAACTGTGTTATGCGATGAAAGTATCTAGCCTAGCGCTTTACTTTAATTGCTTATCCTGACAGGAAAACTGTGTGATGCGATGAAAGCATCTAGCCTAGCGCTTTACATTCACTGCTTATCCTGACAGGAAAACTGTGTTATGCGATGAAAGCATCTAGCCTAGCGCTTTACATTCACTGCTTATCCTGACAGGAAAACTGTGTTATGCGATGAAAGTATCTAGCCTAGCGCTTTACATTCACTGCTTATCCTGACAGGAAAACTGTGTTATGCGATGAAAGTATCTAGCCTAGCGCTTTACTTTCATTGCTTATCCTGACAGGAAAACTGTGTGATGCGATGAAAGCATCTAGCCTAGCGCTTTACATTCACTGCTTATCCTGACAGGAAAACTGTGTTATGCGATGAAAGCATCTAGCCTAGCGCTTTACATTCACTGCTTATCCTGACAGGAAAACTGTGTTATGCGATGAAAGCATCTAGCCTAGCGCTTTACATTCAATGCTTATCCTGACAGGAAAACTGTGTTATGCGATGAAAGTATCTAGCTTAGCGCTTTACTTTCATTGCTTATCCTGACAGGAAAACTGTGTGATGCGATGAAAGCATCTAGCCTAGCGCTTTACATTCACTGCTTATCCTGACAGGAAAACTGTGTTATGCGATGAAAGCATCTAGCCTAGCGCTTTACATTCACTGCTTATCCTGACAGGAAAACTGTGTAATGCGATGAAAGCATCTAGCCTAGCGCTTTACATTCACTGCTTATCCTGACAGGAAAACTGTGTTATGCGATGAAAGCATCTAGCCTAGCGCTTAACTTTCACTGCTTATCCTGACAGGAAAACTGTGTTATGCGATGAAAGTATCTAGCCTAGCGCTTTACTTTCATTGCTTATCCTGACAGGAAAACTGTGTGATGCGATGAAAGCATCTAGCCTAGCGCTTTACATTCACTGCTTATCCTGACAGGAAAACTGTGTTATGCGATGAAAGCATCTAGTCTAGCGCTTTACATTCACTGCTTATCCTGACAGGAAAACTGTGTTATGCGATGAAAGCATCTAGCCTAGCGCTTTACATTCACTGCTTATCCTGACAGGAAAACTGTGTTATGCGATGAAAGTATCTAGCCTAGCGCTTTACTTTCATTGCTTATCCTGACAGGAAAACTGTGTGATGCGATGAAAGCATCTAGCCTAGCGCTTTACATTCACTGCTTATCCTGACAGGAAAACTGTGTTATGCGATGAAAGCATCTAGCCTAGCGCTTTACATTCACTGCTTATCCTGACAGGAAAACTGTGTTATGCGATGAAAGTATCTAGCCTAGCGCTTTACTTTCATTGCTTATCCTGACAGGAAAACTGTGTGATGCGATGAAAGCATCTAGCCTAGCGCTTTACTTTCACTGTTTATCCTGACAGGAAAACTGTGTGATGCGATGAAAGCATCTAGCCTAGCGCTTTACATTCACTGCTTATCCTGACAGGAAAACCGTGTAATGCGATGAAAGCATCTAGCCTAGCGCTTTACTTTCACTGCTTATCCTGACAGGAAAACTGCGTGATGTTATGTATATACATACCATCACGCTTCCCCACTGAGATACGAAAAGAGGACACAGCGCCAGATTTTCCGATCTTAACACTCTCACCTCTTCGACGTCCATACACCTCGTGAAACTACAACGATTTGTATTATTACTTTTATATTTATTTATTTATTTATTATTACACATGACAAGAAATATACACAATTTAAGAAAAACAACAGATAATTTGATTTGGACATACAATTTTAATAGATCTGGGTTTGTTGCCTTTCATTTGTCGTATCCCCAGTAAACTAGGCTTTTGCCTGTATCTCACTGAGGATATTTAGCATGAAAAAAAAAATCGATACTTCTTTCCGATTTTTGATTACACAAAAACAAAACCCCGTTGCACGCTTTCATCAACCTGACAAACAGTGACACTCAACTACAACTGGAAACATCTTGCGAAATTCAACTCCTCACACATCATCACTCCAGAAAGACCAAAAATATTCATCCCACACTATACCGCACACAATCACAAATCTCACACAAATCCCCTCCACTCGTCATTCATCCTGAAAGCCCAAGTACTCAAAATCCTGTCGCAATAACAACCACGCTCCAATCGACTGTCTTAATGGTTTTCCTACCTTTACCTTTATTGAAGTCGGCACGCCATTGTATGTAACGGTGGCCAAATAAGCATATTGCCTTTGGGCAAAAGAGATTATATAATTTACTTGATTCAACCATACTTTCCTTGGTCTTCTTATACTACGTCTTCGACTCACATTTGCACAGTGTATTTGTTTTGTTAATCGTTCTTCACTAATTCATCCCACGTGTCCAAACCATATCTGTGTGATATTATTCATCTTACTCGACATCAGTCTTAAGTTTACATTCAGCCCTAATCCCTCCATTCCTAATTCTGTCATACAATGTCACCTCACGTATTCTTCTCAGTACATACATTTTTTCAGCATTTATTCGGTTCCTTTCAGTCTTTTTTCACGCGCACGTTTCACCCATACATCAAAGTTGATACTAAAATACTGTTATAGATTTTCACATTAGTAGATTTTTATACTAACCGGTTCAAGCATATATTATGTTTTAGCGCCCCATTGTCTTTGTTTCCTATCACTACACCCCCTTTGTTTCGAAGAAAATACTACCTTAATAGCAGAATATTCCACTTGCTCTAATATTTCATTATTCACTCTTCACATTTACTTTTCCTTTCACACTTTTGATACTGTTCGGTTTGAGTACACGTGTATATGTTTTAGTACCCAACTAACTTTGTTTCCTATCGCCACAATGTTATTTTTTATTTTTTTTATTTAATTAACGACACAAGTGTCTTTTATATACAAATGAACATATGACAAGTTATACAAGTACTTCAAATTATTGACAAAAAATACAAAACTTTATCTTAAACTAACATGGAGACACAACAAGCAGTAGTAATAATAAATTACAGTCATTGTTTAAAATTATTTAATATTAATATGTATATTTAAGTTCAATATATGTATGTATACCACAAAATATTACCAAATTTTACCAAGTAGACAAACGTAATTGTCGAAAACTTATTTAATAGTGGTAAATAACTTAGATTTGTGTTTAGTGGAACAACGCTTACATAGAACAAGAGTAATTGGATTTGTCGAGAATTTGATCTTGAGATATAGAAAACACATGGGCTCACTTGCAGAACGAGATGCAAGTTGTTTTGCAGAATCGAAACCTTCCACATGTTGATGCAGGGTTACTCAACTCCAGAGGCAAAGTATTGTCCTTAATGTTTATTTTATACTAGGTTATTTATATTAATAAAGGAGAGCACAAAGTTAGTAGCTATTTCTAAATATTGTTGTGATATTCTAGCGAATTTTATATATTAAAAATATCTAAATTGTTGCAAAACTCATTTCCAAGTCTTTGCATATGAATTATAAAGGAATTCATATTTGTCATTAAAGAATTGTTTTTTTTTTCTTGAATAAAGAATGTATGAATGACTTCTACTCTTATCACAATACTTGCTTAACCAACCAAATAGCAAAGCACGTTCGAGTAGGATGTTTACGTAACTCCGGTGTTAAAGAGTTGATATAGGGTACAGTGCAGTGTGGGGATAAGAAAGACCCTTGTCGTAAGAGCAGAAGATAAACCTGCATTTTTTAAACAGGGTGCGCAACAAGAGGCTGAACATCCAATTACCGCAGGTAGAAAGGGATAACAACCCTCTCTCACTAAATATTACTTAATCTCTGAACTGAACTCAAAGTACAAAATGAAAATGTAAAAAAAAGCTATTTCAGTTGTTTATGTCCGAAAACTTCACACTACAGAAAAATAATGGAGATTAGTTTAGAAACGAGCTTTTTTATATTTAACTAAGTGTTCTTGCATCCACCTTCAAGAGAAACTTGGACTCAAAAGACTACACAAGAGTGAGATAAACGTAAAAGAAAATGCGATAACCAAGGAAAATGTGTGGTGTGTCAATGTGCGAAAGGAGATGACGCTGGAGAAGACAGTATAAGGAGCATAAAGCTGTTTTATTTATCACTTATGTTTTGAGAACAACCACTAACAGAGCCGGAACAAGATATTTTAGCGTTTGAGGCATCAAATCGAAAATGTGCCTAAGTCGAATGTATTACTATTGCATAGCGAAAATGAAAAGAGGGGAAAAAAACTCACTTGCAGGAATGCGTCAAATTGCTGTAATGTATACGTATTACCGTTTTTTTAATTGGCGATTTTTCGCTTTTTAAACCCTCCCTCCACCCAGTCTTCAACAAATGTGATAATTGGGGATGGACGGTCACTTTACCCTACAATGACATGGAATGAAAATTAAAATGTCAAATATTTATAATTATATTTTTTGCGACAAAAATATTGATAGCCTTGTTAATAAAATTATCTCTTGGTTTCAAAGATATAGGTGGCGTGTGGAGCTTAAGGGAACATTTAAAGATAACCCTTTCGGAGAGGTCTAATAAAAATTTACAATTATATAAAAAAAGGTGACAGTCTAGTAAAGAGTTCGTCCGGCAAAAATACTCGCGAGCGCCGAACGGTGGAATTCCCAACATATTCAATGACGAACCGCGAGTTCCGTGCCTAAGTCGAATGTATTACTATTGCATATTGAAAGATCTATAAAGGTTTCATTGTAGTTCGTCTTCTGCTGGTAAGTTTTCTTACTAAATATGTGTTTTTAATTTGTTTTATCAAACCCTGTTTATTCCACTTTATGTAACGGTATAACCCTGTCGGTTTCGAGGTTTTCACTTCATTATCAGGGACACATAAACAAGACTTGTTTGTGCTCCCCTGATGATGAGGTAAAAACCTCGAAACCGGTAGGGTTATACCATTACATAAAGTGGAATAAACAATGTTAAATAAAAAAACAAATTACAATGTCTTTTAACCACCACAATGTTAATTAATGCCTTAACTATAAATAAAACATCTTTTTCATAACATATGCAGATGAACGACAGTTCCTTATCTTATGGCCGCAGTTCACCTTCACATCCTTGCAGTCAACTTATATATTTATTGGTTCGTGTTCCGAATCGGAGCGCTTTTGCTCTCTGAACAACGCTTTAGAAATTGTCGTTTTAATATTATCATTTTGTTTGAAATAAAATGTTCAATAGAGAAAAAAACCATATCTGAAACTCTCTTGTCTAAGACTAGATTCGAAGCGGTCAAAATACATGAAGTGCAATATCAATATTCGACCGATTCTGGCACACTACACTCGTATCACGCCTGAGGCCAGTTGCTCAGGTTGTCTCACCCTTGTCACGTCTCTGTTAATAATAATAAATTGGCGATGTATATAACATCGTTAAAAAAGTTTTTTTCAATTTGGGTTCCATGGGAAATAGAACCCTCAACCTCATACACGTACAGGCGTTTTTCATTTGCAGAATGACTGAGAATCATATAATACAACCTTGTTAATTCTTCTTCTCTCCTACCCAACCAAAAAGGTTTTAAATAAGCCATAACTTCTTCTTAACGTTCCTCTTCACATTGAAGGTTAGCAATCATCACGGATATATTAACTTTATCTGCAGCTGCTCTGAACAATGTCTTCGTGCTACAGTGGAACCACTCTCTTAGGTTCTTCAGCCAAGAGTTTATTCTCTTTCAACACTTCTTAAACAGAAAATCATATTTTTTAAATCTGGGTACCAATGGGAATCAGACCCGCCACCTTCGGATTGGAATGCAGACGTCTTACCAACAAATAGGTCACGGGATCAGATGCGCATGGTCTTGTACACACTTAGTAGGTTCAAATCGCATCTAAGATGGTTCAAAGTGTACCAGAATTTCCTTGGCAGAGAAAATCCGGAAAGTGGTACAGATTAATCTAATACTTGTCCATTTGAATAATTAGTTACGTTCGATCGGACCAAAATAGCAGTCTATAAAGTTGTTATCATACCATCTCTTACATGGATATGAATCATGGGTTCCCTACAAACGACATATTAAGGTACTCAAGAAGAATCTAATACTTGTCCATTTGAATAATTAGTTCCGGTCGATCGGACCAAAACAGCAGTCTATAAAGTTGTTATCATACCATATCTGATACATGGATATGAATCATGGGTTCCCTACAAACGACATATTAAAGTACTCAAGAAGAATCTAATACTTGTCCATTTGAATCATTAGTTCCGGTCGATCGGACCAAAACAGCAGTCTATAAAGTTGTTATCATACCATCTCTGATACATGGATATGAATCATGGGTTCCCTACAAACGACATATTAGGGCACTCGAAAAATGACAGCAAAGGCATTTCAGGCAAATAATTAAGATTAAATGGTAACATACTCGTAGAGTATCAAATTATGACGTTTTGAGAACAACATACAGCTCTAGTATCCAGATTCTGATGTCGCGTGCACGCCTAAGTTGGTTTAGATCCAGTCCAGATGAGGCGTTTTATACGCGATTCAAGTAGCGCGCTTCGAATTAATGGAAATAAATTGATCTAACTTCGCGATATTTATGAAATTTACGAACATGTATGTTTCTGTAAAATGTCTTCTTCCTCCTAACTCAATCGCACGAAGGAAAAAGGCATTATACAGAAACATACATGTTCGTAAATTTCATAAATATCGCGAAGTTAGATCAATTTATTTTCATTAATTCGAAGCGCGCTACTTGAATCGCGTGTAAAACGCCTCATCTGGACAGGCCTTAGAGACGTAGCTCGTTTACCTAGGTACAGACTCCCAAGAAATGTCCTCTTTGGTGAGCTGATGGAGGGCAGTCGGAAGCACGGTGGTCAACGGAAAATATATAAAGACATGCTGTATGAGACGCTTAAAAACATCAATGCTCAGCACAACTGGGAGCTGTTGCTAGTTATCAAGGAACCTACAGAGAAAGAAGATTTGTCTTAAGACAAGCTGCAAGTACTGAAGCTCCTTGCCTTATATTACTTGCAACATGGATGTGCCTACCACAAATTGGCTTGCATAGTCATTTCTGGTGGCACCAACGTCACATACCCTGATCTAGGTGGCTTTATATTGCGCGTTTTATAATACTCGTCACGGGTAGTAAGTTTCGGTTCACATCTAACGCCATATCTCCCGGAAGGTCGGACTGTACACGGGCTTGAACCCGCAAGCCAAAAATCAAGACGTGATTTCAGACGAATATTACTGTTATAGCATACAAAAACCTATTCTTTGTGAATCGCTACTCGCCAAATAAAACCAAATGGCCAATTTCCCAATTGGCGGCACTCGGCCTACATAACTGTTGAGACGATAATACTCGTAATGGAAAATCTGCAGAAAGATCACATCCATTATGTAGAAGGGCATTGGGACCCTCACCATAAATTCGGCACAGCGTTTCGTGAAAGTCCGCAATAACGCTGAGCCAAGGAAGCGGAGGTCATCAAGTATGCATCAGGGTCGAGTAGTCCCTTATTTGGCAGCCGCTGCCGGCAATATCGTAATCCTCGCTTGGATCCCCCGAGACAGTCGTAAGACTCCGGCAATTTTATCGAATATTAACGTCATATCCTGGATGCTGAAGTCTATTTTCGGATAAGATAGAAGATTATGGACACAAATAATGTGTACGCATGAGAAACTGGAATTATATATACATCCATAAGTTTCGACCTTTACTTTGTGTAACTCCATATTAGAGAATTTAACAATAAATAACTTTGTTATTCCAGTAATTAAATTATTACCCGCTGCACGTGTTTCTACATCCTATTCCGAGGCTCTCTCCAGGCGGGATAACCGGTTTATTATGAGAGCAGTGCTTAAGGGGGTATTCTGCTCTAGAAATTTGAAAAACCGTTTTTTTGTTGTTTTTTGCATATTCTTAAAGTTTAGACCTTTAAAAATATGTTCTCAAAAGGAAATTTTAAAATTCTCAATATTTACGAAGTTATAGCTATAAATGAGGCAGCAATTGCGCCGCACCGGAATGACACAATAATACCAAAACTTTAAACGCGTTTTTCTCGAAACTACTTTTTTCAACCTGGTCGACATAAAATCTCAAGTTTTATCCAACCGATTGCCTTCAAATTTGGTATAAAACTTTGATAAATGTTTTTATATCGTCCCTACCTTGGAAAATTCAAAACTATATTTTGACTATTTTTTAAAAGAATTTAAAAAAGGGTAATAAAAATTAAATTTTTTTAGTCTCCATTTTACGAAAATTTTTTTTGGTACCAACTATAACGACATTATTTTTTATCAAGAAACAGTGTGTATTTTTTTGTTTCAGATTTACGAAAGGGTTTCAATCACGTCGACTAGTTTACCTCTTTATTTTTACGACAATATATAACAGCTGATAACATCTTGAATTTTCCTTTTTTTTTTGCAAAAATTTTTTTGTACATTCTCAAATCATCAATAAACAAACTGTAAAAAATGTATACTAAAAATATTTTTAGTTTTTTTTTATTTAGCCCGAAATTCACGCCTCTAGAGTAGAACACCCCTTAAGTCAGACTGGTTTCATGTCACTATGGACCACCCCCATAAAAAGTTTGTGCGGTCTATTTTTAAATGTACATAGATACATACTATGATACATACATAGATACATACATAGATACATACATAGATACATACATAGTACATAGCATTATGACATTTCCTTGTCGGGGTAGGCAGAGAGGACAGATCGTCAGAATTTCTTATCTAACATACATCCTTTCACATACCCCTTTCACATTCAAACACCTTCTTCATTACTCTGACTCGTGTCATTTCTAAATATAATTTACTATATCCAATTATATTTTGCTTAGTTTTCCTTCCAAACGCCTTACAGTCACATTTGCACTATATATGTATATTTGTTTTGTTTATATTTCTTCATTCATTTGCTTCACATGTCCCAACCATCTCAGCGTGCCCTTCTTCATCTTACTCAAGACAGACAATTCACATTCACGCGTTATCACTTCATTCCGTATTATGTCATACATTGTCACCCCATATATTATTCTCAATTCATGCATTTCTACAGTATTTATTCGGCTACACTCTGTTTTAAAACGTGTACAACTATTTATTAATGAACGAATAGAGCTTCATCATTTAACTTTATTAATTTACTTACTGATATTTTTTTCTCAATTCAGTTTTTATTTCATATTATTATGAAAATGTTTTTATTTGTATATACGCTGTTTTCGGTCTATGAAGTGTGTGTTAAAGTATATATACATGTCAACTGAAATATTTTTTTATGCGTGGCATACAGCCCTGGGTCTTCTAGGTCCTGCCCTGTTGTGTGCAAGTTGTACGTATGTACTTTGTTTTTGACAGCATCCAATGGAATCATATTAGTGTTTTAATATTTAAATATATAATATATTATTGCAGCATCTTGTATTTCTGTATTCATTCGCATTCATACTGTTTTGTAAAAAAAATCATGGTTGAAATTGATTTTAAATGAATAAACTTTTTTATTAATACAGTATTCACGCAAATTAACTTAACCGCTTAAAAAATTTGCAATATATTCTCCGCACTCGCTCGAACAATGTACGTCAGGATTCCCTTTATTTCGATTTGATATTTTTCATCCTTTCCAAGCGAAGAAAAAAAAACAAAATTGGAGCAATCCATTTTTTCATTGAATTTCAGAATCAGTTATAATAAAATACGAGAAAGGTCCATTCTGTAAAAACTTTTTATTAGCATTTTAGAGTTACGATTTTTCGTTGGCACTTGACACGGTTTTATTCAATTTCGTTTGCGCTATTTCAATTTCTATAGTATGTATCTAAGCAGAACAGCAACTTGAACGTTCTTATAGCCCTGGTGTGCGTGCTTAGAAAATTTATATGTTGAAAAATTCATCTTTCTTTCCAAATATAAACTTTCTCTTAGGCTAAGGCCACACTTAAGTGATTCGCTAGGTGCTACGTGACTAATATACTAGGTGACTTCATGCTTGGCCACACCAAAGTGCTTCGTACAAATTCATTTGACATTTGATATTTGGGAGCGGTTGAGTCAACAAACGATGCCACTCTCAAAACTAACCAATTTCATTACAACTTACCTCATTTCATTACAACTTATCTTTATTTACTTCCTGTGCAACTTCATTCCAAAATGATTTTACTACAGGTACATTTTTGTATAATTTGCTCGATGGGTTCCACAAATGCTCCCTTTTATACACAGCTGTTATTAAAACTTCCGTCATCTTGTGAAATCACTTGGTGACACAATAAAATTAACCAACACGTCTGTTCGCCAAGAGATTCACTGGGTGACTAATCGTTATGTAGCGTAGCGCGAAGCGTGCAGTGTAGCCATTGCGATAGTATGCAGTGCGTTGGTTCGCTAGGATATGTCACCTAGCTCGCAGCATAGCTCTAAGCAGCAAGCGAGGCTTCTACCTGTGTGGCTGAGGCCTTAGACTTAATGATGGAAGATCGCTATTTTTTTTATCACTATCTACAATAAATTTTTAATAAACGCAGTTTAAATGAAAAGGCGAAAAAATTACAATAAAAAATAAGCTTAATTTTATAGATATATTTATTGGTCATATAGTAATTCAACATTAACACGTGAGCAAAGTTTAAGTACAAATCATCTTATGTGTTAATGTTGAATTATATTTGTTGATTTTTGTAACAAAAGTCATTTTCTCGTTGAAATAGAATAAAATAAAACATCGAGAACCACTACAATACGCGTGGACTTGACAAAAGAAGGATAAAAGTAAGATAAATGCTGTGGAGATGCGTGCACAAAAATAGTGGAGTATCAATGTATGAAAGGAGGCAGAATGAAGATCAGAATTGAATGCCTGGATAAAATGGATTTCAAGTAAGACAAAGACAAGAGCTTTAAGATGGCGGGACATGTGGAGAGAATGAATGATGAAAGAATGACCAAGCCAGCATACAAGTCAGAAGTGCGAGGTATGCGTGGAAGAGGTAGATTGTGGAAAACGTGACTGAACCAAATGGATCAGATTTTGAAAGAAGATATAGTGAGAATTGTGAATGATAGAAGATTGTGCGTGACGAGACGTATGAATGTGGAGGAGACGAAAATTGGGCACTTAGAATTGGACATTTTTTTAAATTGGATTATATGTACAGGCGGTAAGTAATACACATCGGGCTTAAGAAAGAGAATGTCACTTTGTAGAGCGTTGTCTCTGTCGCACGGAATGTTACCGCATCGTGCGAGAGACGACGCTCTACAAAGCGACAGTCTCTTTCTTAAGCCCGACGTGTTTTACTTACCGTTGGGTACTATATGTATGTAATACACTAGACAACACTAAGGGAATGGCCTCATCCCTTAATTTAAAAAAATATATATACGAGTATGTTCTAAATACTGAAATATTCAGCTGAAACATTTACACTCCGCATTCATATACTTACACAAACTTGAATTCTAAGCTATCATATACATATTTCCAACCACGTGATAATCTTAACAACCCATCAAAATAACATCTCTTTGCCGAAGGTTTGGAATTCCCCGTTTTATTTTTCTTGGCGCCTGAAAAGTTTGTCTTTTAAATAAACTTGGGTTCGGTATCAATTTAAATGGTACGCAGTCCACCCACAATAATACACATATTGAGGGTGGATTGCGTAGAGAAAAAATGTTTAGAGTGCCTATGGGGTGAGGTGATTGATTTAAATACTATTGACGTACTATATATCACTGACTGAAGCCAAGAATTTTTTAAAAAGTAACTTAGCGCGTTTGTTTCCTTAGCAACATCCATTGGATTTATTATACTGGGTCATTATTTAATCGTTATAATTTTGATGTTTTAAGTTCATTTTAGTCGGACATCACGACCCGCGCTGTTATGGGAAACAAAGCAAGTCCATATACAGCCAGTGCCATATTTGTTTAAACGACGCCCCAGGGCAGTTTGCAACTTGTCCTTACCCACCCTCCCGCCAAAATACAAGCGGTCCTAGACTTTCGTAAAATTCGCTATTTCGTACTGTGTTTAAAAGTTAGAATTTTATCGATATGTATCGCGAAAACGCGCTTACTTCCATGTAATGACTCTCCCTTCCTCTCCGACATTAGTCACGCCCGTTTCCGGCGTCACAGTTTCAGTCTTGAGTTAAGACTTGTGTTGTTTATTTACACATCTGTTTTGGTGAAAATTTTTAAAAAGAGATTAATAAAATACAAAATGAAGGAGAAGAACCTGACAACGAACTCATTGTTAAGACTTTGACAATCAAGAATATTGAAGCCTTTATGCATCTTGACATTTTTTTTACCATTATGGAAGAATATGATCCCAATGGAGAGAGTATATCTCATGTTCGAAGGGCAATACAAAAAGACACAGCGTGTTACAGAACTCTATCAAGAAAAGAAAAATAGTAAAATTCAACTATCTCTTGATAAATATATGAAGAAAAAAACACCAGATACTAATCAATAAAGTGTTATTTATTTATATGCTAATCCACTACATTAAAAAATAAATATTTTAAAAACACTTTTTGATGTTTTTTCACATTGCTCTAATTTCGTACATTTCAACATTCGTTCACATTTCAGGAACCAATTACATACGAAAGTCGAGGACCGCCTGTAATCAAACAAATAGCTTATCCTTTCTGTTTCGGATAATGATACATTTTGCGCCACACAATAAACCACTACAATTTACGCTTGCTTTGTTCACTGCAAATGCATTTGCGATCTCATTGAAATCTCACTGTTTATTTTTAAAATATTTTTATAACTTATTCATAAATTAGGCGATCCCTTTGACTTGGCGCCCCTAGGAAAATGCCTACGTTTGCCTGTTAGCAAACACGGCTCTGCATACAGCGCAATCTACATTTGAATATCGAAAGACGAGGGATAACCCCTGGCAAGGGGTGAATGCGGACGTCACCTGTCCTCGCGGATTGACCCTTATTGAGAATAATTGCGGAGCGACGCTGAACTTACAAATTCAACAGAGCGAGCCCCGGTAAGACTGATAGTGCTTCCGCCGAGTATGTCCTATACATAAGCTTTGGCGACAGCCAACAGCGCCCACCGTTGAACACCGATCAGTATCATTTTGACAACTGAGAGACCAATTCCGTGAGCCCAGCACCTGGTTGCATACCACAAAATGTCGAAAAATAATGTGTTTTAGTCAAATCTGCTCTTACGGGACGGTAGACCTCACATGGGCTTCGCCAAACATGCAACAGTTAGAAACGCCTTTCTCGCACTCAGCAGGAACGATCTTACGTGGGATGTCATTCCTAGGTCACGATTGATTGTCACTCAGAGATTAGTTGTCACTCGCACGACACGAACATTTTTTTCTTGAATGTGTAACTGGAGCGCGTGCAAGAGGCTACTTCAACAATACCCCGCAAGTTTATACTTTAGATTTCTTGTAGTTTTTCATTAATGAGGAATACCATACGAATCAAGAAATATTATCATATGATCCCTATCAAAAAAACTTTTTAAACTACCAGATTAAATCGGCGTGTTTATATGCTGCAGCCATACAAAGCTAACCTTGATAACTTTTATTTTTCATTTCAAACTCCCGGAGAATTTCAATTTCATCGCGGCCCGGCAATTTCCTCGATCTGAATGGGTGCTTGGAGCTATCTGGTACGTTGCGGAGCCCCCACCGGGCACCGAGGGTTGCGGAAGGTCGTGTGGGTCGGGGGAGGTTGAGTCAGGTCAGCGGAACTCCAGAGGGTGGAAGAGGACAGGATTTCAATGAGATTATCAAATCAAAATTTAAATTATTTAATGAAACTGCGTATCTTATTACTTCAACTGGTATTTTTTATTATTTTTAGCGCATTTTACATGTATGGTCTCAATTACCCAAATGTTATCAGAGTTACCTATATATATTGTATTAAAAAAGTTTTAATATAGAACAAATCTAAGTTCTTTCTTCTTCTTCTTCCTAGTGTCATGTCAGGTCCCTCCAACGTTGAATATCACCTGAGAGTAGGCATCTTTGTCCCCGGCATCCCGAAAAAGATCCCCAATGCTCCTTATGCCAGTTCAATCACGTATATTGCGGAGCCAGGAGATTTGCCTCTTGCCAACACCTCTTCAACTCTCTATTTTGCCTTGGATGATCAGGTGCAGTAATTTGTACTTTGCTCCTCAAAGTACATGACCAAAATAGGACACCTTTCGGATTTTGATATTAGTCAGCAACTCTCTATCAACTTTGGCTCTTTGAAGAACCCTCGTGTTGCTGACCATATCCGTCCAGGGTATCCCATAGCATTCTCCGGTGCATCCACATTTCGGATGCTTCCAGTCGGTTCATACTAAATTCTTTACCCCTATAAAATAAGAGTTCCACAATTATGTAAGTCTACTTGGTAAATTTTTTTTCATATTTTGTGATATACATACATATATTTAACTTAAATATACGTATTAATTTTAAATCATTTTAAACAATCACTTTGTAATTACTCTTTTTATTATTACTACTGTTTTTATTATTACTACTACTTTTATTATTACTACTGCTTTTATTATTAGTACTGCTTTTATTATGACTACTGCTTTTATTATTACTACTGCTTTTATTATTACTATTGTTTTTATTATTACTACTGTTTTTATTATTACTACTGCTTTTTGTATCTCCTGTACATGTAAGTTTAAGGTTAAGCCTTGTATTTTTTGTGAATAATTTGAAGTACTTGTATAACTTGTCACATGTTCATTTGTATATAAAAGACACTGTTGTGTCGTATATTTAATTAAAGAAATAAAATAAAATAAGTATCTAAATACTAATAAAGTGTTTATTTGTTTTTTTTATTACCGGCGTGTAATAAAATGTTTCTAATAGAATGATGAAATTCGTTCGAGAGAAATGGTCGAGTACCTTAGGGTACTTTAAAACGGGAAATAGACTTTTCATTCACATATAGACGAAATACGAAATAATGAAAGAATTCATGGGTGGTGCAAAAAGATAACCTGATGCAGAGGCACGGCCTGGGGGACGTGGTCCGGGACAGAAGAGCATACAACCTGAGGACGAGGACAGCTGACCCCAACAGTCTTCGCAGACAGTGAGTTGGGATGGAGCCAGGGGAGAAGATATAGACGAAATACACCCGATTTTTTTTTATATAACATTTCAGTTTTATATAATATATTATATTATTTTTGTATGAAACGCAAATGTAAATATTTCACCCGAAACTGGAAAGAATGTCGTAAAACAATTTTCTGGTTGATTGGAAGAGATTACTCTTCGACAATAAACCCGTGAAATTGCACATTGTACAATGGAGTACTTCGATAAATTAATAAATGATAAATAAACATCGTCGAGGGAACAATTGTTCGGCCGTCAGGGGAAATGTTTCTTCAAAAGGCATACGTCAATTGTTTACGACCCCATAAAACGACACAAAACCTAGTCGTGATTTTATTGCGGAAAAAAAAAAGATTTGCAAATTTGAATACTTAATTGAATGCCCGTGTCGGGGCGAGGGGAGGCTGGGGGGACAAGCGAGGTTCAAAACATTTTTGAAGTAATTTAAATTTCAAATAAGTCGGGAAAATAAAGACCTTCCACCGAAAATACTGTATTTTTTAATGAACTCTCAAGCGACAGACCGTTATCGGACATATTTTAACATGTCGGGTTATTTTTCATAGAAAAGAGCTCGAGATATCACGCAAGGCATTATTTAAGAATTATGGGAATTTCACGGTATTATTTTGTAGTTAAAGGCCATTTAGTTAACCCTGAGAGATCGGCGCACTGCTATAGCAGTGGAAGAAATTTGTTCTACCCTTGGATTCTAAATGAATATCATTCATTTAGAATACAAGGGTACATATTCTAAAATATATTTATGTTGTAAAAATATTTGTTTTTTGTTTTTTTTTTTTGTTTAAAATAAATATTTATCACGAATGTCCGAATCGTAAATATATCTCAGCACTAGATAGACAATTATATTTTTTTCTCGTAGCGCTCTCAGGGTTAAATAACGTTAGCCTAATGGATAACTCCTCCCAAGTTCTTATTTTCTGAGGAGTACGATCCACGTGGTCTATTTGGTATAACGCCTGTCTACCGACCTGGGAGCTACGGGCTGGACGACCTCCGTGGCCTAGTTGGTAGAGTTCACGCGCCGTAAGGAAAGAATAGTGTAGAAGGGTGACCATGATTTTTTATTTATTATATATTCAGATTATTTATTTACTATTCATTTAAAAATACAGAAGAGCATTTTTTTGTTTCGAACAAATATTTGTTTATTGATACAGAAAAAGAAAGTTTGAAAGAAACAAGAAGTTTTCTTTATTTCTAACAAACCTGTAGCTACCTACGTCCCCTAAATAAATTTGAATTGTCAAACATACTTTATTGTTAATATTGTAAACATACAGGGTCAACGACCGATGAATTATCTACAATTGTCACAAACTAGAAACGTCAAATTTATTCATACGCAAACATTATTTTTACACTGCATACCAAGGTAGAAAGAGAACACATCGCTTCCGACGTGATAGCACGCGCTGGAGTGAGATGGGGATATACGGTGATCGCATAGACGCGGCCCGTTCCGAAATAAATAAATATCTACCCGTAGATCAGTGCACGCGCAAGAGAGAGGCAGAATATGTATCGTGAGCGCATTCACTCATTACTATAAAAATACCTACTTGTAGAGAAATTAACATTATTATTTATTATTCATTCAACTGTCAAGACTTGTTATTATTTGCCCGCTGTTCACTTTCGCTTTTATCCGCATTCCTGAGATTTATATTTAAAATAAATACAAATCAAAATCATCACGACGTATCAAGATAAGCAACTCGCTACATTGATGACCCTGAACGAAAAGGAACGCAGAATTCGACTAAAACGAATATAGCGATGTCAACATCAACATCATCAGCAAGTCCTAATAGGACACATGCTACATTGATAACGAACATCGCTACAACCTTATATTTTATTTACAAATACATAATGGAAAATTTTCAAGAAATAAAAATGTTTATTTGTTTTTTTAGAAACGTATTGGTTAAGAAACACAGTAAAGACATTTTATCAAACATAACAATACAACATAAAAATACAAAAAGAACTTAATTTATTATACGTAAATAAATTTAGAAAAAAAACAGTCTAATTTTATATCACAAATAAAATTATTCACAGTCTGATGATGAATCACTATCACTCGCTTCACTTAAACTTATTATGAAATTGTGGTTTTCACTTAACAAAACATATATGGTCAAACATGATTTCTCTTTCCCAATATTCCGACTCTACGTCTTTCACGTGGCTACATATTCTGCTCCACTCTTCAGAGTTTATCAAAGAAACTTTTTCTATTACTTATTGATCCACTGTATTCAATGGAAACTGTACATTTCTAGAACCAACATACCCTTCGATCATGGTGACACTATTTTTTTGACACGATGACACACTAATACTAGAAACTGAACAATCAACACACATGAGTTGACTAACACAATCACACGCTCTGTGTACCTACGCTATAGTACAATACAGTCACAGATTCTTTCCTTACGCCGCGTGGACTTGAAGACAATTATTTTCCAGCCCGGAGATTATGGGCTCGATTCTCATCTGGTTTTTACTTAAGGCTTCATCTTTTCGTTGATTGAAAAAGGTTTCCACATTGCAATAAGCCCGTAAGATTGTTCCTCAATGTATCCAATGCAATATGGAAGATATCGGAAAATTCATTCAACAAGGTAATTCAGTGTGCGAGTGGAAATGCTCTTAATAGTTCAGTTCGTGAATATGGCATCGATAAAATATTTAATTCACGATGGCGTAAATAATTGTCCGGTTATTTAACCAAAAATATATCAATCAACAAAGGGTTTGGCATTTTCCTGTCAACAATTTTCATGTTAATAATAATTGTATAAGAGTACAGGGTGGCCCAAAAGTCACCAGACTATTTTAAAATTAAGTAACTCTTTTATTTCTTAATAATAAACATTTATTCTTATATAAATAGAAAGCACGTTTTTTTGTAAATTAATTTAATTTAGTTTTGAAAATTACGTCCTTAATAATAACTTTTAAATAACCACAATTTTGATATTCATACTGACGCGCTCTTTCTAATGCGTGGTGGCCCAAAAGTCGCAAGACTATTAAAAATTCAAATAACTTTCTACAATTAAAATTTTTTTTATTCCAGGTTATTAAAACGTTATCTTTGGAAATAAAATATGGAGAAATTCACGACTACGCAACGTGTTAAAATAATCGGATTTTATCTAGAAAATTCACAATCAATTGTGCTAACGCAAAGAGCTTACATTCGTTATTTTGGGGTAAAAAAAACACCATATAAACAAACGATACTCAACTTTGTCCGGCGGTTTAAATTCAGGAGTCCGTGAGTGATTTACCACGTGCTGGGAAGCCACGTTAAGTGAGGTCACAGGACAACATTCAGCGTGTACGTAACTTTTGGGCCACCTGTATAAACAGGTGCGTTGATCTCTCATAATGTTTAAGGATTAATATTCAAGAACACCCATTAAAACAACGTACTCGTACGATAGAACCATGGGTAAAATCCTCACTCTTTACAATAAAGGTGTTGCAGAAATCTCGTTTGGACTCGCTGAACTATCAGGGAATTCTGAATTTGACTCGATTTCTAGATAATTAATTGAACTGCACTCCAATCTACTGCGAATCAATAAATTAAAAAGAGATCTCATGACAGTGCCTGTACTCTTCGGTCATCAGTCTACAGTCCCTCAGACAGTAGGGAAGTACGAGATAAAGAGCAAAGAAAGCTCATGAGGACTCGCCGTGCCACGTCTTTGCGCCTTCTTCACCGTCTTCTCCAGCATCGTCACCTCATATCTACCGTCTTCACCATCGTCACTACACTGAGGCCCCCGGGAGGAGTGGGAGGACGCCTAACCTGAACTGCGCCACCAGGGCCGCTGACATGAGCGTTCGAACGCTTTTGGATATAGTCACCATGCCCAACAATGGTTGATGCGATTGAAGACAAAACAGAGATGTAGAGAGCGTAAAAATTAGGAATAAATTCGTACACAAAATACTTAATATAAGTATACATACATAAATAACACTGCACACACATATGACACAACAGTGGAAAAGGTATTCCCTCAAATTACTGACAAAAGATCTACGGTGCAGTAAAATGCACACGTTTAAAAATTTAATATAAGCCAAAGAACTCGTATCTTCTTCTTTTTCATGACAGCGCCACCATCAAATGCCCTAGAGACTCTTAATCACAAATTCCAGAACTTTGTCGGCAGATTAACACTCATTTTTTAGATTCACATATCACTCTCACTGACTTTATACTTTCGCATGTAAACAAGTGAATTTGACTGTTGATAATTCATATAAAATTTTCTGTCAGTAAAAAATATCCTCTGCCCTGAGAATCGGTTCATTCAAATTCTACAATATCAAAGATAACCAGTTTCATTACGGAATGAGACATTTTGTTTAAAATATAAGTTTTTGATTGTTCTACAAGACAACATTTTAATTAAAAGTGTTTGAGGTTTATTATTATTAGTCGAAATGATAAGATGGTTGCAAAAAGAGCTGCAGATGCTAAAAGGAAGAGACGATGACAACGAGCAAACGAGACTCCAAAGAAGCAGCAACATGAAGCCGCACAAGGAATTTTAGCGGATGTTCTTGTGGGACGTGCTGATGATTTTGATTGTTTGGTATTTAAAATAAAATACGTCGATTAGCAATGCGGAAAGTGAGAGTGAATAATCAATGAATAGTAAACAGTGATTAATGGTCGAATGATAAATGATGCTTTATTTATCGATAAGTAGGTATTTATACAATTCAGAACGGGGCGCGTGAGTGCGCCCGCAATATATTTTTATCTCACTCCTGTGCGTGCAGAGATGGTCGCAGACGTCGCGAATAATATTGTGGGTAGATAATTTGTTGGCGAAAACGGCGAGACAGCGCGATGCGTTCTCTTTCTACTGTGGAATGTATCGTAAATAGTATTTGCGGGTAAACAATATCAATGTTCTGGTATGCGACCTTTGGACATATCCGAAGGTCGTTTCGTCGGTCGTTGACCGTGCGTGTTGACAATATTCAGGGACGACCGTAGTTCCTACAGAATAATAAAACGTCTTATTAAAAAAAAACCGTCATAACTGACGGATTATTATTATAGTTCGGAAAATCTAGGATGAACCGTATGACAGCTCACAAACTTGCCCCAATACAACCTTGTAACGATGTTCAGTAATTTTAATTATTTTATCAACTTTAATTTAAGCCTCGATTCTAATAAATAGCAAGTTATTTAGGTAAATACATTACATAAAACTAACAATAATGACAAATTAATACATCTTGTCACAAATTAGCAAAAATGTGGCAGTTTGTTAAAATCAAATAATATTTGGTGACGTTTGTCAAAAATCACTACGTTAGTCTGCATTGGCTAGGGATGGCGTATTCGATAATTGTATTTTCAAAAATCGATTTTTATTAAATGTTCGTAATTAGTATTAATTCATAGTGGATCTTGGCCTATTTAAAGATACGTACAAATCATACAATACATTACAAAGTCAGTATAATAAAAATTAGGAATTAAAACGTCAGTTTAGAGAAAAACGGAATACTTAGCAACGGTGGTGTGTATAAACTTGTATGTGCTGACTGTGATAATTTCTATATAGGAAAGACAGGAAGATCTTTTGAAAAGAGATTTCGTGAACACAAATCCGCCTTAACAAATCCTCTAATTTATTCTGAAATGGCTAATCATTGTCACCGTGAGAATCATACTTTTTCTATCGATGATGCCAAATTCTTACATATTAGTGGCAGCGGAAATAAATTGGACAGATTAGAGGCCCTAAAAATTTCTAAGTCAGTATACCGATCGGAACATCTGTTGAACAGTTATTTCTCCAAAATCTCCCGGCTCTTGGCCGAAATTATCCCTAGCCTTCCTCATCCCCCAGCCTCCAACCGTTGAAGCGTCTATATCGGTACCAGTTCGAACAGCATTAAGTCTTGTTTGCGCTCCCCTGAAGATGAGGTGAAAACCTTGAAACCGGTAGGGTTATACCGTCACAAAAAAGTGGAATAAACAGTGTTTGTTAAAAATAAATTACAAAAAAAATGATTTTACCCCATCCCTTTGTGACAAACGTCGCACGGTTCATCCTAGACTTTCTGAAGTATAGTATAAATAATAACTATCGTTACACACGGACGTAAGTACAGTCGATTTTATATTGTGAGATGATGATAATGGAGAAGTTGACGCTTGAGTCACTGTACTGAGAGGTCACATACGGGTATAGTCATTCCAAAGTTTTCACATTGCCGTTAGGACTTCAGACTGCTGAGAGACCACATACGGCTATAGTCATTCTAAAGTTTTCACGTTGCCGTTAGGACTTCAGACTACTGAGAGATAACATACGGCTATAGTCATTCCAAAGTTTTCACATTGCCGTTAGGACTTCAGACTGCTGAGAGACCACATACGGCTATAGTCATTCTAAAGTTTTCACGTTGCCGTTAGGACTTCAGACTACTGAGAGATAACATACGGCTATAGTCATTCCAAAGTTTTCACATTACCGTTAGAACTTCCGTCTACTGAGAGACCATATACGGCTATATAGTCATTCCAAAGTTTGCGTAAGAATTAATTATACAACAAGAGCGGGTAAATCTTTTTGCTTATCAAACAAAACAAGAGGCCCCCCACTGTTGAGAAATAATCGAGATAAAAGATAAATTAATAAAAGCTAGTAATTGGATCGAGAATAATTGAAGGCAGCCAACCCGGCCTCGCAGATTATTCTCGCTCCAGTTGCCGGCCTGTTATTGAAAAATGGGAACTCGATTCTGCTGTGATTGGATACTGTACGAGCACTAACAGTAAAATATAAACTAAAGTTTAAAATCTACTCCAGAATTCAAACCGATGTTTTTGATCAATTTTTTTTTGCAATTATACACTTCTCGAGACCCTCAATGACCAAAACGATAGGGTTTACTGTTTTTTGGTAGGAGCACTTAAGAACGCAAAAGAGTTTGTCTATCTTGGAAGCAAAATCACATGGGATGGCCGTACAAAAAAAAAGGTTGACAGTCGCATCCACCAAGCAAAACTCGCCTTTAATATGAAATCAAAGATGTTCGAATCCAACAACATGGATCTAAAGCTCCGCAAACAATTGGTCAAAACATATGTATGGAGTATTTTGATGTATAGTTGCGAGACATGGTGCATAGGCAAAAGAGATCGAAAAAGATTGGAGGCCTTCGTGATGTGGACCTATAGATGAATCCAAAGGATTTCCTGGAGAGATCACATTACAAATGACGAGGTTTTCAGCAGGATCGAAGAAACCAGACACCCGCAAACACCACATCGGAAAGGCATGCAGAATGGATGGGTCATATGCTGCGACATGAAAATCTCCTGCACAATATACTGGAGGGAATGATTGAGGGATCGATTGGCAGAGAGCGTACTCACCGAGAGTACAATCGGTAGAATTCATCAACTCACTCCAATGTTTCATTGTTTATCCATTTAATTTCCTTTTCACACTATACTCGAACCGGACAGTGTCAAAATCTGCTAAGGTGATGATAGTCCAAAATAGTATTTTGGTGCCAACTTTGATATATGGGAGCGAAATGTGAACTTGAAAAAACACAGAGAAGAGTCGAATAAATTAATGAAGGCTGATGTGTTGAGTAAGATGAAGAAGAGCACGCTGAGGTAGTTTGGGCATGTAGAACGGATGAAAGAAGAAAGATGAACAAAACAGATATATAGTGCAAATGTGAGTGGAAAGGTTGTGAGAGGAAGACCAAGGAAAGTATGTTTGCATCAAATTAATGATATTCTAAAAAAAAGGAAAAGTAGAATGTTAGAAAATTTGGCGCTCTGTCCTCTCTGCCTACCCCGACAGGGAGATGGCGTGATGGTATACCATATATCTTTCTTCTCCCTGGCTCCATCCCAACTCACTGTCTGCGAATACTGTTGGGGTCAGCTCTCCTCGTCCTCAGGTTGTATGCTCTTATGCCCCAGGCCGTGCCTCTGCATCAGGTTATTATTTTGCACCACCCATGAATTCTTTGGTCTTCCTCTGGTTGTTATTCGAGGAAGATCCATGGAGATTGCCTGGTTTACAATGTGATCGGGTGCTCTATGTCCAACGTGCCCATACCATCTCAATCGCCTCTCCTCCATCTTACTATGTCTGTATCACCTAGGCTTCCACGAATGCGTGAGCTTTTTATTTTGTCTCTTAGGGACATACCAGCTAACCATCTTAGCATGCGCATTTCAGTAGTTTCTAGTTGTCTTGAGTAAGAGTTATACATCGTCCAGCATTCGGAGCCATAGAGGAGTGTGGGTCTGACAATCGTTTGGTATACTTGTCCTTTTGACTTTACTGGCATTTTCGGATCACATAGAACTCCAGTCATTGATCTAAACTTCATCCATCCCACACTAATTCTATGTGTTACATCTGCTGCACATCCTCCATCGCTATGGATGAATGACCCAAGATACTTAAAGGAGTCACAATTTGGTAATGTTTCTCCATCCATTTGCATTACGGGAGTGACAGCATTTCTGTTCTCAAATGGTAGGTACAGGTATGCCATATATCTATGTATAAAAAATGGTATGTTGATAAAATTATTTTTTACTTTAAACATACGTGTTTGTTTCATCAAAAGCAAAATCAAATACTGTAGCAAACGTGACCAGCTTAATGAATTTAAACGAATATCAAGATAATAGAATACCTTGGAATGTTATGAGTATACCACACGTACAGAATAGTTTCGTGTTATTGTATGCCAATAGTTTAGTAGAGCTCAAGTGGCTAACTTGTTCGAAAAATGGAGAAAATCACGTATTCGATTGAAGTCTGGTCTTTATTGGGGCGTCTAAACTTTCCTGCAGTGAATTTTCACGAAAAGAGACATTGTGGGCAATTGCGACACTAAATATTGAAACTATGTTATTGTTATCAGTGGTTCAAAAAGCACGTCAGATCCTTACATTAGCGGGCTTTATAACAAAGTTGTATGGTTCATGATTTTTACTACTAACTGTCGGGGTAGGCAGACATGAGAAGGCACCTGACTTATTTAAACACGCAACATTTGCCTCTTTTGGATCCATACACCGTCTCATACAACTCAGACGATTTCTCTCACTATTACATTTGTTTCCTGCAAAATATAATTCACGCGATCTTACCATACTTTCGTTGGTATTATCTACCACGCCTTCTACTCACATGTACACTGTGCATTTGTTTTGTTAGTTTTTCACATTTGCACTATATATTTGTTTATTTTTGTATTTTTTCATTCATTCGTTCTACAAATCCAAACCGTCTCATAGTGTTTTTCATCATCTTACTCAACACAGCCAATTACTGAGTGAAATATTACACCGTTTTTTTTTTCAAAAATAAAAAAATCTTAAACATATATACGAGTATGTTAATACCGAACATTTAAAATAAAACATAATAAAACAAAATATTTGTAAATATCACCAAATAATGTGAAATGGAGATAAAGGTGATGAAGTCAAGATGTCAAATAAGGTGGTGTAGTCAAGATGTCAAATAATGTGGTGTAGTCAAGATGTCAAATAAGGTGGTGTAGTCAAGATGTCAAATAATGTGATGTTAGTCATGATGTCAAATAAGGTGGTGTAGTCAAGACGTCAAATAAGGTGTGTAGTCAAGATGTCAAATAAGGTGGAGTAGTCAAGATGTCAAATAAGGTGGTGTTAGTCAAGATGTCAAATAAGGTGGTGTAGTCAAAATATCAAATAAGGTGGTGTAGTCAAGATGTCAAATAAGGTGGTGTAGTCAAGATGTCAAATAATGTGGTGTTAGTCAAGATGTCAAATAAGGCGGTGTAGTCAAAATATCAAATAAGGTGGTGTAGGCAAGATGTCAAATAAGGTGGTGTAGTCAAAATGTCAAATAAGGTGGTGTAGTCAAGATGTAAAATTATGTGGTATAGTAATTAAAATATGACAAATATTTTTTAATGTATTGCAAGACTCAAATATTTCATGTACTCGTATAACAATTTTATGCTGTACAATACCTTCGTTGTAAACAGAACAACCTGATAGGTTGATTGCCATGTGGGAATTTCTTATAACAAACCCGAAACATTCCCTATTTTCCCTTCCTCTCCAGCATCCTTTTCCTGTTCACTTGATTGATGATATCTCACTTTTATTTTTATTACGTACATTGCTCATGAATTTTGTGCAAATAAATAATTAATTAAATATATTTTGCGACCATGTAACATCCTTTTTCTTTAAATAGGCAATCCACCCAAATTAGGATGATTTGTGAAACCAAATTTAAGACATTATGAAATTAGATGAGCCAATATAATAAAACTAATTTTAAAACATGAAAATTAGATGAGTCAATATAATAAAACTAATTTTAAAATTAATTTTAAATTAGATGAGTCAATATAACTTTAAATTAGATGAGTCAAGTTAACATTTTATTGGTCAAGATTGACCTAAAGTATCATAATATAAATAGGCCAAAACCCATACGACGGTTGTCGCCAAAGAAAGAATACGAGAATTGAATTTTGAATACAAGAGAGCGAGAGAGGAATACTTGGATTCTCTCCGAAAGTAATTCAAAATTTGACTCTCGGTGGGTCCGTGATACTGAACGAATTTTAAAAACCTAGCTAACAATTTTTGAACCGGTGTAAAAAAGGACGATGTATAAATGATATATATAAACAAATTTTACATTTATGAATATATATTTTCATCAAATGTAGAATTTGTTTTACTTCCGTGAATATTTCACGGGTTGCAACTAGTTCTATTATAATTGAATTGAGAATCAGGGATGTGAATACTTATGCCTTTTTTAATACTACTGTAAATCCACAAAAAATTTACAATAAATTCACTAAAACTTATAGTAAAAAAGGAAACAGACGAAAGTTTAAATGCGCAAGTACAAAACTCGAACTACTATACCAGTATCATACACAATTTATAGTTAAGGCGTTAACACTGGAGGTTAAAACACATTGTACCATAATTTATTTATAAAAACACTGTTTTTTCCACTTATGATAATGGCATGACCCTACCGGTGAGTCCTTGAGAATGCCTGTGTTTATCAGGTGTTCATTTCGGCAAGCAGCGGTAAGTCTTTGAGAATGTCTGTGTTTATCAGGTGTTCATTTCGGCAAGCAGCGGTGAGTCCTTGAGAATGTCTGTGTTTATCACGTGTTCATTACGGCAAGCAGCGGCGAGTCCTTGATAATGTCTATGTTTATCAGGTGTTCATTTCAATAAACTGACATTTGATATTTCCAGAGCTTCTAATATGTCTAATTTATTTCCGTAATTACTGATGTGCAAGAATTTGGCATCATCGATAGAAACAATATTATTACTCGATGATTATGATTAGCCAACTTAGAATAAATTAGGGGATTCCTTAAGGCGTATTTAAAGCATACATTGTGCTGAAGAAGTAGCTTTTCAAAGGACTTTCCTGTCTTACCCGTATAGAAATTATAAGTCAGCACATGGAAGTTTATATATTGTAATTTGTTTTTATCAAATACTGTCTATTTCACTTTTTATAACGGTATAACCCTACCGGTTTCAAGGCTTTCATCTCATCATCAGGTGAGCACAAACAAGACATATACATGCCAAGTTTATAAACATTACTGTTGCTTGCCATGGAATGGTAAGGTCGTACCATTACATTAAGTGAGAAGTGTTTTATTACACAAATTAACAAAAACTCCAGCTGTTACGGGAGTTTTTTTCATAATTTGAGTATCTTAATACCATTTGAACATTAAACTCCGTTCAAACGATGACCTGGTATTTTTATGATTTGAGTATCTTAATACCATTTGAATATTAAACTCCGTTCAAACGATGACCTGGTATTTTTTGTTATGAAAACCAATTTAATAATCATACAAATAAATAATACCGTTACAGATACCACAAAGTGTATATATGAAATAGGAGAAATTATGTGGCGTCTGGTCTCATCTTGTGTGACTTCCGATAAGACATCATCGGAAAACAAATATAAAAAAACCGGTCCGGGAGCATCTTTTAGCTTACACCTTAACTGCAAATTTGCAACTGAAAAAATATATAGCAAGTCACGGGCTTATAAAGTATGTGTATGTTTTTGGTCATCATGTAGAAACATCTGATACTAATACATTTCAGTTCAGTTCGAACTCACCACCATCCACGCTGTTCAAGGGACAAAATAAGTCCCCATTCAGCACGATCTACAAAAGAAAATCAAATTGTTCTTTATGAACACGACGTCACATAGTGAAGTAGAAGGAACTACCTAAAGGGACTCCTCGGTCGAGATATACCTGAGTATATACGAGTAGTAGACAACAGACTTCAGGTTTGACGTCACGGTAGAAGGTGAATTACTCTTAGCGCAGTAAATATACCATACTTATAAAGCAACGTAAGGCCTTTTGTTTAAACAACCTAATAATAACTATACAATATGTTACTAATAAATATTTATCTAGTAAATGGTTTAACAATTCACAACAGAAAACAGAGCGAATGACCTCAACCCCCGCTTGAAGGCGCCACACGTCGAAGGCAATTAGAGCTCCATTCTTATTCCGCGTTCAGACTTTTTCCAACTTAAATAAAGTTTTTTCCCCGTTATACATTAATGAGCCTTTTTTACTGATGCACGCCACCAAATGCCAGTCTTAACTCCCTGACGCCCACCACACGCATTTACGATAAGTATAGACTATTCTGTTGTCATTAACTGACGTCAGTAAACGTATTTGACAACCAGATGGTTGGAAGAAATTTGAATATACCAAGGAAGCTCAAAAGGCGTATAATTTTCGTTTGTCAATACAAATATAAAATATATGACAAAAACTTGGCACATAATAAACAGAATATTTAACAATAAATAACTTTGTTATTCCACTAATTTTACATTAATCCCCGTTACACGTGTTTCTACCTCATATCACGAGGCTCTCTTCAAGCGGAATGATCTCGTTTTTTGCTTAAAAGAAGAGAAAGATCTGAAAATGAATGTTGCGAAATACAAAGTCATTGATTGAGTAGTCCAGGAGGTAGAACCACGTGTAGCGAGAATGAATAATATTAAACATTCTAATGTGAAGTTGCACAAAGCTAAAGCAGAAACCTTTGACAAAGAAAATAAACACTGTAATATTCTGGGAAAATCAAATTTCACAGTCGATGTTAACTCACTATTGATGAAAAACCTATTAAACAAATAATGCTATAGTATATAATAGAACTATGTCCTCAGTGAGATACAGGCAAAAGCCTAGTTGACTGGGGACACGACAAATGAAAGGCAATAAACCCAGATCCATTAAAATTGTGTGTCTAAATTAAATTACTTGTTGTTCTTTCGAAAATTATGTATATTTCTTGTCATGTGTAAAATAATGCGGTATCATTATAATGATTTCAAGGTCCAAAGGAAGAAAGCTGCTGATGTATCAGGATCTCTAGAAAACGTTATAAGGAAAAAAATACTAAGAGACACAATGAAAACCAAAGTTATAAGGGACACAATGAAAACCAAAACCGTTCTTGAAGCACAGAGATAAACTACTTCAGGAGTATAACAGAAAAAATAATTCAGAGGCGGAATAAGAAACATTCACATTTGAGAAATACGCTAAAGTATACAACTTTGTCAGGTGGAAAAGGCTGTAAAAATAACGGCATTGACATGTCGAAATGATAATGGAAAGCAGAATATAACGTATGATTATTTACGGGAAACTTATCGCTAACCGCCTCTCAGAAACACCTCAGAAAAAAAATGGAATTCAATGTCTTAGAAGAGAACCAAGCTCGACGCTGAAACAGGCTGAGCCGATTAAAATAACGAAAAAATATAATAATTTTTTTAACATATAAGTTTCCGTAATAACGTTTATCGGATTGATTAGAAAAGATAACAAGTGCGTAAAGACTTTACTTTAGTTAAGTGTAAATATATAAATAAATATGTGATCGATAAACTTAACTGAGATTATATAACAAAAATAAATAAATTGCAATTTGTTTTATAAAACACTGTTTATTCCACCTTTTGTAACGGTATAACCCTCGTCATCACGGGACCACAAATAGGACTTCCCTTATGCTCCCCTAATGATTATGTGAAAGGCTTGAAACCGGTAGGGTTATACCGTTACATTAAGTGGAATAGGCTGTATTTGGTAAAAAAAAAAACAATGTTAATGCCTTAATTACATATAAACAATATACAAAAATAAATATATTATTACGTACGCAGCATTTAAGTCATGAATTAAATTGACACGGCGGCACACATGAAAATTTAGACTAGGCTCATTAACCTGTCAGGATAAGCAAAGAGGACGGATCACCAGATTTTCCTATCCCGACACACATATTTCACCCCTTCTATATCCATACATCTTCTACGACTTTTCTGACTTATCACGTTTCCTTCTTTCAAAATATCATTCACTTGATCCAATCACGCCATTCACTCACATTTGCAATACACACCTGTTTTGTAAGTATTTCTTCATTCACACGTTGCACATGCCCAAACCATTCCAGACTGACTTTATTTTACTCAACATATCAGCCGTAAGTTTACATTCATCCCTAATCAATTCATTTCGTATTGTCATACATTGTTAACTCGCGTATTCTACTTAGTGCACGCATTACTACAGCATTTATTCGGCTTCTTTTAAAAATGTCCACGTCCACGTTTCAATACCATGCATCAAAGTTTGTACAATAGTGCTGTTCAGAAATACACAAATAATCGTTCGGTAAAATTGCAATAATTTGTATCATAAGTTAGATACTTTTGAAATACGAGTACATTAACTATTTTACATATTATTTATAGTTAAGGCATTAACGTTGTGGAAATTTAAAGACATTGTAATTTGTTTTTATCAAACACTGTTTATTCCACTTTTTATAACTATATAACCCTACCGGTTTCAAGGCTATCACCTCATCAGGGGAGCACAAACGTGCTAAGGTGAAAGCCTTGAAACAGGTAGGGTTATAGCGTTATAAAAAGTGTAATAAACAGTGTTTGATAAAAACAAATAACATTAACTATTATTACATTTGGTGGCGAAAATTCGACAGAGAATTTCGCCAATGGCGTCGATTTCATTGCCTCTCCCGGTTCAGGCCAGAGTTGCCCATGCATTCAAATCATTCCGCCTCAGAATATTGACTTTTCATCATCATCTTCACGTGTAGCTCATGACTAAGCATCGTGACTCCCATGATAGCCCTTGACGACTCCTCCCCATCGATTCCTGCTCTCCGCGGTTCGAAAAGCAGTTATTATGGGTATTCTTGTTGTGTTCCTCACTTGGTATGTCTAACGCACTGGGACTCTTCCTCTTATGCGTCCTTTCATGCTTCTAATGACTTCAAGTATCTCCCAACTGTCTCCATGGGCACGAGCAATGTGTGAAAATAATCAAAGGACTCGTAGTAGATAAATTGTCAACAATCTGTCGGTGATTCTCAGTTCTTCAAAAATGGAGGCGTTAGTTCACCTTTCCGTCCATGGAATTTGTAACATCCTTTTCTTCTTCTTCCCAGTGTCATATCAGGTCCCCCCAACGTTGAATATCACCTGAGAGTAGAAATCTTTGTCCCTAGCAGCCCGAAAAAGATCTCCAACGTCCCTTATGCCAGTCCAATCACGTATATTGCGGAGCCAGGAGATTTGCCGCCTGCCAACACCTCTTTGGCCTTCTATTTTGCCTTGGATGATCAGCTGCAGTAATTTGTACTTTGCTCCTCTAAGTACGAGTACATGACCCAAGTAGGACACCTTTCCGATTTTAATATTAATCAGCAACTCTCTATCAACTTTGCCTCTTTGAAGAACCCTCGTGTTGCTGACAATATCCGTCCAGGGTATCCGTAGCATTCTCCGGTGCATGCACATTTCCAATGCTTCCAGTCGGTTCATACTACCAACTTTGAGGGTCCATGATTCCACTCCACGCAATAACACTGACCATTAACAACATTCTTTTACAACACCAAATTTCAAATGCGTCTATTCTACATATCTCACTTGCACTGAGAGTTCAAGTATATGCACCGTACATATATATTGCGAAGATAAGCCTTAACTAGGCGCATTTTCGTTATAATGGCGAATGTTCCGCGGTTCTATATATTTTCCATATTAAACACATTCAAATGTTCACCATACCTGAACAAAAATTAATATAATCATCATTTTCATTCTGGGTGTTATTGGGTTAACTAAATATCTATGCGCAATAGAATCAAGAGCGAAATGTTAACACAAAATTGACCCCTTCTGGCATTGTACAATTAGGTGTCTCGTACCAAAATGGAGGGTTTTTGCATTGTATGTACTTAGACACTACGGTTCACTTTTCCACTGAAACGATCAAAGATTGAAAATGTTGTATTGCGGATACAAAAAATAATCATAATCTTCTATTTAATAAACATCCATTTTTTCGCAGTTTGAATTCTATTTGTGGTAAATTTATTTAAAATAATTAGGGTAATTTATGTTTCTTATTTTATGTTACGCCTTGCTGTGAAGCCTTAAATGAAACAATACATACTGTGACTGTCAAGTGAAAATGAAACAAAACATATGCAGAATTTACTGCGTAACGTAAGTATTCCAATTTAGAAACACGCGCTATCGAAGTATACCAAGGTGGCAATTGAAAGACGGGTACTTTACCATTTGTTTTATACTTTTTACAAAACATGTCAAAATTAATTTCTTGTCATTCGCATTTCGAGTACCTACACACGCACTGAAATATTAACAAAATATTATGTGAAATATCACACAATTCGATGGATAGTCAAGGTGAAAGCACGCCCTTGGATGGGATTTTCAGCTAGTAATATTTTTTTTTTATTTATTTATTTATTATTACACATGACAAGAAATATACATAATTTGTGAAAAAACAACAGGTAATTTTATTTGGACATACCATTTTAATGGATCTGGGTTTGTTGCCTTTCATTTGTCGTGTCCCCAGTAAACTAGGCTTTTGCCTGTATCTCACTGAGAACATTTAGCATGAAAAAATAAATCGATACTTCTTTCTGATTTTTGATTACACAAAAACAAAACCCCGTTGCACGTTCTCATCAACCTGACAAACAGTGACACTCAATTACAACTGGAAACATCATGCGAAATTAAACTCCTCACACATCATCACTCCAGAAAGACCAAAAATATTCATCCCACAATATACCGCATTCAATCATAAGAATAAAAATAAAAAACATACAGAAACACAAAAACAACAAAATTTAAAACAACTAAAAGAAACCCACACTCACGAGCCCAAACAAATCTTTTCCACACGTCATTCATCCTGAAAGCCCAAGTACTCAACATCCTGTCGCAATAACAACCACGCTCCGATCGACTGTCTAAATGGTTTTCCTACCTTTAGCTTTATTGAATTTGGCACGCCATTGTAAGTCATGGGAGCCAAATAAACATATTGCCTTTGGGCAAACTTTAACTCTAGGGATGGTGAACATTTGATTAGTTGCCATGCGTGTTATGTGTCTCTGCTGAGTCTGCATTTTCCCTTCCTCTCGATGGTAGTGCCAGAGAATGGATTTGAGATGCAAATTGGCTATGTTCAGGACCTGATACTCTCTGAAAAGCTCCGCCGTGGGATATCGAGCATAATAAAAAGACAATTTTTACAGCGCATCTCAAGAGGTTCCAACTCGGGATTCGAATCCACTTTTATTGACAGATAAAAAATATTACAAAATAAATATCTATAATTTGAGTGCAACGGAAATGAGAACTCTACGCGCTATTGCTGGGAAGACTTCGCGTGATCGTGTAAGGAACACCACAATCCGAGAGGTCGGTGAGGTCCAAGATGTGGTCAGATGGGGACGACAGCGTCGACAATACTGGTCCCAACATGTACAGAGAATGAATTCCACAAGAATTCCATACATAGCTCTGCAAGGGGTGCCGGATGGACGGCGTCCACCATGGAGACCCCCGAAACGATGGAGAGATAGCTGGAGCTCAGCATCACAGGAGGACAATCCTGCAGTAACAGACTCTTGAGTATATTGAAAGTCTAAGAAGAAGAAGAAAGTTGAGTGCAAGGATGAGAAGGTGGTAACTGCGGTCATTAGATAAAGTATTTCCCCACATCGGCATATGTTATAAAAAACATATTTATAACATTGTTATTTGTTTTATCAAACACTGTTTATTTCACTTTTTGTAACGGTATAACCCTATCGATTTCAAAGCTTTCACCTCATCATCAAGGGAGCACAAACAAGACTGAATTATGTTCTAACTGGTACCGATATACACGCTTCTAACGGTAACCATTCGGGTTGGGGACAGGGAGTTGAGAGAAGGACGGGACAACCTTATTTCAGAATAAATTAGAGGATTTGTCCGCCTTAACAAATCCTCTAATTTATTCTGAAATGGCTAATCATTGTCACCGTAAAAAACCATACATTTTCTATCCATGATGCCAAATTCTTACATATCAGCAGTAACGGAAATACATTGGAAAGATTAGAGGCCCTCAACATTTCTAAGTCAGTGCATCTGAGGTGAACATCTGGCAAACACATATATCCCAAGAATCTCTCCGCTACTCGCCGAGGTTGTTTCGTCCCTCCCTCAATCCCTAGTCCCCAACCCGAATGTTTACCGTTAGAAGAGTGTATTTCGGTACCAGTTCGAACATAATTTAGTCTTGTTTGTGCTCCCCTGATGACGAGGTGAAAGCCTTGAAACCGGTAGGGTTATACCGTTACAAAAAGTAGAATAAACAGTGTTTGATAAAACAAATTACAATGTCTTTAAACCTCCACAACTATAAATGCCTTAACTATAAATAATATATTTATAACACTTGTTTCTTACAAAACGATTTCACATTTTTTCTTCAAAATTCAGCTAAATATGTTAGTTCGAAGTTAATCTTAAGGCTTTAGAAAAAAAAAAAAAACATAAATTATAAAAATTGAGTATTTTTTATAGCAACACTTAAACTATAACTCGTATTACCTTTGTACGAAATCAATCAATGAAATTGAAGCTGTCACAAATACTGAAAATCGATTGGTTCTAATCGTAAACTGTTTATAGCCAATCAAAACATTATGTGGCTTTCAGTCTCCAGATCCAAATCCGTCTTAAGAGTTTATTTTCCCCAACTTGTTCATGAATTTTCTATACAGTCTCTACGAGAAAAGCAATTCGATTGTCTTATTTTTGCAATATAAAAGTGTTCTAAGCTTTTAAGGTGTTTACTTTTTTATTCCGATATCCAGAAAACCTTTAACTTTTGAAGCGAAGCCGTACTTACTTAAATAAAGTTTTGACTATTTTATTTCTCTCTTTAAGAGATTTCGAATGTATTTTGAGTAACGTCTCTAAAACAATTTTATTTTATTCCATGTGATGTTTCCAAGCTTTCAGCGTGCGTTAACTGAAAGAAAATGAAAGCAGATTGCTGAAATTCAGAAAACGAGATGACAATTTCAACGCGTTTCTCGGTTTAGTCGTACATTATGAAAAGTAGCTTTCGCTTCTTTTAAAATTCAATACACTTTTCAATACTGAATTTAATTTAGACGACGTTATTCAAAGCAGATAAGTTATGTTCAAAAAAAACCTTTTTGAAATTGAATTTAAATTAATCTGAGAATATTTAAATATTGAAAGTGAAGGAATAATTTTTTTCATTTCTTTGTCATCGTTTTTTTTTTCATTAATAGTGAATTTTTCACAGTAATTTCTTTGTCGCAATGAAGTTTATTTTGTATAATATGGTAATCGGTATTCTGCTGTATGGTAATCGGGCGTATTGGAAAAACATATTCTTCAAACAAGAATTATGTATTTATTTCGACGAGGAAAGCCTGACTCAAGAGCTTTCCTTTATTTAACATGTAAATCAATTATTATTTTTCTTTTAGTATTTTAAACCTTGGCCTTTCGTATGATTGCGTGTGTAATAATATGTATGTAATTCTTTCTGATTGTAATTTTATATGTCATGTAAATATTTTAAGGTTTTTTACTTTTTGTGATTGTGTGTGTACTCGTAATAATATGTATGTAATTCTTTCTGATTGTAATTTTATATGTCATGTAAATATTTTCAATGTTTTTAACTTTTTGTGATTGTATGTATTATATAATAATATGTATGTAATTCTTTCTGATTGTAATTTTATATGTCATGTAAATATTTTCAATGTTTTTAACTTTTTGTGATTGTATGTATAATAATATGTATGTAATTCTTTCTGATTGTAATTTTATATGTCATGTAAATATTTTAATGTTTTTTACTTTTTGTGATTGTGTGTGTACTCGTAATAATATGTATGTAATTCTTTCTGATTGTAATTTTATATGTCATGTAAATATTTCAATGTTTTTAACTTTTTGTGATTGTGTGTGTTATAATATGTATGTAATTCTTTCTGATTGTAATTTTATATGTCATGTAAATATTTCAATGTTTTTAACTTTTTGTGATTGTGTATGTAATATGTATGTAATTCTTTCTGATTGTAATTTTATATGTCATGTAAATATGTTCAATGTTTTTAACTCTTTGTGATTGTATGTGTAATAATTTGTACGTAATTTTTTCTGATTGTAATTTTATATGTCAAGTAAATATTTCAATGTTTTTACTTTTTAAATATTTGTTACATCTTAAACGAAGAGAAATATATGAGAATGAATGTTGAAAAATCTAAGTTTATGACGATAGAAAAGTGTGCGAGGAAAAGTAAATGCGATATATGGGTGAACAATGAAAGATTGAAAAAAGGTAAGTAATATGAGGTACGAGTACATGGTCGCGCGGTAACGCACTGGACTTCCGTGTGGAAGGTCGTCGGTTCGAACCATTTTTTTTATTCGAACCACTTTGAAGCACTTTTTCCGCCTAGTGTTCGAGGGTATAAGGGTGCCTATGACTTAGGTCAAATCTATCATTTAAAAAAAAACTGCTATTAGGATAGTATTTTCTAAGATGTGGAATAGTATATTATAGAATTCTTACAATAATTGTATTATAACGGTAATATTTAATATACTAGGTTAGTCAAAAAGTTTTGAAAGCGGAAATGAAAATACATTTTTTTTGGGGGAAATCACTTTTACTGCTCAGTATAGTCTCTCATAAGATCAATACACTTGGTCCAACGATCTTCCAACTTTGATGTCCCATCACGGAAGTGACTTTCTGGAAGGCCTGCAAAATACTCCTCTACGACGGCTATAACCTCTTCGTTTGATGAAAAATCCTTTCCACGAAGGAATTTTTTGAGGTGTGAGAACAGCCAGAAGTCAGAGGGAGCTAAATCTGGCGAATAGGGTGGATGCTGCAACAATTCGTACCCCAATTCACTGATTTTCGCGATGGTTTTTTGAGCTGTGTGAGCAGGTGCATTGTCTTGATGAAAAATGTTTTTTTTCTTCTGCAAACCGGGTCTTTTTTCACATTTTTTTTCATCCAACTGGTCCAAAAGGTTACAATAATAATCAGAGTTGATTGCATTACCAGTTTGGAGATAATCTATCAATAAAATTCCTTTTGCATCCCAAAAAACTGACGCTAACACCTTCTTGGCCGATTTCTGGACACGAACTCGCTTCGGAGCCAAAGTGCCTGGCCAAAGTCACACCACTCCTTAGCCTCTTGTTTTGATTCAGGATCATGGTGGTAGACCCAAGTCTCATCCATAGTGATGAATCGACGCAAAAAATCCTTTTTATCCTTTCGAAATTGCTCCAAATGTTGCTCAGAAAGTCGCATTCGAACGTCTTTTTGTTGCATTGCTAGCAAATGCGGCACCCATTGTGCACACAGTTTTTTGAAACCCAAAACTTCAGCCAAAATATGCCATGTTGTTCCATGTGAGATGCCTATGGTGTCAGCTATCACATCCACAGTCGATCGATGATCTTCCAAAACCATATCCTGTATTTTCGCTATGATTTCTGGTGTTGATGCACTTTTTGGACGTCCTGAGCGTGGATCGTCTTCAACGCTTGTACGGCCACGCTTAAACTCCAAAACCCATCGGTGAACGGCTGGAAATGAAGGAGAAGACTCCTTTAATACTTTCACCATCTTTGCATGGATCTCAGTAGCCGATAAACCTTCCAAAACAAAGAATTTAATCACTGCACGATATTCGGATTTTTCCATTGTTAAAAAATACACTGACACGTCAATTTCAAATGGCTTGTAAACAAAGAATGAATTGACAGATCGAAATGAAATTTTGAGTACGTTCTTATGAAAGATGAAATATTAAAATGGCGTAGAAATTTTGGTTTTCTACTGCTCCATAGATGTCGCTTTCAAAACTTTTTGACTAACCTATTATAGTATGACCGACGACCTCCGTGGCCTAGTTGGTAAGACGCATGCATATTAACCTGTGGGTTGCGGGTTCGAACCCCGTTGTTACCCGGATAAAAAAAAAATCTAGACTGGTTTTCATTCAAGATCTCAACATCTTTCTGGTTTGTTAGGAGAGATTGCCACAACGCAATAAGCTTGCCAGGTTGTAGTACAATACAATATTCAATACAATAGTCACACGAGAGATATCAAACGGAGTGTAGCGATAGGAAACAAAGTCAATAGGACGCTAAACAGGTATACTTGAACCGAACAGTATAAAAATATGCTAAAATGTTAGTCAACAATATTATTTTCGTACCAACTTTTATCGTACTTAAAACATCAATTTAATATATGCATACTTCTAGGAAAGGTTTGTGTGAACTCTTGAGTGTGGTGTTTTTTTTAAATGATTGTGTGCGGTATATTGTGGAATGAACGTTTTGGTATGTCTGGAATGATGAAGTGTAAGGGGTTTGACTCACGTGATATATACATATGTAATTGAGTGTCACTGTTTGTCAGGTTGATGAGAATACGTAACAGGGTTTTATATAATCAAAAATCGGAAAGAAGTATCGATATATTTTTTCACGCTATTTATCCTCAGTGAGATACAGGCAAATGCCTAGTTAACTGGGGACACGACAAACGAAAGGCAACAAACCCAGATCCATTAAAATTGTATGTATATGTGCAATTACCTGTTGTTTTTTCTCAAATTGTGTATAATTTCTTGACACGTGTAAACAAAAGAAAAAGTAAATTATTTTTTACGCCTTGGTTCCGCTTTTTTTTATATTTTGACGCTTCACAATATTATATGAAGCACAATAAGCTAAGTTAAAACCAAAATAATTTTAATTCTGCTAAATTAAAACCAAAATATTTTAATTTTGCTAAATTAAAACAAAAATAATTTTAATTCTGCTAAATTAAAACCAAAATATTTTAATTTTGCTAAATTAAAACAAAAATAATTTTAATTCTGCTAAATTAAAACCAAAATATTTTAATTTTGCTAAATTAAAACAAAAATAATTTTAATTCTGCTAAATTAAAACCAAAATAATTTTAATTCTGCTAAATTAAAACCAAAATAATTTTAATTCTGCTAAGTTAAAACCAAACAAATTTTAACAAGTGTGAATATTCACATACTGTCTCTATTGTATAATATCCTTAACTGTCCCGCCGCACCCTCTTATCTCGCCGAAATTTTTCAGCGTCTTTCCAATCATGGATTAGCGCTACGCTCAAACAGAGATTGTTTATTGGGCCTTTCCAGTTCACCGCTCCTCTTTCTTTACGTCGTCCTTTACTGTCCATGCAGTGAGACTCTGTAATCAGTTACAAACCAATATAAGACTCGCTCCGTCCTTGGCATGCTTTAAGAAGCAACTGAAAAACCTCTTAATTTCTAGTCAGTAAAATAACGTGTTTCATTCCTGATTTTTCTTTTCCTTTCCTGTCCACCATCCCTTCCTTTCCTTTTGATTGATGATATCTCACTTTATATGAAAAATAATGTTCGGGTGATTGTCTGTCATTGTGGGGTTCGTGGGCCTGGATTTATGCGACCACGTAACTTGCTTCATTTACTTTTGTCTGGTTGGTTGAAAGAGATTGCCGCCTGGCAATACGCCCACCAGATTGTATTGCAATAAAAGTGTTAAATAAATAAATATTGTGTAAAAAAAGTATTAGGCGAGGAATAGAAAAAGAAAAATCCAATTTGATCCGTTACTCTTTGATACAAAATTGAAAGAAATATAAAAGTTAGTACTTAAATATTCCGAAAAGGTGTCGACCTTGGCTGCCGGTAAGTGTTTCTTTATCTTGAATCTTCTATTTCCGTGGGCATCCAATCGATGGAGAGTCGCGTGAGACGGCGGACAGGACAGGTCACGAGAAAGAAGGTAGCCGAATGGACATTATTTGATGGAGGTTTTCCTTTGTTCGTATCGACCGCTCTACTATCAGACGAATATCTCATACTGTACGTAATATAATTTGAATACATTCGAATCAATATTTGTTGACGACCTCCGTAGCCTAGTGGTTACCATTCTTGACTTCCACCCAAGGGTTCGATTTCCGATAGTACAAGAGTTTCGGTCTAGTAACAATACTCGCACGCGTCGAGTGGTAGTGTTGTCAACACGTTTAACGACGAATCGCGAGTTCCGTATCTACTCCAGAAGTTTTAAACCCGAAGGTTCGATTATTTATTTATTTAAAACTTTTATTGCAAAAACAATCTGGCGGACTTATTGCCAGGGGGCAATCTCTTCCGACCAACCAGACAAAAGTAAATGAAGCAAGTTCCATGGTTACATAAATCATTCAAATGAATATCCATCCCTACGAAATCCATAAACACATACGTGAGCATATGCCCACGAGCCCCACAAAAACGGGCAATCACCCGAACATTATTTTTCATATAAAGTGAGATATCATCAATCAAAAGGAAAGGAAGGAATGGTGGAGAGAAACGGAAAAGAAAAATCGGGAATGAAACACGTTATTTTACTGACCAGAAACTAAGAGATTTTTCAGTCGCTTCTTACAGCATGCCAAGGACGGAGCGAGTCTTATATTGGTTTGTAACTGATTTCAGAGTCTCACTGCATGACCAGTAAAGGACTACGTAAAAAAAGACGAGCGGTGAACTGGAAAGGTCAATAAACATTCTCTTTTTGAACGTAGCACTAATCCATGATTGGAAATACGCTGAAAATTTTCGGCGAAATAAGAGAAGGCGGCGGGACAGTTGAGAATATTTTACAATAGAAATAGTATGTGAAGTGGTATGATAGAGTCATAAAGTAATATTGCAGCTTACTAGGGCCAAATACAATATTGTCTCCCAGCCACACTCTTCAATATGTACGAAACACTAAGTCGGATATAATGAGGAGTATCATACAGTAAAAAAAGGATTTTTTGAAGACAAACTCTTGATTAACTGGATTTTAACACAAAGTCTCCACGAATAAGACTGAATAAACATTCACCATAATGGGAATGCGTACATTCATACCATCACGCCATTTCCTTAACGGAGAAGGCAGAGAGGACAGAGCGCCAGACTTTTTTAGCTCAACACACATCCTTCACCCCTTAATACACCTTTTCATAGAATACCTACGATTTCTCTTACTTTCTAAATTTCCTTCTTTCAAAAATCATTTACTTGATATAACCATCCGATCATGACATCCGTGGCTTAGTAAGCCTGGTAAAGACAACTGTCTCCCAGCCCGGAGGTTGCGGGCTTAAATTCCGCAGAAACACAGATTAAAAAAAAAAGGATACCAGTTTAATTTTTCATTTAAGTCCTCTTCAATATATTTTTGGTCGGTTGAAAGAGATTACCACATGACAATAAGCCCGCCAGGTTGTACTGTTTACAACAAAACTGTAATACAATGCAATACAACCATAATTTCTTTAGTCTCCATTTACCACGCCTTCCACTCACATTTGCGGTGTACTCGTACATTTGTTCGTCAGTCTCTCTTCATTAATTTGTTTTACATGACCTAGCCATCTCAATGCGCTGTTCTTCATACTACTCAACACATTAGCCTTAAGTTCACATTCATCTCTTATCACTTAATTCCGTATTCATAAATTGTCCCCCATGTATTCTTCCTTAGTGCACGCATTTTCACAACATTTATTCGGTTCTTTTAGCCTTTTTTCACGTTCACATTTAATTCTCATATTTCAAAGTTGGTACTTAAATACTTCTTCTTAAACTTTATGTAGACTCTCAAGAGTCTGTTACTGCAGGATTGTCCTGTGATGCTCAGCTCCAGCTATCACTCCATCGTTTCGGGGGTCTCCCTGGCGGACGCCGTCCATCCGGCACCCCATGCAGAGCTATGTATGGAATTCTTGTGGAATTCATTCTCTGTACATGTTGGTACCAGTGTCGTCGACGCTGTCGTCCCCATCTGGCCACATCTTGGACCTCACAGACCTCTCGGATTGTGGTGTTCCTTACACGATCACGCAAAGTCTTCCCAGTGACATTGTCCGCCCTCGCTTCGATGCCATATATGAGGATAGGTCGCACACAGGTCTTATAAATGCGTACCTTGCTATCCGTTCTCATATCTTTATTCCTCCATATGACATCTCTCAGGCAGCCCGCCACAGCTGCAGCTTTGTCTACCTGAGGCCTTACTTCTCTGGGAAGGTCATGAGAGCTGACCAGTTCACTGCCAAGATATCTGAACTGGGTTGCTTGTTCAATTGGCTCGTCCACGTACTGAAATTCTGCACTCTAGTGGGTCTTTGGAGAATGTCATACAAAATACTGTGTCGGATTATCATTTTAGCAGATTTTGATACTGTCCGGTTCGAGTTTATACGTTTTTGTGCCCCATTGACTGGAAAAGGGTAGCAAAAAAAAGTCATCGATCGAACATTTAATGAAAAGGTATAATAATCTCGAAATTGCCATTATATTGCTACATGCTTGAAAGTGATACTTCACAGCGATATATTCATGGAAATACATACTCGTATCCACATAAAGCCAGCTTTTTACACTAACTTTAATCTCCGTAAACTCTTATTTAATGGGAAAGGCAAAAATGGAATACTTAGCAACAGTAGTGTGTATACACTTTTACGTGCTGACTGTGATAATTTCTATACAGGAAAGACAGGAAGATCTTTTGAAAAGAGATTTCGTGAACACCAATCTGCCTTAACAAATCCTCTAATTTATTCTGAAATGGCTAATCATTGTCACCGTGAGAATCATACTTTTTCTATCGATGATGCCAAATTCTTACATATTAGCGGCAACGGAAATAAATTTGACAGATTAGAGGCCCTAGAAATTTCTAAGTCAGTATACCGATCGGAGCATCTGTTGAACAGTTATTTCCCCAAAATCTCCCCGCTCTTGGCCGAAATTATCCCTAGCCTTCCTCACCCCCCAGCCACCAACCGTTGAAGTGTCTATATCGGTACCAGTTCGAACAGCATTAAGTCTTGTTTGCGCTCCCCTGAAGATGAGGTGAAAGCCTTGAAACCGGTAGGGTTATACCGTCACAAAAAGTGGTATAAACAGTGTTTGTTAAAAATAAATTACATACTCGTATCTTCATCAACTTCACTCTTATATTTGACCATCGGAGGCGAGGCGAGGTAGACAAAGTTGCCATTATAAAATATATCATAAATATCCCCTTCCTATTTTTCTCCATAAAATATTAAAATTAAAGTCATAAATAACTCACTTGTGGGTGGACAGACTGCCTATTAATTAACAGGAAAAAATAATTTAACGACTTGAATATTTTTTCATGGACACAAATTTAATGTAAAATTACAAAGTATTACATTGTGATACTACCTTGATCAAAAAGTTTTAGGACCGGCCACCGTGTGGCGCTGTCAGTCAGCCGATCGGAATTCTTTTTTTTTGTTAGGTTACCACATCTATCATTGACACTTCCCTCCAAATTTCAGCGTCATAGCTTGACATTTGTAAAAGTTACGCTGTAATGAGTACATCTACCTTTGTGCGTGTTTTCGATTTTTTACAAGTTTCAAAAAATGGCATCAACTGTGCATCAACGAGTTAGCATTAAATTTTGTGCGTAAAACGGATTTAACGGTCCGCAGACCTTGGAAATGTTGGAGAAGTGTTTTTTGGTGGCACGAACGCTTCAGAAGTGGTCGTGAGTCGGTCGAGAATGACGAACGCAGTGGCAGTCGAAAACCGATGAAAACATCGATAAAATAAAAGAAATATTAGCCGAAAACCGCAAATTGACCATCAGAGAGAACTATTAAAAATTTTGACAAAAAAAAATTCAGTCGATTTACGAAATTGCGAGAAAATAAAATCGATTCATGCATGAAACAACTTCGACGTAATTTCATTTATTGTAAAAAAAATTAGAAAAAAACAGATGAAAGGCGAACCGAGAAACGGATACAGAGAAACAGAAACGAAATGGAAAAAAGGCGGCGCGAGAACCAAGAAGAAAAACGGGAGAAAAGAAATTAAATAGAGGATAAAAGGACAATCGTTAAAAACAGAAAACTGAGAGACAAACTGACATTTCAGTAAATCAGTTTTAAACTCGACCCTTCGCTCGTTTTAACTAAAAATTAAACCGGTAACTATTCCACATGGAAATAATCCTATAAGAAATAGTATTTTAGATATACGAGGGTGGTCCGATAAGTACTTAGCCTACAAAAGAATAACAAAAATTTTGGAAAAGTGGCGATTTATTTCTCAACATAATCTCCTTTGAGTTCGATACACTTGACCCAGCGATGCTCCAACTTCTTTAACCCGTCTGAAAAATACGTTTTCTGGAGGTCTGCAAAGTAGGCCTCCGTGGCGGCGATAACCTCCTCATTCGACTCAAATTTCTGCCCGGCGAGTGACTTTTTCAAATTTGGAAACAAAAAGAAGTCGCACGGGGCCAAATCAGGAGAATACGGTGGATGGGGCAGCAGTTCGTAGCCTAATTCTACCAATTTGGCCGTGGCGACGGCGGAAGTGTGAGCCAGTGCGTTGTCATGATGGAAGAGCACTTTTCAAAACAAAACTACGCGTCCGATTCGGCTGAAATTTTGACAGTAGCTGTCAACGAGAATGTACTACGCGATAAAAAATTGCTCTTGCGATAGTGGTGCCATTGGGCGGTGAGGCTAAGTACTTATCAGACCGCCCTCGTACCATATATTTCGTTCAAACGTTAGGAGTCTATTTTTTTTAACTGGAGTTTACCTTTACCCGAAAGAATTAGGTTTTTTTCTGCACGTTCATCTAACCCAAGAGTTCCCAAACTTTTTCGGCCGCAGACCCCTTTACCAATAACTTTTAAAATCGTCGATCCCCCTAGTCACATACTTTCGACCCCCTAGTCATTTGCTTACTTACTCAAATTAATAAGTTTGCACAGTACTCGATATTAAATATTTCACTAGATATCAAAATTTTCATTTTAATCACTTGTAATTAAGGATTGAAAAAGATAAAAGGACTACGGATTATGCGTTGCATTATCTTGTGCAACATTTAATATTGAAATCTGCGCTGACGGAAATGAAAGCCAAAAAAAATACGAGCAGTGTTTTTTTAAATTTTTGACATTTATGAAATAAATATGTAAATTCAAAATAAGTACAAATATTGATAAATATTCTTAGTTAAGTACCTATTGTAATCATAGATATTTTGAAGTAACAAACAAATAGCAGTAGTAAGGGGGTCTATTTTTGCTGTTATCGACCCCCAAATTTTTTTTTTGAAACTATCGACCCCTAGAAAAATCAAATCGGCCCCAGGGGGTCGATATCGATCACTTTAGGAACTCTTGATTTAGCCTCTACTCTTCCCCTGTTTTATTAATTAATTCAATCGCACAACTATATAACATGTTATAGAGCGTGAATAAGGCCATGCAACTCGTTCATCTTTGTGCGTGCTGGTAATACTACTGCACGCCAAGGGCTACAATAGCCTCGGCGAAGAACTGTGAACTGAACTATAAACCTTTGTATTTTATTGTTGGGCACCATTTAATATCGAACCCAATATACCTGGGCTGGAGACAAACGCGGTCCAATTGATTAGACGCCTGTCTTCCGACACGGTAGTAGCAGATTTGATACTTGTTGGTATCTATGTTATTTAAAAATAGTTCCAGTCAGCTTTAACATATTTATGGTTAGTTGCAAGAAATTGCCACATGGTGATACAACGAAAGTTTTATACAATAATAAAAAAAGAGTAATAATAATAATATTATGTGCTATTTAGTAAGCGAACTCAACTGAAGAATTTATACCACACATAAGCCACATAAACACAATTGAAATAAAGGCTGATAGTAAAACCAGTCCATAAGTGAATCTGTCAGATAAAAGGGCATAATGCGATGGTAATAACAATGAGCAAACATCTCTTTCCGGCAGCAATGATCAATCGCCGGTCGCTACGTCAATGGAAAGGTACACACTCCATATTCACTCAGTAATAGAATATACTCATAAAGAAAAGAAAACCATTAAATCAAATCACAAGCGCCGACAAAGGGATATGACGCGATGGTAACGACGATGAGCAAACATCTCTTTCCGGCAGCAATGATCAATCGCCGGTCGCTACGTCAATGGAAAGGTACACACTCCATATTCACTCAGTAATAGAATATACTCATAAAGAAAAGAAAACCATTAAATCAAACCACAAGCGCCGACAAAGGGATATGACGCGATGGTAACGACGATGAGCAAACATCTCTTTCCGGCAGCAATGATCAATCGCCGGTCGCTACGTCAATGGAAAGGTACACACTCCATACTCACTCAATAATAGAATATACTCATAACGAAAAGAAAACCATTAAATCAAACCACAAGCACCGACAAAGGGACATGACGCGGTGGTAATGACGATGAGCAAACATCTCTTTCCGGCAGCAATGATCAATCGCCGGTCGCTACGTCAATGTAAAGGTACACACTCCATACTCACTCAATAATAGAATATACTCATAAAGAAAAGAAAACCATTAAATCAAACCACAAGCACCGACAAAGGGACATGACGCGGTGGTAATGACGATGAGCAAACATCTCTTTCCGGCAGCAATGATCAATCGCCGGTCGCTACGTCAATGGAAAGGTACACACTCCATACTCACTCAGTAATAGAATATACTCATAAAGAAAAGAAAACCATTAAATCAAACCACAAGCACCGACAAAGGGACATGACGCGATGGTAATGACGATGAGCAAACATCTCTTTCCGGCAGCAATGATCAATCGCCGGTCGCTACGTCAATGGGAAGGCACACATTCCATACTCGTTCAGTAGTACAATAGACTCGTAAAGAACTTGCGGAGAAAATCACGCCAACACCCGCCCGCCCGCCCGTCCGGCCGGCCGAGGCACGCGAGCCAGCCTCACGCGATGCCATCCCCGCCTACACATCTACGCAGCGCAGGAAGTTTATTTCATATACACGGGACCAAATAATTATATAAAAACAACCTTGTGTTTTATTTTTTTGTTAAAAAGAAACATTCGAACAGATCGCATAAGGTTTGTTTTAATTATAGAATACGACCTTTTTGGCCTCTTTGTTAAGACGCCTGTCTTCCATCCCGAGGGTTACGAGTTCGATTTCCGTTGGTAGCTACACCTTTTAATAGTTCAAGTTAGTCTTCAGCTTACGATCTCTAATATACATAACATTTGGTTGGTTGGAAAAGATTGTCATATGGCAACATGGTTTTTTGTACTTATTATGTTTAGTCCTTGTATGAATTAGGGAAACCTGTAATGTGCAAAGGACTTGAATAAATAAATAAATGGCGTTTCATAAATGATGTTTAAATATATCATATTGCACAGATTATTCAGCCAGAAGAGTCATTTTGAAATAGTGTAACAGTGCGTTTACAAAACTTGTCACTTTATTTTTTTAATGAAGTGAAAAAGCAAAATAATATTTTATGTTGAAATATTGAAATGAACCCACACGTTTTATAAATTAAAAATGCTGTCAGCTTAAATTGTAATAATCATAAAAATAAAATGAAATAGTTTATTTGACATATTAATTGTTTGGGCATGGCAGATTCTAGGAAACATTAAATAACAATAATGGAATTTTTCAAGATTAAAAATAAATATAAGTACAAGTATCATTAAGTGAAAATGTTCGTCAGCTTTAGTCAATTAGATTGCATATAAAAATAAAATAAATGTCAGATTATTTAACATATTAATGTATCATAATTACATAATTACAATGCCAAATAATACAGTTTTAAAATAATAGTGGATGGAGTGATACTAAATTCTAGGAAATTTTAAGTTAGAATTATACATTAGATTAGACAAAAATCGCACTCCTAATTTCAGCATGGTAGTGTTTTTTTAATCACCGAGTATTTTAACAACAATACAAACGTGCGCTCTACGCCAACCAATTGTGTGGCATTCTAAAACCAATGCCACTAAATAAGTTGTGTAATACAGAGAGTGTTACTCACACTATTGCAAAATGACTATTTAGGCTAAATGATCTATAGATTTACAGCTAATAGAAAAAAATACAGCGTAGGTTGGAGCGGGTGGCGGCCCCGCGCTCAATATGTACGAACATTGTTATGTATCGCGTAATTTTTCATTATAAAAGACCGGGGATTTTTCACAACCAAAAAAAAGTAATATGTTAGGAAAAACGATACAAAAATTTATAGACCAAAAGAAAAAATATCAACGTCCTAAAAATTCACTTACTGGAAAATATAACATATATATTTTTTAATATATGATTATGAAAATACTTAAATGTAAAGCACAGCACCACGGAAAGTTAAAAAAATAATCTCATATAATTAATTCAATATAAATAACAATACAAGGCCTGATTAGGAAAAATAAAATCTCTCATGGGGGCAAAAAAAAAAGGTTGATCGTCAGACTTTTTCATTTCGCCATACATATTTCGTCTATTCCACCATTCATACGAGTACACCACCTTATACAGCTCCTACGATTTCTCTTACTTTTTCTTTCAAAATTTATATAATTTACGACACAGCAGTGCCCAAATATACAAATGCACAGTAACAAGTTATTACAAGTACTTGAAATTATTGATAAAAATACAAAACTTTATCCTAAACTAACATATATGAGGAGATACAAAAAAGCAGTAGTAATGATAACAACGTCTTCTTCTTCAACTTACTGTAGACTCAAGAGTCTGGTATTACAGGATTATCATCTTGTGATGCTGAGCTCCAGCTATCTCTCCATCGTTTCGGGGGTCTCCCTGCTTGACGCCGTCTATCCGGTACCCCATGCAGAGCTGTGTATGGGATTCTTGTGGAATTCATTATCTGTACATGTTGGTACCAGTATCGTCGACGCTGTCGTCCCCATCTGACCACATCTTGGACCTCACAGACCTCTCGGGTTGTGGTGTTCCTTATATATATCACGCAAAGTCTTCCCAGCAATAGCACGTAGAGTTCTCATTTCTGTTGTCCTTAGCATACTTTTGGTTCTGACACGTGTGCGCCCTTGCTTTGATGCCATATGTGAGGATAGGTCGCACACAGGTCTTATAAATGCGTACCTTGTTATCTGTTCTCATATCTTTATTCCTCCATATGACATCTCTCAGGCAGTCCGCAACAACTGCAGATTTATCTACCTGAGGCCTAATAACGCCATTGTTTAAAATTATTTAATATTATGTTCGGCAATTCAGCGTTTTAGTTTTAAGGACAAATAAGTAAATGTAATTAAGAAATGAGACAACTTCGTCACAGACCTTGCCTAGTGAGGCAGTTCTCTACATCAACAAAATGGTGAGTTTTCAAGGTTAGTTGCTACTGGATTCGATTATACATTACTTTTCTACTATTTAGTTGCTACTGGTTTCGATTATACATTACTTTTCTACTATTTAGTTGCTACTGGCTTCGATTATACATTGCTTTTCTACTATTTAGTTGCTACTGGTTTCGATTATACATTACTTTTCTACTATTTAGTTGCTATTGGCTTCGATTATAAGCAATCCATCCCATCCCACCTGCGCGTGAATCATTATTTCTGTGTGATTTAATTTGTTGCACTTCCAAAAACATAATAATATAAGAACAATGTAAATTGTACGCCATTTAGAGATCAAACTCTCCTCAAAAACAATATAACTCGGGACTAGAACTCACTATTATTGACAGATTAAAAATATTACTAAATAAATAAATTAAAGTGTCATAACGATAGAAAGGTAGTGGCTGCAGCTATTAGATTAGCAACTTCCCCCATCTACGAGTACATATGTTCAGAAAAACATATTTAGTAAGAAAACCGCATAAAATTTACCAAGGGAAGACAAACTACAAAGAAACCTTTATAGGTCGATATGTGATAGTAACACATTCGGCTTTAGGTGTAGTGTAGTAGCATACTCGTAATAAACGAGAAAATTCATCATTTTATTGGGCTTATTTTTACACCGCATACTATATGTATGTAGCTTCAAAATACTCAAAACTCATAGTTTATTCATAGAAAAAAATTACATTTTCAAACCAGAATTACACCATAATATTAATAGCAGTCGTCTTATGCAAAGACAAGACATGTATTTGTGAAGATGACGATGGACTTGATAAAATGAAATTGAACGCAGATTACTCACATTCCCCAGCGATTAAACCAAGCTAACGGAGACTAATGGATATATAATGACGGTGATTTCCAAAAGTTTCTTCAAATAATAATAAACGAAGAAAACTAAACATTATAAAGTCCATTGAAGTTATTCTCAGCTTATCTAAATTATATATTTACTTGCACATTACCATTACCTGAGCAAAATGCGAACATCTTATATTGTTCCCATTAAACAAATTGCTGTGCAAAAACCGTGACAACATTTTTGTCCTTGGCCGTAAATATCTTAAAGAAGTATTATCAGAATAATAAATTGAATGGCTTGTGCGAATGTTGAGCGTACGATGAATTGACATGATATTGTCGAAGGTTTTGAGTTCTTGAGGCGGTCAGAATTCAGTATGCGATAACGTGTGATTTGTAAGCATATTTGGTGACAGTTTAAATGCCTTAAAAAGTTCTCATAGGTTTGTGTTTTTGTTTGTTTGAACCATAAATCCATCCCCACCGCGTGACTCTCCTTGTTATTGTTTTCTTTGTGTTTTTTTACAAGTTTTTATCTCTGAACATAGTCGAATGTTGAAATTTCGGTTTGCGTTTTTTTATGTGGATGAATTTTACCGTATATATATTTTTTTCGAAACAGATTATTTTTTGTTTGCGTGTTTGGGTCTTGGATCACCTGAGCCTCGGCCTGCCTGAAGTTTGTATTATATACTCGTATATGGTAGGTAGAATGCACGTACGTACTGCTTTCTTATATTATTTATGTAAATGTTTATAATATTTGTGACAAGTTGATTTTATATTTATACGCAATCTAAATTCTTCTTTGAATTTTATTATTGTTCTTTATAAATGGCCGATAAAAGACCCCGTACATTGCAATAAAATATGTAGAAATGGAGACAATAAAAGTTTCAAATGAGAGGTTACGCATTCTTAAAAATAAAATATTATACTCTTCAAGGTCTGTCTGTGCCTTGTTAAGTGAAGTGGTTCTCTTTCCATAAAATTGTTGTTTTATGTTTGTTTTCACATTTCATTTTTGTACCCTTTAATTTGTATTGTATTGTTATTGCACTTTCATCGTATAAACTACAACCTGGTGAACTTATGACCTAGTGGCGATCTCTTCCATAAAAAAACGGGTTTTTAAAACCACACAAGCATACGTCACTTTAGGGTGCTTCACTTACGAGTATGTAACGTTTTTTTATGCATATAATTTATGGTGATCAGATGATTATCAGCTTTCCAATGCATATAATTTATGGTGATCAGATGATTATCAGCTTTCCAATGCATATAATTTATGGTGATCAGATGATTATCAGCTTTCCAATGCATATAATTTATGGTGATCAGATGATTATCAGCTTTCCAATGCATATAATTTATGGTGATCAGATGATTATCAGCTTTCCAATGCATATAATTTATGGTGATCAGATGATTATCAGCTTTCCAATGCATATAATTTATGGTGATCAGATGATTATCAGCTTTCCAATGCATATAATTTATGGTGATCAGATGATTATCAGCTTTCCAATGCATATAATTTATGGTGATCAAATGATTATCAGCTTTCCAATGCATATAATTTATGGTGATCAGATGATTATCAGCTTTCCAATGCATATAATTTATGGTGATCAGATGATTATCAGCTTTCCAATGCATATAATTTATGGTGATCAGATGATTATCAGCTTTCCAATGCATATAATTTATGGTGATCAGATGATTATCAGCTTTCCAATGCATATAATTTATGGTGATCAAATGATTATCAGCTTTCCAATGCATATAATTTATGGTGATCAGATGATTATCAGCTTTCCAATGCATATAATTTATGGTGATCAGATGATTATCAGCTTTCCAATGCATATAATTTATGGTGATCAGATGATTATCAGCTTTCCAATGCATATAATTTATGGTGATCAGATGATTATCAGCTTTCCAATGCATATAATTTATGGTGATCAGATGATTATCAGCTTTCCAATGCATATAATTTATGGTGATCAGATGATTATCAGCCATCCAATGGTCTGTGTTCATACTTAAAGGTACATTCGTCAGTTATCATAAGCAAAAGGTTAAAATATTGGAAGGTAATTAATAAATAACTGGAATATTTACTATATCTACTTAAGCATCGATTTTTATGCCTTGTGACATCGCGTGTTTAATAAATGATAGTGGGTACATGTTTGTATTTTTAACATGTACAGGTCACAAAAAAAACTTTAATTTGATATTACTTTTCGGTTCCGGTGTATGGTTCACTTTAACCCCAAAATTAGAAGTAAAGGTCGGCCATTAGAAAGCTAGCAGATAAATGAAATAAATGCTGATATTTGAAAGCTGAGTTGAAAAATATGAGTAAAATTTTTTTTGTTAAAAGGATTTATTTTTTTTTATTAAAAAGGATTTATTATTTTAGTACGGCACAGTAACGCAGCAGATCCGGCTCGAAGGACCACTTTGTACAGTACCCGTACAAAGACTGTAGAATAGGTGGATGGCTGTCGCTCGATACTCTGATATTTCGGCTCACTTTATGCTTTCCGGTGAAATGTAGCAGGGTGAAGAGATTTCTCTTTAGCAGGTAGTAGTTGGTCGTAAGTAAAAGGCAGTCAACTGGAGTGAACTGTGAATGTATTTTTGGTGTTTTGCGCTTCTTATATGAGGTCAATCGCTCATCGTAAGTGCCTGTTTTTTCCTGTGCATGCCGTCATGACTTGCGAGATATCACATACCTCGCACGTTTTTGTATGAATGGGCCGGCCGACTTTTGATACTAGCTCGCGCGAAGTTCGCGCATAAGGAACATTTCATTACGGTCGGTACACACCAAGTACTCGTACATCAACAAAACATCAATATATATCAAACAAACAAATAAATCATATGTTTTGGGTGACGCATACGTCCGATACAGCTATATTTGTCTGCAAATAGACGTCACTTTATACAGCCCACTGAATTCCGTTTCATTTTTTTAGTTCAGGATGCTAAAGATCAATGCGATGCCAAACTTTATGACGACGGTTTGGAGTCAAACATACCGTATTAGGAAGAGTCTCATGTACAATAAAGATTTGTGTAAATCTTACGAACAATTATGTGAAACATATTATATTCAATTCAGACAAACACATCAAATTATATTATATAATAATAAATTACTTTGTTACTCCACTAATTACATAAATCCCCGTGACACATGTTTCACCTTCCTATTTCGAAGATATTTTCAGACAATATGATGCCGGTTTATAACGAACGCAATACTTAAGTCCAACTGGTGTCATGTTTGATCGGAAGTGTGGATAGTCAATTGATCCAAAGGCTTTCTCTATTAAGGGAGGTTTTTTTTTAGTTATTTACAAGTTTTATATTTACCATTTAGAATAATTACAATGAAGTATATAAAATATTACCTGTAAATTCTTTGAAATAATTATTTGTTTCTCTTATATGGCATGGCAACTGACCAAATGTCCATGGCAACTGATCTAATGCTCACCATCCCTAGGGTTAAAACATCTTTTGCCCAAAGGGAATATACCTATTTAGTTTTCATGACATACAATGGGGTGCCGAATTCAATAAAGGTAAAGGGAGGAAAACAGTTTAGGCAGTCGATTGGAACGTGGTTGTTATTGCGACAGGAGTTTGAGTGCGTGGGCTTGCAAGAGGAATGACTTGTGGAAGAGGTTTGTGTGAGCTCTTGAGTGTGGTGCTTTTTGTTGTTTTATGTTATATTTATATATTTTTTTAAATATTTTATTTTGCTTTATGATTGTGTGCGGTATATTGTGGGATAAATGTTTTGGTCTGTCTGGAGTGATGAAGTGTGAGGAATTTGATTTCGCGTGGTGTATACATATGTAATTGAGTGTCACTGTTTGTCAGGTTGATGAGAATGTGCAACGGGGTTTTACATAATCCAAAATCGGAAAGAACTATCGATTTATTTTTTCATGCTGTATGTCCTCAGTGAGACACAGGCAAAAGTCTAGTTTACTGGGGACACGACAAATGAAAGGCAACAAACCCAGATCCATTAAAATTGTATGTCCGAATTAAATTACCTATTGTTTTTTCGCAAATTATATATATTTCTCGTCATGTGTAAAATAAATAAATATGTGTGTCGTTTATATTTATATATTCTTCATAGTTGTTATTAGATAGATAACGCTTATATTCCTGTATTATTTATTGCCAAAGTTACTTTGTAATACCAGTATTATGTATAAATAAATAAATATAAATAAATATTAGGTTTATTGACAGCAACATAGTATGTACAAGATCACACCTGAATAACACTTCCAAAACACATAAATTGCAGACAATACATCAGACACAGAAGCTATCAAAAGGTCTGGGCTCATCTAATAGCATCCCCTCGGCCAAAATACACCCCACCAATATAGGGCGAACCCAGCCACGGGGACACCAGATGTTTTTCAGCCCACACCCTTAAACACGTAGAAACAGGAATATATACAAAAAAATAAACACAGAAAATAAATATAGTAGATGACAAAAAAAAAAAAAGAAAAAAAAAAAAATATGGTCATGCCATAAAGTCAAAGCCAAATTGATAAAATAAAAAAATGTATTCACATCTCAGCCACAGAAGTGTTTTTGACTTAATCAAACTTAATACAAAGGTTTAATTTGGAACCAGGCTGTGATAGTTCGAGTATTAACAGTAGATACTTTTATCCTATTTCTGTTCTAGTACTTAAGCAAATATCTTGCACCATCAAAACACAATATGAAATGGAGATGTGTTCATTTTACTTATTATAGATTTGCCAATACAGCCAATGGAGGACATAAGGTATAAGAAAGGAAGTCTAGAGCGGAACACAATAAATCGCTTACTGGAACCGATTTAGGTCAACTAATTTTGAATAATTTACCTGAACAATTCCTCATTCCTGTATTCGCTAGCGACAAATTATTTCAACGGTAACTATGAGTCAGCTGCGATTTTGCTCCTGATTTTATGCTATTTTCCATACACCGGGGTATTGAACGTCGCGTGACTCGAACATTTCATGCGAATACTTAAAAACATAGTTTGTTTTAAAGTTTTTAATAAACCGATAACGATGATGATTATTTAATCTTCGGCGCTGTTACAATAAACTACCCCAAACATGCATCGATGACTTCTCAAGTAAAAAAACAACATTTTTAACACACAGTTTTCTTACTTAATTCCACAGTCACTGTTGGATTATAATCCATACGCGCGGCGAGATTTCTTAATTTTGAGAACGCTAAGAACTCGAAACTAAACACTTGAAAACGAGTTCTACAACTTGTTACTTCCTCACATAATTATAATTTTCAACTAGTCCTAAAATGCAATATATTCTATATAGTATTTTAAACCTCAAACAATAAAGTAATAATAATGTTCCACTTACTACGCGCCTTATTAATGAAAACTCATGTATTGGAAAGAACATGTGATAATTCCTTAAATTACACTTCTAGTGTTCTATGAACAACAAAACATGTGTAGGATACCTACCTAAATAAATATTTAATTGTCAAAATAAATAAGTGAATTGTTAAACATAATTAAATTAAATTAATTATTGTTAAAATAGTAAACATACAGGGTCAATGACCGATGAAGTATTTACAGATTGTCACACGCCAGGAACAACAACAATGTTTACTATTTTATAGTATTTGCGACCTGTCTAGCCGTCTCCGAATACAAATAAATATCTACCCGCCAATGCACGCGCTAGAGTAAGACAGAATATGTATCGCGAACTGGTTCACTCATTTGTATAAATTACCCGCGCGCCGAGAAATAAATATAGATTATTATTGTTCATTCAACTGTCAAGACTTGTTATTGATTGCCCGCTGTCCACTTTCGCTTTCATCCGCATTCTTGAGTATTTATATTTAAATAAATACAAATCAAAATCATCACGACGTATCAAGATAAGCAACCCGCTACATCGATGACCCTGAACGAGAAGGAACGCAGAATCGACTAAAACGAATATAGCGATGTCGATATCAAAATCATCAGCACGTCCTAATAGGACACATGCTACATTGATAACGACCATCGCTACACATGTATTAAACTTATGAATATATTGGGGAATCATTTATATAACTCATTAGTTTGATACCCGATTTAATTTGTAAATTGCTATTCTCATTTTAAGTAATTTCAAGTTTTTCTCTTAAAAGGTACGTGATGGAACATTTTCAAGTTCATATTCGTTATCAGCACACGAAAATTGACCTAAAATGATCGTTTTCAGGCTTGTGACAAAAATCTTGTTAACTAGTGTTATCAATATATTATACACGGAGCCTTTTACAATTCAAATATATCAATAGCAATTCTATAACGACAGTTCCACGTTGTATTTCATCAATTCTGTATGTATTGATCTATGTCTGATTTAGTGGATTTTCATTGTAGATATTGTTGGTGTAAGAGAGTATTTCTTTGGCATTTCATAAATTTTAGTTTTTAATTAAGATATTTGCAATTTAATTTTATCTTAAATGCGTACATTTTTTTAATTATCCTAATAATTTCGTAATATCGTTGACTTTTAGAGACATAGTTGAAAGAAGAACAAGAAGTCAATAGATCTTGTAACAAGTCGACTTCATCATTTAGCTATTCAATTTCTCATCAGTAAAACTAACTGGGCTTACTGGACTACCTCCGTGGCCAGTTGGTGAGACTTATCCCTTATCTTACGACCCGGGGGTTATTCTTGTTCATACTCACATTATTTAACGTGTTCCTCGCGGGAAGCACAAACGCCTGTGATCTGATCTGTAGCATTCCTTTGTGTATTTTACGTAATGTTTAGTTTATCTCCTTTATTTAATGAGTCACCTTAAGAGTAATGACTATTATTTATTATCAGAAAATTACTTGAATGTCATGTTTACTCGGTGGTGTAATCAAATATCAGTGGTTCTAAACAAAATACGCGTTTAAACTTTGAAATTAAAAAATGCCGAAATTGTGCCGCGCACAGGATTCGTGGAATTTGATTTTTAACGTGGTGTACAGGTTAAAATGGTTCCAGTCTGGTTTGCACTTGAAAGAAATGAAAGCCTCCAGATTGTAATGTATACAAAGAAAGTGTAATAGAACACAATAATCCTTATTTTTCTATCTACGAGTATATTCATTTTTCTCCCCGTTGACAATGAGGCTGATCCTCGCAGGCGAGCGAAACGTAGTACAACGACCAGGAGACATTCACACTCGCACTCTGCGTGTTGCCATATTCAAAACACTTTTGAAAGCGGATTCCACTAAGTGTACTGCTATTTATCATAATGTGTAACGATGTCGCGAGTATTCGGCGAATTTTCTTTGTCGTCCATTCCTCACGCCACCAACCGGCGCGGCGCGGGCGGCTCGACACGAAGTCCTGAGGGCGGTGGACTCGTACCTGTCGCAGAAAGGATATAAGCGTAACGAGTTTGTGACCGCTTTATTTCCTACTATAAACTATGAACGTAATCTATAAACGAGTTTACAACAATTTAGATATTTTTAATACAAGTTTATATAGTATTCGCCAGAATATCACAACAATATTTAGAAATAACTACTAACTTTGTGCTCTCCTTTATTAATATAAATAACGTAATATAAACAAAACATTAAGGACAATACTTTGCCTCTGGAGTTGAGTAACCCTGCATCGACATGTGGAAGGTTTCGATTTTGCAAAGCAGCTTGCATCTCATTCTACTAATGAGGCCATGTGTTTTTTATATCTCAATATCTATCCATAAAATTCTCACAAAATTCTCAAAAAATCCAATATTTGTTCTATGTATGCGTTATTCCACTAAAAACAAATCTGAGTTCTTTACCTCTATATAATAATTCTCCGACAATTACGTAAGTCTGCTTGGTGAAGTTTGGTAATATTTTGTGGTATACATACATAACATATATTGAACTTAAATATACATATAATTATTAAATAATTTTAAAACAATGACTGTAATTTATTATTTCTACTGCTTTTTGTATATTCATGTTAGTTTAAGATAAAGTTTTGTATTATTTGTCAATAATTTTAAGTACTTGTATAACCTGTCACATGTTCATTTGTATATAAAGACACTGTTGTGTCGTTAATTAAATAAATAAATAATACACGATCATAGCTGGTTTGGGCTCGATAAAATAATAGTCTTTATTACAACAAAACAATAATAGTCTTTTTATTACAACAAACTAATACTCAATAAAATAATAGTCTTTATTACAACAAAACGATAATAGTCTTTTTATTACAACAAACTTAATACTCAATAAAATAATAGTCTTTATTACAACAAAACGATATTTTTTTTTATTACAACAAACTAATACTCAATAAAATAATAGTCTTTATTACAACAAAACGATAATAGTATTCTTATTACAACAAACTGATACTCAATAAAATAATAGTCTTTATTACAACAAAACGTAATACATGACTTGTATAGCACTGTTTCATAATACAACATCACCTCAAGAGTGCTTCTAATTATATTACTCTTTAAGCGTTAGAAGATATCTACGCACCTTTTTGTACATAAATAAATAATTACTAACAGGAAAAATAACGAACCCCTCGTTGAGTTACAAACTTTTGTTTAATGTTTTTGACTATCGTTTAAGCCAATATGAATTAAGATTTTTTTCGGTGTCGTATTATCAAACTGAGTTCTTAAGAGCGTCACCACTTGCACACGGAATGACCTTGTTGAATGTTTTTTTTTAATATTGATGGACTCATTGAGGATTGAGATCATTAATAAAATTTGCAAACAAAACTGAGCCACTTCACGGAGATGCACGTCTATCACTGTTCCCGTTAGTGTTTCTAGACTTTTAATTTCAAGACTTTCAACAAAGAATAATAAACCTTCTATTCAATAGATTATTGACGCCGGTAATAGTCTCCGATATTTGGGCACATATCTAGATTATTACGATTATTGACGCCGGTAATAGTCTCTGATATTTGGGCACATATCTAGATTATTACGATTATTGACGCCGGTAATAGTCTCTGATATTTGGGCACATATCTAGATTATTACGATTATTGACGCCGGTAATAGTCTGCGATATTTGGGCACATATCTAGATTATTACGATTATTGACGCCGGTAATAGTCTCTGATATTTGGGCACATATCTAGATTATTACGATTATTGACGCCGGTAATAGTCTCCGATATTTGGGCACATATCTAGATTATTACGATTATTGACGCCGGTAATAGTCTCTGATATTTGGGCACATATCTAGATGATTACGATTATTGACGCCGGTAATAGTCTCTGATATTTGGGCACATATCTAGATTATTACGATTATTGACGCCGGTAATAGGCTCTGATATTTGGGCACATATCTAGATTATTACGATTATTGACGCCGGTAATAGTCTCTGATATTTGGGCACATATCTAGATTATTACGATTAATATTTGGCTAATATTTGGGCACATATCTAGATTATTACGATTAAGAAGATGATGAATCGACTGAGGTTGGTTAAGAAAACCCCTAAGGCAATTTCAAAAGAGACTATTTTTACACAATAAATATTTTTTAAACAATTTTTTCTTGCTGGTGGCTTAGTTCTTATCGCTTAACTTGTTTTATTATATTTATAATATTAAACATACTAAGCGGCTTAAAAACTTTCTCGGGATTTTCTCTACTAACCCCAGTAGATGAAACATTCTACATCATTATAAGGTCATTATACATACATACATTATATCACGCCCGATCGCTTGCGGGTAGATAGAAAGAACAGATCTCTAAACTTTGCTATCCAAGCACAAAACTGCTTCAACATTCGTGCATCTTGTCAAGCACAATCTTCCATTATTTATACTTCCCACTTCACATTCTTTCAAAGTCTGGTCCACTTAATCCAGCTACGTTTTTCTCGGTCTACCTCCTCCACGCACACCTTGCACTTCTGACTTGTATAGTCGCTTAGACATTCAGTCACCATTCATTCTTTCAACATGTCCAAACGACCTTAAAGAACTTTCTTCATCTTACTAAAAACATTTAGTTTTTATGTCTTCATTCCGCCTTCTTTCACCTTCGAATTGTCACTACACAATTTTCTCCCCGCATCTTCCACGTTTTAACTTATTCTCGTTTCAATATATCGGTCACTTTGTCCAACCATACTTTTTTTGTTCTTCCTTTACGTTATCCCTTTCATTTGTATTGTATGTATAGTATATACTAGGTTAGTCAAAAAGTTTTGAAAGCGACATCTATGGAGCAGTAGAAAACCAAAATTTCTACGCCATTTTAATATTTCATCTTTCATAAGAACGTACTCAAAATTTCATTTCGATCTGTCAATTCATTCTTTGTTTACAAGCCATTTGAAGTTGACGTGTCAGTGTATTTTTTAACAATGGAAAAATCCGAATATCGTGCAGTGATTAAATTCTTTGTTTTGGAAGGTTTATCGGCTACTGAGATCCATGCAAATATGGTGAAAGTATTAAAGGAGTCTTCTCCTTTATTTCCAACCGTTCACCGATGGGTTTTGGAGTTTAAGCGTGGCCGTACAAGCGTTGAAGACGATCCACGCTCAGGAAGCGAGTTCGTGTCCAGAAATCGGCCAAGAAGGTGTTAGCGTCAGTTTTTTGGGATGCAAAAGGAATTTTATTGATAGATTATCTCCAAACTGGTAAGACAATCAACTCTGATTATTATTGTGACCTTTTGGACCAGTTGGATGAAAAAATTTGTGAAAAAAGACCCGGTTTGCAGAAGAAAAAAATCATTTTTCATCAAGACAATGCACCTGTTCACACAGCTCAAAAAACCATCGCTAAAATCAGTGAATCGGGGTACGAATTGTTGCAGCATCCACCCTATTCGCCAGATTTAGCTCCCTCTGACTTCTGGCTGTTCTCACACCTCAAAAAATTCCTTCGTGGAAAGCATTTTTCATCAAACGAAGAGGTTATAGCCGTCGTAGAGGAGTATTTTGCAGGCCTTCCAGAAAGTCACTTCCGTGATGGGACAACAAAGTTGGAAGATCGTTGGACCAAGTGTATTGATCTTATGGGAGACTATACTGAGCAATAAAAGTGATTTCCCCCCCAAAAAAAATGTATTTTCATTTCCGCTTTCAAAACTTTTTGACTAACCTAGTATGTGCTTATCATTTTTTTCATTAATCGATAAAAAACATGGTCTCAAAATAATCCCTATTAAAAAAATCTCAGTGACTAAGTTTGTAAGACGTTTGACTTCCACCGAGGGTTTTGGTCTCGATTCCCGATGGTTCCCAAAAAAATACTACCGCATTAAGTTTGTTTGAAATATCGCACTAACACGCGCTTAACGCGTGCGTGTGTGTTATTCTAAATCATGCAATTACGAACCGTGAATTTTGTTCCTACTCCATTGGTTCTAAACCCGAAGATTATATATATCATGAAATATAGATTAAGATAAACTCAATTAATGTGACCGAGACAATTTTGCATTCCGGTAACATTCTTCAATAATTCCGCATAGCCAATTCGATTGTGTTGAAGGATACGAATAAATGAAAAAAAATCTCTATATTTAAGCTTTCAAGACTCGCTATCTGAAAAAGGCATCTTAGATAAGAAACACTCTAAAAATAAATCCTCAATGGGGCAACGTTACTACCCTCTCCCAGTGTAGAGTCAACGAACGAGTCAGATTACAAACAACACAACCGTTGAACTTTGCGGTTAACTTTGCCTGTATATTGATTCTGAGGGTGACTTGTGATGTCGTTAACGTGGATCACGCTTACACTAGTGGTGCCAATTCAATAGAGAACACCCGATTTATTCAACTGATGATTGTTAGGTAAGATTTTTTATATAAAAATTACATAAAATAGATACAGTACCCGGCGGTTAGTAATACACACCGGGTTTAAGAAAGATAATGTCAGCCATAATCGGCTAACTTCGGCTTTGTAGAGCGTAGTCTTTGTCGCACGAACAGTCTCGCGACGAACAGTCTAGTGTGTTGTCGCACGAACAGTCTCGCAACGAACAGTCTAGTGTGTTGTCGCACGAAGTCTCGCGACGAACAGTCTAGTGTGTTGTCGCACGAACAGTCTCGCAACGAACAGTCTAGTGTGTTGTCGCACGAAGTCTCGCGACGAACAGTCTAGTGTGTTGTCGCACGAACATTCTCGCGACGAACAGTCTAGTGTGTTGTCGCACGAACAGTCTCGCGACGAACAGTCTAGTGTGTTGTCGCACGAACAGTCTCGCGACGAACAGTCTAGTGTGTTGTCGCACGAAGTCTCGCGACGAACAGTCTAGTGTGTTGTCGCACGAACAGTCTCGCGACAAACAGTCTAGTATGTTTTCGCACGAACAGTCTCGCAACGAACAGTCTAGTGTGTTGTCGCACGAAGTCTCGCGGCGAACAGTCTAGTGTGTTGTCGCACGAACAGTCTCGCAACGAACAGTCTAGTGTGTTGTCGCACGAACAGTCTCGCGACGAACAGTCTAGTGTGTTGTCGCACGAACAGTCTCGCGACGAACACTCACGTGTGTTGTCGCACGAACAGTCTCGCGACGAACAGTCTAGTGTGTTGTCGCACGAACAGTCTCGCGACGGAACACGTGTATTTTTTATTATTACTAATCCTTTGGAATCATCATGGATTAAGAATTAAATTAGCATAGTGTACAAAATGAAATTCGAAAAATGTATTAAAAAAACACATAACTTATAAACAATGTTGTACCTTATCGTTTGGTTTAAGATACCAACGTTTCGAAAACATTGCAGTTTTCATTTTCAAGGCTCGTTTGTAGTAAATTTCCCCATAAAGGAGAAAGAAGTTGTCAGGTGTGAGATGAAAGCTGCAACGTTTTCGAAACTCGTTATCAAGTCAAACCACGCGTTACAACACTACGAAAGTTCTTACACAACTAATACGAAGAAGCGCAAAAACTTATCTTAATCGTAACGTATCTTATCGTTTGTTAAAAATAGCAATATTTTATGCTGTAGAAAAAAATATATTAGCTATTTAAATCGGCGTTAACTCGACTGACGAGTGCCGCAATGATGTCGCCTTTCATAGCCTTTCTACATCTTCCGGTTGAGGTCAGTTTTGCCAAGTATTTCAAGCATTTCGCCATAGATAACACGAGCTTGTAGATCTTAGATTTTTAACAAATACCAAAACTTTGAAGATAATAACCATCAAATAAAATATTTCTGCCAGTAGAAACCGACTACACAACCTTCTTTTGTGACGACACTCAGTTTTAGTCATAATTTGAAATACATTTTATTAATATTCAGATACTTTTACTGTACTTAATTCCGTTTTGAGGTGAGCAAACATTATATTCTAAGAATAACTGACGTATACCATACATCAATATTCCGATCAGAAACTAACATAAAAGTCACGTTTGAAACATAGTGAATTCAACAAATGTTTTCAGATACGAAATTGACGTGAAACGCAATTTCGTTAACGCCTCGACGTTGAAAAATCATAAAAGTTCTGAAAAATCCCCGGTCTTTTACAATGAAAAATGACGCGATACAACAATGTTCGTACATATTGAGCGAGGGGCCGCCACTCCAACGTACGCTGCCTTTTTTCTGTTACCTGTAAATCTACCAACAAAAGCACAGCACAATAGTTTGGCGTGCATCGTCTAAGTATAGCGTGTTTTTGAACCGAATACATATTTTTTTTAAGTTATTTAACTTCATTGATGGTGTCTATTTTAAATTTATAAAAATCCAAAATTAAACGCTTTGATAGTTCTATATCCTTTATATATTTACTCAGTGACAGCTGTTTCACTATACAGTGGCTTTGTCAAACTGTGAGTGAAAAATAGCTCTCTGGTTATATAACATATGTATACTTAAAAAAATCTAAATATATTTATATTATTTGTTTTATCAAACACTGTTTATTCCACTTTATGTAACATTTAAGGGTTATACCGTTACATAAAGTGGAATAAACAGCGTTTGATAAAACAGATTACAATGTCTTTAAACCTCCACAATGTATGTTATGCATTAACTATAAATAATATTGTTAAGGGATTTGGGATATAATTACTTCAAATTGTATGGGATCTTAATTGCAAACAAATTTATTAATCGATTGAAATAATTTTTTTTAACTTTTAATTTATTTCAAGGCACCTTTAAAGGGATTAGTTCTAATGTAAAAGCCACGTTGTAAGGACCTCAACTTCACCCGCAGTTTGACAAGGCTATTTTATGGCGAAATATATGTCCCTGAATAAATAAATACTCGTACAGGATATACTCGTAGAATTATTCAATTGTTTGAATTAGATTTTCCTGATTCTTAAATTTCATTCAACTTTTAAGACTTTCCAACAAAGTCATGAATCTTCGATAATGTCAATTAAAAAAATAGCAACCCTTTGAAACAATATCCTTTCCAACAAGATCATGAATCTTCGATAATGTCAATTAAACAAATAGCAGCCCTTTGAAACAATATCCTTTCCAACAAGGTCATGAATCTTCGATGTCAATTAAACAAATAGCTACCCTTTGAAACAAGATCATTTCCAACAAAGTCATGAATCTTAGATAATATCAATTAAACAAACATCAGCCCTTTCAAACAAGATCCTTTCCAACAAAGTCATGAACCTTTGATAATGTCAATTAAACAAATAGCTACCCTTTGAAACAAGATATTTTCCAACAAAGTCATGAATCTTCGATAATGTCAATTAAACAAATAGCTACCCTTTGAAACAAGATCCTTTCCAACAAGGTCATGAATTTTCGATAATCAAATCCATTAAAAGACGAACATTGTTGGTTCTAACTGCAATATTAAGTTAAACAAATTTTAGAGTGTTGGCTGAAAAATATCTGATGTACTCGCGGCCGGGCTCGCTCTCTATTGGTGGGGATGTATCTCGACTAGGGGATGTTATGAGATGAGCCCAGACCTTTTGATAGATTTTCTCTTGAATGTATTTTTTTCGACATTATCTTGAAATGTGTATACGTCATTTCAGGATATGTGTATTATTTATTATTAATAATAATTAATTAATTGGATATTCAGTCCTAAAAAGAGGATGATTTGTGACAACAATAATTTGAAGGAAATCAGGCAGTATGAGAATATTTAAGAACGACTGTAGTTCTAAATATTTCAAGAGTTTAGGACAATAAATTCAGATATGTGAATTTAAATTAATGGAGAATTAAGTGCAAGCAGGTGGGACATTTACAATTGAGTAAAGGTTGTATGCGGTGCGCAGAGGACATTCAAAGAAAACACGGTCGAGGGTCTATGTATGTTATGTAAAAATAAAGATAGGTTTATTGTAAGCAACATACATAATATGTTGCTTACAATAAACCTATATTTATTTATTTATTTTTTATTTAATTATAAATCCCTACTTAGAAGACTAAAAAAATACAAATAAAATACTTTTGAACACACCGGTGTGAGGCTGGGGCTGAACATGAACGTGAGTGAAACTAAGTTCATGGTGTTTGGCCGGCAGGATCACGCAGGAGCACGTCTTACATTGAACGGTGCTGATATAGAGAGAGTGAAAAAGTTTAAATACCTCGGAAGTATGCTAGTGGAAGACCTCGACCAAGAAACCGAAGTCAAGTGCAGAATTGAATCATCTCGTGCGGCTTTTAATAAAATGAGAAGCGTATTCGGCGATGATAATCTAAACTTGAAACTTCGACAATGCTACGTTTGGTCAGTGTTATTGCATTGAGTAGAATCATGGACCCTCAAAGTTGGTAGTATAAACCAACTGGAAGCATTCGAAATGTGGATGCACCGGAGAATGCTACAGATACCTTGGACGGATATGGTCAGCAACACAAGGGTTCTTCAAAGAGCCAAAGTTGATGGAGTTGCTGACTAATATTAAAATCCGAAAGGTGTCCTATTTGGGTCATGTATGATACTTAGAGGAGCAAAGTACAAACTACTGCACCTGATCATCCAAGGCAAAATAGAGGGCCGAAGAGGTGTTGGCAGGAGGCAAATCTCCTGACTCCGCAATATACGTGATTGGGCTGGTATAAAGAGCGTTGAGGATCTTTTTCGGGCTGCCGGGGACAAAGATGCCTACTCTCAAGTGATATTCAATGTTGGAGGGACCTGACATGACACTGAGAAGAAGAAGAGACAGACTTTGTAACAATATTTAAAAAATTACATTTTACGATTCAGATACTTTTAATATGAAGTGATTTGATCGTACTTTTCCGGTAAAAATAAATCTCAGAAAAACATTTTGCAGACGCTGTAATTTGTCCAGTTGCTCCTCCTTAATATCCAAATAACATATGTCTGCATAGTTCAAAATATCCAAATAACATATGTCTGCATAGTTCAAAATATCCAAATAACATATGTCTGCATAGTTCAAAATATCCAAATAACATATGTCTGCATAGTTCAAAATATCCAAATAACATATGTCTGCATAGTTCAAAATATCCAAATAACATATGTCTGCATAGTTCAAAATCATTTACACATATCCTTTTATACAAAACATAATACATTTGCATTCGTTTTCCTCTGTCTCACATTCCACTCGCACATTCAGAAAGCCTCAGATATTTTTGTGCGTAGCTCCACAAGAACAGTATCCCACTGGACAGGACCCTGTACATTACTCTGAGGACGGACCTGAGCTTGAGATTCATTACAAAAAGATTGAGAATTTATAACGCTAGAACGCTATTTATTATCAACTTATTTTAGCTAAATAATATGTTAAGTCGCTGCCATATTTTGTACTAAGTATATATACGAGTACGTATGCGTATATGGTAGATCAATCAGCCAGAAGAATCATTTTGCAATAGTGTAACACTCTCTGTATTACACAGCTTATGTAGTGGTTGTGGTTTTAGAATGCCACACGATTGGTTCGCGCTAAGCGCACGTTTGTATTGTTGTTAAAATACCCGGTGATTAGAAAAGGACTACCATGTCGAAATCAGGAGTGCGATTTTTGTCTAATGTAATGTATAATTTAAAAAATTTCGAAAGCTTAAAATGTACTTTGTTATAACTTAAAGTTTTCTAGAATTTAGTATCACTCCATCCACTATTATTTTAAAACTTTATTTTTTGGCATTGTAATTACATATGATACATTAATATGTTAAATAATCTTACGTTCATTTTATTTTTATGTGCTATAATCTTATTAAAGCTGACGGACATTTTTACTTTATAATACTTGTATTTATATTTATATTTATTATCGAAAAAACCCATTCTTGTTACAATATTTAATGTTTCCTAGAAGTTGCCATGCCTAAACAGTTTAATACGTGAAATAAATTTACTTTAATTTTATTTTTATGATTATTACAATTTAAGATAACAGTATTTTCAATTTACAAAACGTAAGTTCCATACATAGCTCTGCATGGGGTACCGGATGGACGGCGTCCACCAGGGAGACCCCCGAAACGATGGAGAGATAGCTGGAGCTCAGCATCATACGAGGACAATCCTGCAGTAACAGACTCTTGAGTCTGTAGGTACCTGTTACCGTGCACAGTTGGGTCCGTCGATAGGTAGATAACAAAACACAATTAAATCACCATTAAAGTTTTATTAGAGGATGCACGTTTTTTTACACAACAGTCACAAAGTCAATTTACAATAAGACAACGTATACTATAGATTAAAGTTAATTATCTGTTTAATTCGTAACGTAATAGTTTACGGCAGAGAAGCGCGGTAAGTAGATCGAAGAATGCGCGTGCATTCGCCGTCGCACATTAAACTCGACTGCCGGGGGGCCGTCCGCTGCACCGAGCGGAAGCGAGTAGCGAGTTGCAGTGCGTATGCGCCGCATGCATGTTGGGTGCACGCGGACGAAGATTGCGGCGTGCGGCATACCACCACAGTACTCCCTCGCTGAGATCGTTACTACGATCGATAGTACTCTGGGAAATGTACTTTCCTTCCGCTACGTGTACGTTTTTCATTTGTGGTGGATGATGGAACTTGAATTGGTGTCGGTTCAACTTGTAAATCAGTCTCTTTTACCGTATATGCAGCTTTCAAACGATCTATGGAAACATTTATTGGTTTGCCTTTAATATTAAGCTTGAAAAATTTTGGACTGCGTTTTAAAATTCTGTATGGTCCGACATAGGGTGGTTCCAGCGATCTTCGAACGTGATCTTGTCGCACCAGCACGTGTGACGTCTCATTAAGGTCCCGTGGAATATAAAATGGTCCATTTCGGTGCCATGACGTTGGTTTAGGCGATAGTTTGGCCATGTAGCTGCTGAGTCTTGTGGAAAAGTTTAGTATATCGGCGGCTAGGTGGTCATCCGTAGGTGAAATAAATTGACCTGGTAAACGTAAAGGTTCGCCGTATACTAGCTCTGCTGGTGAAACTTGTAGATCCTCCTTCCAGGCGCTGCGTATGCCAAGTAGGACTAAGGGAAGAGACTCGGTCCACTGTGAATCAGCATGGCACATGATGGCTGCCTTCAGCTGTCGATGGAGGCGCTCTATCAAGCCATTAGCAGACGGATGGAACGATGTAGTGGCATAGTGGTGTGCGCCAACTAACTTCGTGATAGATTTGAAGAGGTGAGATTCAAATTGCCGCCCTCGATCCGTAGTGATTCTAGCTGGGCATCCAAACCTAGCTATCCACCCAGAAACCAATGCCTTCGCGCAGGTCTCGGCAGTGATGTCAGTGAGTGGGTATGCTTCAGGCCATCGTGTAAATCTGTCGATGACGGTGAGGCAGTACCTGTAATCAGCCGAAACGGTTAGCGGCCCTATGAGGTCGAGGTGGATGTGTTCGAACCTCGAGGAAGGACTAGGAAAAGTGGAAAGTGGAGCGGATGTGTGACGCGTTACTTTGCACCGTTGACAGTGCATGCATTCCTTTGCCCACTCTCTACAGATTCGGCGAATCCCTGGCCAAATGAAACGCTCGGTGACCAGCCGCACTGTAGCTGTACGCCCTGGGTGGCTTAAATTGTGCAGCATGTCGAAAACTTGACGTCTGTAACTAGTTGTGACAAATGGTCTTGGAAAATTCGTAGAAACGTCGCAATAAACTGGTATTTTCGACATTGAAGTTGCGACTTTTTGCAATTTTAATGACGATGAGTCATTTGTCAAAAACTGTTGAAGTTCCAGGTCTGTATCTTGAGAACGAGCAAGTGCCTTGTAATCTATTCCTAAGGCTATTTCCTCGATTCTGGATAGTGTGTCTGCTACCATATTATCTTTTCCAGGGATGTAACGAATGTCAGTCGAAAATTGCGATATGTAGTCCAGATATCTGAATTGCCTTGGAGAGGATTTCTCACGTGGTGTGGAGAAAGCGAAAGTGAGTGGCTTGTGATCCGTGAAAATTATAAAATTTCTTGCTTCTACCATGTAACGAAAATGTTTGATGGTTTCGTAAACGGCTAGCAACTCCCGGTCATACGGACTGTATTTTTTTTGAGCGGAACTCAACTTTCGTGAGAAAAATCCAAGTGGTTCCCAACTGTTATTTTTTTTTTGTTGAAGAACACCGCCCATCGCAACATCTGATGCATCAGTGGTGATAGACAGCTCTGCTGTTACTTGCGGGTGTGCCAGTAGCGTTGCGGATGCCAGTGCCTTTTTACTCTCCTCAAAGGAAGCTAATAGTTCGGGTGACATGTGAACTGGCTGTGAACCCTTGACTTTTTGTCCAGCTAACAAAGAATTGAGTGGCGCTTGAATCTGCGCAGCATTGGGAATAAAGCGACGATAAAAATTCAGCATTCCCAAGAATCGACGGAGTTCTTTGACAGTTTTTGGAGTAGGAAAGTCTTCAATAACCTGAACTTTGCTGTCCAATGGCTTAGTACCAGCGGTTGAGACGTGATATCCGAGGAATGTTACCTCTGATTCACCAAAAACGCATTTGTTTGTGTTTATTAATACACCATACTCCTTGAGGCGATTAAATAGCTGGCGTAGATGGTGTTTATGGAGCTCTATTGATGGAGAAAACACGAGGATATCGTCGACGAAGGAATAGCAAAAATCCAAGCCTCTGAGCACTTCGTCGATGAAGCGTTGGAAAGTTTGACTAGCGTTTCTTAAACCATAGTTCATGAATGGGTATTCAAAGAGGCCGAAAGGCGTAGTAAGTGCGGTTTTCGGAATATCATCAGGATTAACCCTTATCTGATTATAGGCCTTGACCAGGTCTACGGTTGAGAATACCTTGGATCCATGAATCTGGAGAGAAAAATCCTGGATGTGACGGACAGGGTATCTGTCGGGGATGGTGCGAGCGTTGAGAGCTCTGTAGTCTCCGCAGGGTCGCCAGCCGTCAGTTTTTTTTTTAACCATGTGTAGTGCTGATGACCAAGAACTCTCAGAAGGTCTAGCTATGCCACTGGCTACTAAGTCCTCGAACTCTTTTTTCGCTAGTCGTAAGCGTTCAGGATCCAAGCGACGTGGTCTGCATTTAACAGGTGGACCAGGCGTAGTCCTAATAAAATGCATGGTATTATGCTTAGAAGGAGCTGACGTACCTGCAGGTTTGGTGATCTCTGGAAATTCTCTCAGGATCTCGTGGAATTCAGTCTCGCCTGCAATAGCCTTGATGGAAGCCACATCCTCGTTCTTCTTCTGTTGAAGTGCAGTAACAAATAGCGTCGTAGTTCCATCAATAAGGCGCTGATGTCGCGTATCTACAAGCAAGTTGTAAAAACTTAAAAAGTCTACGCCGATTATGGGCTTAGCAACATCAGCTATAGTGAAGCTCCAAGTGAAATTTCGCCTAAGGCCTAGATCTAGGCTTAGTCGTACGGGGCCATATGTCTGGATGATAGAGTTGTTAGCTGCGATCAACTGAAAATCCGTTTTCGTGCAGGACGCCTTCATAGCAGTGCGAGGAAAAACACATAAATCTGACCCAGTGTCAACGAGAAATGCCATTTTTGATGCACGATCGGTGATGAAAAGGCGGCCTGTTTGTGATGGGCAGTCGCTGGCCGCTACTTCCGGCTGCCCTGAGAGTTTTCCGACTCGTACGAACAAGGCTTTGTGCATCTCTTTGCTTGTGTACCAAACTTGGTATGATACCAACAATGTGAAGAGTTTGGTCGTGTTTGCCTAGAATGTGAACGGCTACGTTGGCGATGGCGCGAGTGTGATCTATAACGAGAGGTATTTTTAACTTGAGAGGAAAGTGCTTGCACCTGTTTTGTCAACTCACTTATTTGTTTTGCCATGTCGCTGATAACATTATTAGATGAGCTTGCTTCTGCGACACACACTTGAGGAGTCGTTGGCGCGATCTCATTAATTTTATCGGCTAAGTCTGCTAGCTTATCCAAATTTAAATCGGGCTGTGACGCGATTACAGTTTGTATATTTTGCGGTAATCTACTAGACCATATGGTCTTAAGAAAGTCTTTAGGTACAGACGGGCCAGCCAAATCTTGCAAATGACGCAAGAATTGAGACGGTTTGCGATCTCCGAGCTGCTCATGCATTAGTAACTGCTTTACCTTTTTTTCCTGCGAAGCCGACAGCCGTTTGATGAGTTGACTTTTAAGCTTGTCATACTTGTCGGAATCCGGTGGTGCAGTGATAATATCTTTCACCTCGGCTGCATATTGGTGATCCAGTTGCGCAGTCACGTAGTAAAACTTTGTAGCGTCATTTGTGATATTTGACAGAACAAACTGACCTTCGACCTGAGCGAACCAAAGTGCCGGTTCTTCGGGCCAAAAGGGTGGAATACGTACGCCGACGCGAAAAACTTCCACGTTTTCCGATTGCATTTCGTATTTGTCGTATTCTTGGTCGGTGTCACCAATGTAGGTACCTGTTACCGTGCACAGTTGGGTCCGTCGATAGGTAGATAACAAAACACAATTAAATCACCATTAAAGTTTTATTAGAGGATGCACGTTTTTTTACACAACAGTCACAAAGTCAATTTACAATAAGACAACGTATACTATAGATTAAAGTTAATTATCTGTTTAATTCGTAACGTAATAGTTTACGGCAGAGAAGCGCGGGAAGTAGATCGAAGAATGCGCGTGCATTCGCCGTCGCACATTAAACTCGACTGCCGGGGGGCCGTCCGCTGCGCCGAGCGGAAGCGAGTAGCGAGTTGCAGTGCGTATGCGCCGCATGCATGTTGGGTGCACGCGGACGAAGATTGCGGCGTGCGGCATACCACCACAAGTCTATAGAAAGTTTAAGAAGAAGAAGAAGAAAACGTGTGTGTTCATTTCAATGTTTGAACATAAAATATTATTTTGCTTTTTCCACTTCATTAAAAAAATAAAGTGACAAGTTTTTGTAAACGCGCTGTTACTCACACTATTGCAAAATGAGTCTTCTGGCTGAACGATCTATATCTAGGGAACTAACGCCGAGTAGAATAATCATTTATCATCCGTGGCTCGTCGTCGTGTACACGGGGACGGGGACTGAGAACTGTAGAAAATAATTTAACGTGAATTATCATACGCTTTTGTGGTGAAATTCTTTTTTTGAGAATATAAATGATTTATGAAAATGTATGAGAGTGAGTGAATGCTCGTGTATAGAAATACGAGGATATACTATTTTCGAAATTATTGTATAATTTTATTTTTTTAAATGTACGGTGTTTTTGAATGAATTTATTTCATTATATATGTTGTGTTGGAAGCGGGTGCTTCGTATACCACAACAAGGCCACCATCATCCAAGCATTAGATATTACCGAAATACTTTTGACAACATGCAGAAAAAGACTTCTAACGTGCTTAGAACATATTGCTAGAAATACTTATGAAAAAATGGAGAAGTTGGTGATCAAAGCGATAGCAAAAATGCAGAATTGAATGCATAGATAAAATGCAGAACGAAGACATCAGAATTGAATGCATAGATAAAATGCAGAACGAAGACATCAGAATTGAATGTATAGATAAAATGCAGAACGAAGATATCAGAATTGAATGCATAAATAAAACGCAGAACGAAGACATCAGAATTGAATGCATAGATAAAACGCAGAACGAAGACATCAGAATTGAATTTATAGATAAAATGCAGAACGAAGACATCACAATTGAACGCATAGATAAAATGCAGAACGGAGACATCATAATTGAGTGCATAGATAAAATGCAGAACGAAGACATCAGAATTGAACGCATAGATAAAATGCAGAACGAAGACATCATAATTGAAACACATAGATAAAATGCAGAACGAAGACATCAGAATTGAATGCATAGATAAAATGCAGAACGAAGACATCAGAATTGAATGCATAGATAAAATGCAGAACGAAGACATCATAATTGAGTGCATAGATAAAATGCAGAACGAAGACATCAGAATTGAGTGCATAGATAAAATGCAGAACGAAGACATCAGAATTGAATGCATAGATAAAATGCAGAACGAAGACATCATAATTGAGTGCATAGATAAAATGCAGAACGAAGACATCATAATTGAATGCATAAATAAAATGAATGTTTTAGGTAAGATGAAAGTTGGAACTAAAATACTGTTGTGGACTAATTATAGCAGATTTTTATAAAGACCAGTTGGAGTATATATATTTTTTTGTGTCATATCGACGATGTTTCCTATCGCTACATGCCGTTCAGTATTCCTCTTAACTCTTCTATCTTCTGAGAAAATACTACCTTTATAGCAAAATTCTTCAACTTGCTCTAATCTTTCATTACTGACCCATTTATCACGTTTACTTTTCCATTCACACTTTTATATCACCATTACTTTGTATTCCTGAACATTTATTCTCACATATTTCTCTTAACATGATTTCATCATGATTGTCTGAAAACAACCTACGCAGGTATCAAGCAAACTACAATGATCTAATTTCATCTTTGAAATATTTGATTTCTTAAAGTTTCTGTGCGGAATAAAATGTCACCATTCTCGTTATACGCCTGCATGAACATGAACATGACACTCGAGAGGCGAAGACTATCGGATAAGTTATTTAAGGGCGCGCAGCGTGGAGACTATGGCAGATTATAATGTATTCATAGAGTTTGGTGGCGGCAACGGAACGAGATCAGTCACGGCAGATGCCGGGAATCCTCAAAGGACACGGCATTCCCGCGGGAATGGAGAAAATTTATCCTTCTTTATGCTAGTTCTGACGACACTTCGCGTGTCCCATTTCTCTTTTTCTCCTAGAAAATGTCAAAGAATGAATTAAATACTTTTATTTTCTAAGTATACAACCGGATGAAATGTAGTAGTTTAGAGAAATTAAGAAAGTGCCTTTTAATATATCAGAAATGGAGATACGGACACATTGAAGAACGTCGCCGGAAGACAACATTGTATTATATAAACGGTACAATGTATCTTATAACAATAACAATAATTAAAACAAACAGTAGTGAGTACTGTATACATTATAAAAAGAAGAATATTAAAAAATAGAATAATTATAATAAAAATAAAGCAAGGAAACTAAAAATCAAATAATACACAAGTACACACTCATACCAATACAAAAAATCTACTTTATAAGTCACAAAGAAATAAGGTACCGTTCAAAGTTGGAGAGCCCGCACTGCACCAAACCGGGCGTCACTCTTGAAATAAATGTGAAAGGATAATACAGAGTTAATACCACAACCGCAATGCTCAGTGAGATACAGGCAAAAGCCTAGTTTACTGGGGACACGACAAGTGAAAGGCAACAAACCCAGAGCCATTAAAATTGTGTGTCTAAATTAAATTACCTGTTGTTTTTTCGCAAATTATAATTATTTCTTGGCATGTGTAAAATAAATAAAATGTATAATTTAAAAAAAATTAAATGTCCAAACCGTCCACACAACACTCAATGTCTCAATATACCAATATATCACTTTTAAATCAAGTTGAAAAACAATAAAAAAATACAGACACGAAAGACAGATCACTGAACAACAAAAGATATACAAAAGACAGAATCAAACAGCTGTAAATTAACATACTCTATTAATAGAGCCTTAAAATTTTAAACTTCTGAAGAAGACTGAATATTCCTCATCAGACGTGCTGGAAAAACTACTGTATGTGGGAAAAAAAACTTGTCATTATCAGACGAAGTAATTACTATGACTGAAATCATGAGAAGATTAGCTGGCTTGAACATCCACATCAAATGTTAGATGAATTTTATTTTATTTTTATTAAAAACCTATCATTTATAAATAATACCGTCGATTAAAAATCCCAGATGCTAGCGTTCATTTTATGCACAATTACATCATCTCAATGTAAATATTTAACTAATGCTACGTTTCGTCAGTGTTATTACATGGAGTGGAATCATGGACCCTCAAAGTTGGTAGTATGAACCGACTGAAAGCATTCGAAATGTGGATGCACCGGAGAATGCTACGGATACCCTGGACGGATATGGCCAGCAACACGAGGGCTCTTCAAAGAGCCAAAGTTGATAGAGAGTTGCGCAGACTAATATTAAAATTCGAAAGGTGTCCTACTTGGGCCATGTATTGGGTGTTAACATAAGTTGTGTCCGTTTTTTCCAAATTTAAAAATGAGCACCAAAAGTAAAACAAAATGGTAAAGGTTATACGTCATTCGAAAGAAAATTTTCTGCTCTACAAGATGTTGTGTTTGCTTTTACGTTACATATACTATTTTATTTGATTACAAGCCATCAAAATGGAACGACTAATAGACGAAAGTGATCATTTTCGACACCTCCTTCTGTTTGCGTTCAATCGAGGGAATAAAGCTGCTCGCGATATTTGCGAAATGTACGGTGAAGTTGCTTTGAATGAAAGGACAGCTCGTCGATGGTTTTTGCGTTTCAAAGACGGTAATTTCGACCTGAAAGACATGGAGCGTTCCGGACGACCAGTTGACTTCGATGAGAACCGCTTAAACCATATTATTCATGAAGATCCCCTTCAAACCACCGTAGAATTGGCTGAGCAGATGAATTGTAGTCACATGACTGTATACCGCTATCTTGTTTTACTTTTGGTGCTCATTTTTAAATTTGAAAAAAAACGGACACAACTTAAGTTAACACTTAATACTTAGAGGAGCAAAGTACAAATTACTGCTACTGATCATCCAAGGCAAAATAGAGGGTCGAAGAAGTGTTGGCAGGAGGCAAATTTCCTGGGTTCGCAATATACAGGATTGGACTGGTATAAGGAGCGTCGGGGATCTTTTTCGGGCTGCCGGGGACAAAGATGCCTACTCTCAGATGATAGTCAACGTTGGGGGGACCTGACATGACACTAGGAAGAAGAAAAGAATGAAAATATTACCAATTATATACAATGTATGGAAAAAATACAACACTCATCCCCTCAGTCAATTCAGCTACCATCCTCATCGTAGGCGCAGGACATTACCATATGACCAGGTGACAGAACCTTATGCAGACAATAGCGCCCTGATCATTCTAGGGTGAGAAAAAGGGTTGAGAAAATTTATATTGTTTGAAAATCAATTATACAACTATTTCACTTGACACATGTGACACAGATAACCTCGGTGGCCAATTCGGTAAGACGCTGGTTTTTCACCTGGGTGTTTCGAGTTCGATTCCCTATGATACAAACAAGGGGTCCCAGTCTAGTTCGTTTATTTATTAATTTATTAAACACTTAATTGTAAAAACAATCTAATGGGCTAATACTCACACGTGTAAGAGGTGTGCATGTGTGTTGTTGCAAGTCCACGTGCGGTAGTATTCCCGTCTAGGTTTCACTTGTTTAAACACCTTTCTGGTTGATTAGGAAATATTGCCAGATGGCAATAAACCCGGCAGGTTGTATTGTACTACCCTTACGTTGTATACAGAACAACCTGATGGGCTTATAACCATATGGCAATCTCTTCCAACCAACCAAACACATATTAAAGAAGCTTTAAGTGAAAACCAGGCGCGAATACTTTTTTTTTATCTAGTTTCCAAATGGAATTGAACCCGCTACCCCCAGGTTGTGAGACATACGTCTTACCAACTAGGCCACGGAAGTCGTCAGGTTATATATACTGTATGCAAAATATTACCGCTATAATAAAATTCTTGGTAGAATTCTATAATATGTTATATGTTTCAGAAAGCACATTTAATTTAATTCGGTTCACTTTTTACACATTGACCGGTTCAACGAGCAGCTTCGAATCGGAAAGTAGTAAAAAGTTAGTAATGTTTTAAATCATATTTACAATTACTCTTCGTTAGTTTAGGAATGCCATAAGCATTTGTTAGTTTAGGAGTGCCATAAGCATTTGTTAGTTTAGGAGTGCCATAAGCATTTGTTAGTTCAAGAGTGCTATAAGCATTTGTTAGTTTAGAAGTGCCATAAGCATTTGAATATTTACAAAACGTTTCAGCTTTTTGCAGCGCACACTTGATTTTCTTTCAAAAATAAACAGAAAAAATGTCAAAATACCTTTAGACGCAAAACGAAAAATAGAAATTCAATTACAAAATACAAACAATAAAATATAAATGACTATCAAAGAAAATGTCGTATTGAATTTCCTTGGCAGTTGGGAAATGAAAATGGGAAAGGTATTTATTCTTCGGTATTCGGGATTCGTGGAAAACTTTTTAGACGTAATTCGAAGGAATCTTTTGTCTTTTCTTAACGGTGAGCACACTTCGCAGAAACTCGACAGAAATCTTTCAATAAGTGAGGCAAATCAAATATTCACCTGTTATTGTAAACTTTTAAATCCTTAGTGCCTTGAAATTCAATTTTTTTTATTTCTCATATTCGTCAAAGAAACACTGTATAATGTTATTACGAGTACATTGTCCGGTTTGGAGCGAGTTATGGACGTGTTAAGAAGGATATCGAACGGCGTGTAATGACATGAATTAACTTTTCATTCAACACACATTCAACTGTGCATTGAACACACATGTAAAAATGAGCGATTTAAAATCGGAGAAATAAGAATATTCATAGCCAATCGTTTAAATTAATTAAATTTGAAGTCAAAAGTGATAAAAATTGAAATTTTATTACTGAAAACATGAAAAAAACATCGGCCGATGTTCACAAAACAGGCGAAGAGACCACGTCAAATGGATGCCCACGAGCTACTAAAGCGAGCGAACTGAGATTTATTTCTTGCCTTCCCATATACCGAAGTAGAGTGAGACGTGAATAGCGTCGTTTCCTCACCCATACCGGTTTTTAAAAATGAATATACTACGTCACACTCTCGCACACGTTTGATTGTATTGGTGAATTTATTCCCGATTTTAACAAAATATCTCTGATGTGGCCGATAAATGCTAATTATTATTAATATTTTTTTTTCATTCAATGCGTAAATGTATTGCGGAGGAATACCTAAAATCTAAACCCAGTATTTATTATACTTATAGAGATATTACAGGTTTTAGAAGCAATGTGTACTGTTGGGTGTTAACATAAGTTGTGTTTGCTTTTACGTTACATATAACATATTATTTTATTTGATTATAAGCCTTCAAAATGAAATGTCAAGTAGACGAAAGTGAGCATTTTCGACACCTCCTTCTGTTCGCGTTCAATCGAGGGAATAAAGCTGCCAAAGCTGCTCCCTATGCGTTGGACTGATCAAGTGAGAGACGCAACTGGACTACCCTTAACAACTGCCGTTCGAGCCGTGGAGTGGATCGTCAGAGGCCATCATAGGAGTCACGATACTCAGTAATGAGCTGCAAGACAAGATGGAATGGTTTCTGGCGCCTTTCACACTTTCCATTACATAATTTCCCCGTAACGTTCCATAGATTGACTATACGAATATTTAGAAAAAACGTAACAAAATACATTTAATAAAACTTCGATGTAATAAGCTTATCGCGAAAATGTTTCGAATTATTTACAAAGATGGCAGTTCTAAAATATTCTTTATAAAGCAATTCATCCATTTGACAAAGAAGCGTTTGAATAGATTCCGACTTGAGCAAATATCCAAATATCCTCCGACTACTCGATACAGCTTTTGAAGCTAATTCTATTCCAAAACATATTCAGTATTCATGAAGTTTTTAAATTAAATTTATTGCAATTCAAGTACTGAATTATTCAAAATTATTGGCAGAAAAAACTGCAATACACACCATTACTTCATGTCTCTGTGTAGATGGGCAGAGAGGAAAAAGCGCCAAACATTCCTATCACGACATACTTACTTAGCCTCCTCAATATCCACACATTTTCTCATAGAGTTCTTTCCGTTTCTCGTACTCGTTACCTTTCCAATCTCTAGGTCTAAGGCGTTGATTTTTCATCTAATGACCAAACCACATAACGAACTATTTTAACCATACTTAGCAAATCAGTTTTTAGCTAACACCCATACTTAATAATTACATGTTTTATTCTGTCATACATCGACATATCGCATATTTTCTCATTTACTTGACTTCATTCATTCATTTTCTACGTCCAAGTTTCACTCCATACACCTAGTCATAAAAACGTTTTTGTGAATTATCATTTTAAGAAATCTTGATGTTGGTCAATTTGAATGTATGTATTTAAGTACCCCATGACTTTGTTTTCTATTGCAACACGCTGTTTAACATCTCTTTCCACTTTTCTCAGTGCACGCATATCTCAGCTCCTATCATTAATTTTCCACGTCCAAATTTCCCTCAGATTCATGAATGTTGTCACTAATACACTGCTGTGAAACATGCTGCATGATTTGAATACATGTCGTTTAGTGTCTCAGTGAATTTGTTTCCTATTGCAACTTGACGTTTAATATCTCGTTTTACCTTCCAATTCCAAATAATAGCAGAATTCTTCAACTTGTCCTCATTTTTCATTGTTCACCTAAATATCGCATTTACTTTTCCTTTCACCCTTTTCATTGTTCACCTAAATATCGCATTTACTTTTCCTTTCCCCCTTTTCATTGTTCACCTAAATATCGCATTTACTTTTCCTTTCACCCTTTTCATTGTTCACCTAAATATCGCATTTACTTTTCCTTTCACCCTTTTCATTGTTCACCTAAATATCGCATTTATTTTTCTTTTCACCCTTTTCATTGTTCACCTAAATATCGCATTTATTTTTCCTTTCACCCTTTTCATTGTTCACCTAAATATCGCATTTACTTTTCCTTTCACCCTTTTCATTGTTCACCTAAATATCGCATTTACTTTTCCTTTCACCCTTTTCATTGTTCACCTAAATATCGCATTTACTTTTCCTTTCACCCTTTTCATTATTCACCTAAATATCGCATTTACTTTTCCTTTCACCCTTTTCATTATTCATCTAAATATCGCATTTACTTTTCCTTTCACCCTTTTCATTATTCACCTAAATATCGCATTTACTTTTCCTTTCACCCTTTTCATTGTTCACCTAAATATCGCATTTACTTTTCCTTTCACCCTTTTAATTGTTCACCTAAATATCGCATTTACTTTTCCTTTCACCCTTTTCATTATTCACCTAAATATCGCATTTACTTTTCCTTTCACCCTTTTCATTATTCACCTAAATATCGCATTTACTTTTCCTTTCACCCTTTTCATTGTTCACCTAAATATCGCATTTACTTTTCCTTTCACCCTTTTAATTGTTCACCTAAATATCGCATTTACTTTTCCTTTCACCCTTTTCATTGTTCACCTAAATATCGCATTTACTTTTCCTTTCACCCTTTTCAATTACCATGACTTTGGTTTTTTAGCTTTAATTTTCAGGTCTTTTTTTTCTTATTTCAAATGCTCGTACAAGTTACTTATCGTACACTGTAATTAATTTTCCTTCCACGCTAACACTAGCATACCCAGCATACTACAATTCACATAGATTTTCATTCTCCGCTAACACTAGCATACCTAGCATACTACAATGCAGATACCATACATTCTGATTTAACGTTTTTATGCCATCCAACGACCTTTGGCGATCTTTAACACATAAGTCTATATAAATTTTGAATAATCAGGCTGACATAACACATCCTTGTTTCAACTCCTTAGTTATATTGAACCACTAAATCAAGGCACCGTTAACTAAAATGCAGACTCTATTCTCTGTATACAAAAACAGGAAACCGCGTTTATCATAAACCGAAATCTTAGTACGTATTTATATGTTAATTTAAAAGTATATTCCATCTTAAAATTAAACGTATCGAAACCTCTTGCATTTACACGTCTAGTTGACGGCGAGGATCGTATAGCTCTTGTCGCCATTAAGTGACAGTGACCAACCCCAAAAAAAAAACTTACGCTGTGCTCAATTAGAAATCACTTCTCGACATTTCACTATTTTTTCTTCAAGTTATTCGTTACTTTTCATGCCTTAAGGCTATGTGACCAGCTACCGACTGTTGTAAAACTTGCACCCTGATTGGCTACCTTCACAAATCTACTTTTAAATCATTATATCGTCGTTAATCATTTTACCATTCCAATGTCAATTCAGTTTGAAAGCGAAGCTGTACCGTGGAGTTTGTTTTAAGCGAGTGAGTCGTTGCACACCAACAAACTCGCCGGCACACCGCTGTATACTAAAATGAGACGATCGGAGCACAGGGATTGGAGCATGTTTCTTTATTTTTGAAAGAATAGATATGACCAATGATATCAATGACAAAGTGTGTCTTTCAAATAAATAAATAAATAATTAGCATGTCATGTTAATAAATAAATAAACAATGCAACAAGTCAAAGCTGCAGGCGTTTGTGAGAATATATTGGAACGATTTCATTGAAACATCATAATTGGCAAAACATGTGAAACCAGTGCTTTAAAAAAAAATCTTTTTGTAAACCGTAAAAAAGGTGGTGGAGCGCCCACTCCACTGCGCTCCGCCGTAAAAAAAAGGTGCCGGAGCTCACTTCTTGTCAAGCTTTTTGTAAACCGTAAAAACGGTGGTGGAGCGCCAGTCCACTGCGCTCCGCCGCAAAAAAGGTGCCGGAGCTCACTTCTTGTTAAGCTTTTTGTAAACCGTAAAAACGGTGGTGGAGCGCCAGTCCACTGCGCTCCGCCGCAAAAAAGGTGCCGGAGCTCACTTCTTGTCAAGCTTTTTGCAAACCATAAAAAACGTGGTGGAGCGCCACTCCACTGCGCTCCACCGCAAAAAAAGGTGCCGAAGCTCACTTCTTGTCAAGCTTTTTGCATACCGTAAATAAAGGTGGTGGAACGCCGCTCCACTGCACTCCACCGCAAAAAAAAAGGTGCCGGAGCTCACTTCTTGTCAAGCTTTTTGTAAACCGTAAAAACGGTGGTGGAGCGCCAGTCCACTGCGCTCCGCCGCAAAAAAGGTGCCGGAGCTCACTTCTTGTCAAGCTTTTTGTAAACCGTAAAAACGGTGGTGGAGCGCCAGTCCACTGCGCTCCGCCGCAAAAAAGGTGCCGGAGCTCACTTCTTGTCAAGCTTTTTGTAAACCGTAAAAACGGTGGTGGAGCGCCAGTCCACTGCGCTCCGCCGCAAAAAAGGTGCCGGAGCTCACTTCTTGTCAAGCTTTTTGAAAACCATAAAAAACGTGGTGGAGCGCCACTCCACTGCGCTCCACCGCAAAAAAAGGTGCCGAAGCTCACTTCTTGTCAAGCTTTTTGCATACCGTAAATAAAGGTGGTGGAACGCCGCTCCACTGCACTCCACCGCAAAAAAAAAGGTGCCGGAGCTCACTTCTTGTCAAGCTTTTTGTAAACCGTAAAAACGGTGGTGGAGCGCCAGTCCACTGCGCTCCGCCGCAAAAAAGGTGCCGGAGCTCACTTCTTGTCAAGCTTTTTGCAAACCATAAAAAACGTGGTGGAGCGCCACTCCACTGCGCTCCACCGCAAAAAAAAAGGTGCCGAAGCTCACTTCTTGTCAAGCTTTTTGCATACCGTAAAAAAAGTGGTTCCGCCGCTCCACTGCGCTCCACCGCAAAAAAAGCACTGTGTGTAACTCGTGTTTGGTTGATTGAAAGTTTGATATAGGGCATAAACCCACCGATTGCAATTTTGCGCACTGAAATGCCAAATAAATAAACAATAGAAAATAATTATTTATAAAAGGTTTCGACATTAATTTTATTTTTAAAAGTATTCGAAAAGAAATCATTTATCCAGATTCTCGTCAAGAGCGTAGCTTCACATGCAGATAGTTTTACTAAAAGGTTTAGCAGACAGAAAGATCTGTCTGAATGGAGTTATAACATTTGCCCCATTTGGAGCGATGACCCAATTTATCACTGACCTCGAAGTTCGGCAGATTATTCATCAAGACAGCGTTTACAGACACAATCAGGTGCCATGCCCTGAAGCCTTTAAATGCCGCGAGGCACAATTTATAAAACCTTATTTGTTACTCCTCGCACCTCAACCATTGCAATTTATCCAGATAGCTTTACGTGACTATGTTTTAAACCTTTGCAATGCTAAGAAAATAAATCAATGTCCCCGATGATATCAAAAAAAAAAAAAAAAGCTTCCAATTCTGGTTGAATAGCTCTTCTGGTAACGATACTTACACGTGTGCTACTGTTGTTATCTCTCACTTAAGGTATTATTTTATTGTATGTATTTATATATGTCAAAAAATATTATAAATACATTATGAAAAAACAACATTTTTTATGGATCTGGATTGTCACCTTTCATATGTCGTCTCCCCAGTAAACTAAGCTTTTTTGTGAGGTTAAAAATAAGTTGATATGTCTTTCTGATTGTTGATAACACAATAACCCTTTGCATACTCTCATCATCACGATTAACAGCGAGACTCAATTAGAATCCACGCGGCCTAAGGAAACAATCTGTGACTGTATTGTACTATAGCGTAGGTACACAGAGCGTGTGATTGCGTTAGTCAACTCCTGTGTGCTGATTGGTCAGTTTCTAGTATTAGTGTGTCATCGGGTCAAAAAAAATTGTGTCACCAAGATTTCTAGCAATAATTCAAACTCTAGTGACATTACAAAGCTAGGAAAAGGAAAGGCGTTGTCCGGTCAAACTAAATAAGTCATATTAAATGTTTACGACTACGTTAAGAAATCACGAGAGACTCACGGCGAAGTTTTTTTATTGTTATTTTTTTATTTCTGTGTATGTGTACGTACTTATTGTTACATACTATTTATATAAATATTTATACTATTTTAACTTTTTTTTAGAACATCGATCTTTCGGTTCTTATCGCTGAAGTCTCAATATCACAAAGTTCCATAAAATTGGTTGTGTATTCCAATAAAAACAGTGGGAAAGAAGAAGCCACCAAGTCACCAAAAAAGAAAAGGAATCGGCCAAATACAATACAGATCGACAATTTTGACGATTGCATCATTAGGAGATGCATTTATGATTTTCACATAAATCAAAAAGTACTGCCGAAAATCCCAACATTATTACCAAATGAATAAAAAATAAATAAACTAAATAATCTGAATATATAATAAATAAAAAGTCATGGTCACCCTTCTACACTATTCTTTCCTTACGGCGCGAGGACTATACATGTGTATATATCGCGCGAACCAAATCCCTCACACTTCATCACTCCAGACAGACCAAAAAGTCCATCCCATAATGTACCGCACATAATCACCAAAAACACACCATACTCAAGAATTCACACAAACCTTTGCTACAAGTCATTCCTCCTGCAAACTCAAGTATTCAAACTCCTGTCGCAATATCAACCAGTCTCCGATCCACTGCCTGAACTTTTTGCCCCCTTTTGCCTTTATTGAATTCAACACTCCATTGTAGTATTGCCAACACGTACAGTTCAGTTCAGTTCGATCCCACCACCGCCCACGTTGTTGTGGGGAATAAAATAAGTCCTATCCAGCGCGATCTACACTAAAAGATCGATTTTTTTATTTTTTTTTATGAACTGCCCAAATGGACTCCTCCGGTAGTGACAAGGCCTGAGTGTGAATACAATAATAGCAACAGCGGACTTAACCCTTATCATGGCTTTGTAACACAGGTGTTACACTAATTTAGGGATTTAAAAAAATCCAGAAACTGCAACGTAATTTCAAATATGGCAACACATTAAAATACTATACATGCACTATTGGGTGCAGTGGTATCAACTTTTCAAACGACATCGGGTCAACATGTCTGGACAGCGTGGGTGCATTTTGAAAATTGGGGTAAATAATTTAAATATCTTATTAATCACTACATGTAGAGAAAATTTTATTCAAACCATTTTATTTGTTGATAATTCAGCTATGTACCATAAATGTTGTTCATGTTTTAGATTATATAATCATTTTATATCTCTTTTTGTGTTTTATAAAAATTGATATTTTGGCAATGAAACGTGGGTGTTATATATTAAAAAAAACTATAAGGAAAAGTTGTGATTTTTTTTCCTCAATTTTCCTTCATAACTTACCATAACATATAACAAGGAATCACGAAAAACGTTAATATTTGGATAAATTGAACTTTGCAAAGATAAGGGTTAAGGTCTAACGTCATGGCAGAACTAAAAAACTCGCAGCGTAATAAACATATTTGAAAAGTCTAGCAAGTCGACAGTGCTTGCACAGAAATCGAATGTGGCAAAACTACCTTTTGACGTCAATATATCGAATTAACCAATATGTCCGAAATTGAAGCGATGTTAAACTGAATGGAGTACCCTTCGGAAATTATCATCCCAGTACCACAAAATGTCATCTGCGGATTAATCAAGATGATCGCAAACTGAATGGAGTGCCCTTCGGAAATTATCATCACAGTACCACAAAATGTCATCTGCGGATTGAGCAAGATGATCGAAAACTGAATGGAGTGCCCTCGGAAATTATCATCACAGTACCACAAAATGTCACCTGCGGATTGATCAAGATGATCGCAAACTGAATGGAGTACCCTTCGGAAATTATCATCACAGTACCACAAAATGTGATCTGCGGATTTATCAAGATCCGCCCGTTCCGGTGATGTGTATTCAACACATATGTAAAAATAAGCGATTTAAAATAAGAATATTCATAGCCAATCGCTTAAATTTGAAGTCAAAAGTGTTAATAATTGAAATTTAATTGCCGAAAAAATGAAAAAAACATCGGCCGACGTTCACAAAACGGGCGAAACGACCACCTCAAACGAAAGCCTGCAAGCTACTGAAACGAGAGAAGTGAGCGAACTGAGATTATATTTCTTGCGTCCCCATATACCAAAGTAGAGTGAGAGTGAGGCGTAAATAGCGTCGCTTCCTCACCCATAGCGGGTTTTTATAATGAATATACCTACGTCACACACTGGCACACGTTTGATTGTATTGGTGAATTTATTCCCGATTTTCACAAAATATCTCTGATGTGGCCGATAAGTGCTAATTATTATCAATATTATTTATTCATTCAATGCGTAAATGTATTACGGAGGAATACCTAAAATCTGAAGCCAGTATTTATTATATTTATAGATATTAAAGTCTTTAGAAGCAATGTGTACTAGTTACACATCACAGCGAAGGAAGGGTTAAAAGTGATCGCCAATGCCAGGGGGATCAACAAGTCACATAAAGAATCTACGGAATGTACACGTAAATTTGTTTTTTATAGTTTTGCCTTAATATGTGCTTTTAAAACCAAATAATCTAATAAGCTTCCATGTGGGCGAAATTGACATCTGGTGGCAAGAAGCTTGTTCCAATGAACTCAAAATTGAAAACATAAAAATGTGTGAATTTATTGAAATATTAAATCCTCATTTAGTTTATCAATTAAGTCGACGTATCGAATATAATGTGCTACACACATTGTTTTATTCTCGGAGGAACAACATATTTCTTCAATGCTTAATCTTTTGAAGTTGTGCCGTAATGATTTGATTTTTAAGTTCAAAAATATTCTTGGGAAATGCACTGGTAAAACCTGTATCAAATCTTGAAAAAAAATGTCTGCTAAAAACGTCTTCTGAAAGCACTCACCGTATGAAGTCTCCTGGCGGCGTCGTGGATGGCCAGGATGTGCGTGATGCGGTACTTATCCAGTTGGGCGGGGTCCTTGGAGTCGCGGTAGTTGCCCACATACAGGCCCGGAAGGACCTAGAATATAACAGTCATATTTAGCCTAAATGCTCCACAATTCATAAATGTGTCACTAGCACTTTGATTTTTTAAGAATACTGTTTTTCGACGATTATTCTATGAAATATATAGATAGATACCGACTTATTTTCAATTATTATTGCAGTTAAAAACAAAGTATAACAGTGTACCGGCGGTCCTCGACTTTCATACCTAATTGGTTCCTGAAATACGTAAAAGTAATATTGAATAATTTGAGCATTTCACGAGAGGAAACAAATATGAAATCATCCAAAAGAAAACGAAGTGCAGGAATCATAAAGAAAAAAAAACACCTGGTTGATGAACCTGAAAAAGTGGTTCCACTGTAGCACGAATACATTGTTCAGAGCAGCTATAAACAAAGTTAAAATGTCCATGATGATTGCCAACCTCCAACGTGGAGAGGAATGTTCAAAAGAAGATTGAAAAAAAGTTAATTATTTCAAACAGAGTGTTATGGGAGACATCTTATCTACGTTTAAATTGTTTGAAATTATTAAAAATAACTTAACAAAACTCAATATAAAGTAAATAATCATAGTATTATATAAATAGGCCAAAATCCCTACGACGGCTGTCGCCAAAAAAAGAATACGAGAATTGAATTTTGAATACAAGAGAGCGAGAGAGGAGTACTTGGATTCTCTCCGAAAGTAATTCGAAATTTCAATCTCGGTGGGTCCGTGATAAATGAAAATATGGAAACTATACTGAACGAATTTTAAATACCTAGCTATAAATTTTTGAACCAGTATAGTAGAATTTGTTTTACTTCCGTGAACATTTCACGGGTTGCAACTGTGGCGTCCGTACGCTCGGTCAATGACCGAGCATACGACCTTTGCACATCTTGACAAATTTAAAACAAACGAGTACAAGGTCCACACGCCGGTCATTCAACTCATTGTCATACACGGAGCGCATTCCATGCCGGAGCGAGAAGGCAGTACACCTGTCGCGCCAAATCCCAAAATAAATTGTCACCTACACGATGCACGCAGCGTATTGTGAATGGAGAAACGAGACGGCGGGATATCTTGATCGCATTCCCGCACACATTCAAGAATAGTATAAATACCTACGTCTACCAATAAAATGTATCTTTCCGCATTGCGATCTAACGAGTTTTATTTATCAACAAATCATCATCATCTCTCCCTTAAGGACATATTTCCTAAACAACTATTGTTCCTAAATTATACAAATGTTGTTGGGTTTTGATAAACCCCTCGAGATGCAGAATGAGGGACTCTGTCGGAGCTCAAGAGCTTGGCTCGGGACTAGAGAAGATAAATTGTTGCGTGACATCCTCCAGAGACGTGCTCCGGGGAAGGCTGGATTGTTGGAAATCCTATCGAGCTCCTGGAACTATTTGTCAGTATTTTGAGAGTTGTATAAATTAATCGACAACCGAATACATAATATTCACTGTACTTATCTGATGACCTTTTTAACTGGTCAACTAAAGCAGGGAATACCAACCTTTTTTGTACTTCTGCCTATTTAGTTCTATAATTGCATTTCTAAAGCACCAAGAATTTATTTAAAGCGCTTACACTCAATCTACGTATTGTAATTTGTTTTTATCAAACAGTGTTTATTCCACTTTTTTGTAACGGTATAACCCTACCGGTTTCAAGGTGCACACCTCATCTTCAGGGGATAACAAATAAGACTTTGATAAAACAAATATCAATGTCTTTAACTATAAACAATATATAAAACACTATACGTATATTTATTTTGTAATAATATTAATATTTTAGTAAAAGTGGGTTCAAATCCCGAGTCAAAGCACCCTTGAGGAGAGTCTGATTTTGAAACGGCGCTATATAAATTGTATATTATTATTTTTATAATTGGAATGGCAAAAACAGCTAGGACAAGTCTGACAAAGATAACCGATAAAATCCGTCTCGTTTAGTCTATCTCACATCATAGGAAGTAGAAACGTTGACGATGAGAAAAAAGAAAAGAAACATGATAGACGCCTTCGAGATTTGGTGCTGGAGGCGAATGTTCCGTATGCCATGGACCGCAAGACGCATCAACGTACCTATCATCCAAGAATTGGAGATTACCGAAAGACTTTCGACACATGCAGAAAAATAATCTTTACACAATTTGAGCATGTTGCTAGAATTAGTGTTAAAAGTCTGGAGACGTTGATGATCACGGGGGCAATTGACGAAAGGCGAGCAAGAAGAAGGTGCCCTGTGAGATGGACGAACCAAATTAAGGAGTTGACAGGATCCTCTCTAAATGCTGTATTCAACATGCCCCAGGACCAGCCATGGGAGGGATGGAGACAAGTGGTGCGCCGAGTTCGAGACGTAACAGACAACCACGACGCGCAGCATTAACCTTTCCTTCCCTGTGTTGGTTATATTCTACACGTTGCTTCTAATAACCATCAATATCTCTATAAATATAATAAATACAAGGTTAAGATTTTAGGTATTCCTCCATAATATATTTACGCGTTGATTTAAAAAATAATATTTATAATAATCAGAGTTTATCGACTATATTATGGGTATTTTGTGAAGATCGGAAACAAATTCGCATTTAAACGCTGTGAGTGCCTGGACCTTGTGTCTTGACGATAGGTGAAGAGTATGCGGGAAGCGCGACACTATATTCGCATCTCACTCTTGCATACTCCACTGAATTGCGAGGAGCTCAATTGTCTCAATCGTCGCAAGCGTAAGCCACGCCGGGGTAAGCCACTACTGCTCCGCGCCGCAGTTGCTTCTGGGCTTGCTAATAGATTAGACGTACGCCCGTTCCGTGAGCGTTGCCAGATGGTTTTTTAATGTTTTCAGCAAATAAATCTCAATTATTATAATTTTTAACTTCAATTATAATTAATTAAGGGGATTACCTATGAATGTTCTTATTTTTCCTATTTAAAATCGCTAATTTTTTATCGCGTACTCACTACCCAACACCAGAGCGCACGTTTCAATTTTAGCACCGTAAGGGAAGGGTTAAACACACGACGAAGAAAAATAAATGAATGTTGAAAAATATTAAGGTAAAGTTCAATAGAACTAGGTGTGGTGATCTGTTCTCTTCGTCTATCCCGCAAGGAATACCACATGATTTATGTACGTATGATCTAGATTGCAATAACGATAGTCTGACACGTACAAGAAGAAAATTAAACTGGGTGATTAATATTCCATGAATTGGGGACGACCATCCAGCAAAGTGCACTTTAGTGCAAACTATTTACGACGTCCTGACACCGTCTCATCCTTCTTCTTCACTTAGAAATTAATTGCCACAAGACAGGGGTTGTCGACTAGGAACTCACGGGAGAAAATTCAAAAGCTGTTGAGGTGAGATTTTGTACACATCCTTTACACAAAAAAAGATACCCACGTCAAGCGACCTCTATAACCTAGTTCGTAAAAAGGTTTACGTCCTAACAAATTTATGACAGAATACGGAATGAAGGGATTGGGGATGAAGGCTGATATTTTGAATAAGATGAAGAAGAGCACTCTGAAACGGTTTGGACATGTAGAACGAATGTATTAACAAAGAATAACAAAACAAATATACAGTGCAAATATGAGTAGAATGCGTTGTAGAGGAAGACCAAAGAAAATGTTGTTGGATCAAGTGCATATGATATTTAAAAGTAGAAAGTCGTAAGAATTGTATGACAAGGTGTATGTATGTAGAAGGCGGAAAAGATGTGTGTCGAGATAGGAAAGTCTGACGCTATGTTCTCTCTGCCTGCCCTGACAGAGAAGTGGTAAGATGGTGTGTATGTGTATGTACCATATGTACGGATGGTTTTTCACAATAAGCTTTCAAAAATCTTTCTAATTGAGTTGGAAAATGTTAGAACGAGTATATGGCAATAAGCTTTTAATAAGCAAACATGTTTTTTTTATTTCCCTTTTTTTTTTTTTTTATTCATCAAAGTAAATTATTGTACAAACATTTGTCAAGGTTATACCTATACACAAATTTATTACTTAACTAATTTTAATTATATGTTATAATTTATGCACTTACTTAATCTTATTTTCCTACATATCATTTTATTTTATTTATTCAATCTTAATATATGATTTCTTAGAAATAATTAACACCTACATACTACTTATAACTAGATAACAATTCTTACACTAATTATTTAGCAAAAACAAGTCCACCCGTTCAGGCTACTTGTATTCCATCACATTCACTCAGACCTTGGTCGTCCCAGCTAATACTGTAGGTGGACTAGTCAGGCAACAGATAATGCTTCGGGAGCTTGTGCTTATAACGGAAGGGTAGGTCGGATTTACTCTCGTAAGCCCCCAGGGCAGCGACTAAGGGATTGCTGTGATTTTGTTGGCTTTTATAGAACTTCACGGTCCAAGCGAGGATGTGGTGTTGTAGGGTTTCTTCTCGCTGTTCGGCGTGAAGTCAGGTAAGGTTTGTTCTGGGATGGGTGTTAAAAGATATCTTGAATGCCTTGTTCTGCACTCTCTGGAGTTTCAGGTGGTCCGTGTTGCTCACACTACCCCAAACGGGTGCAGCATAGGTCAAGATAGGACGTCAATTTCCCATAAACGTTACAAGAAGTGGAATAAACAGTGTTTGGATAAAATTAAATTACATTGTAATTTGTTTAGTCAAACACTGTTTATTCCACTTTATGTATTGTATGATAAAGTTGTTTAAACCGTGTTTGACTAAACAAATTTCAAAGAAAAATAATATTAAAAACCATTGACGAAATCTGATGTTATTGTGGTTGCAAAAGCGCAAAATTTGCATCTCTCCGCTGATATCGGTGACTCGGATCCAAAACATCAGATCACAAGTAATATTTTCTTTTAAAACTCTTATCTAACGAGTGGTGATACGAACGGAACATTGACACTAAGGTCAAGTGTGCAACACAACAAGATAACACTACACTCGGATTTGATAGAAAAATAAAATATTTATCAGCTTTATTTATTTGCGTAGAACTTAATTTATTTGCGTAAAACATTATGTACTAACTAACTGGAAAGTCCGTTCTAGGACGTGCGCAAACAGTAATTAAATACTTGTTCATTGTTATACAACACAAGTAATAATCTAGAATAAAAAAATTTACATGTAGGATATTTGAATGGTTGAATTAAAATAGGCACTAAGTACCAAAAAAAAAACAAAAAAACTAAGTATGCAGTTTTGTTCTATATGTCATATATAATGAAACTGCATACTTAGTTTTTTTTGTTTTTTGTTTTGGTACTTAGTGCCTATTTTAATTCAACCATTCATTTCTTTGTATACAATTGTTTTCTGTGAAAATAGAATCGGATTCTTCCAGTTATTTTGCTTGAGTCCAGTATCAATTTTTATTTTTATGTCAAGCTCGTCTTCGAACTCTTGAGAAAGTATCATATAGTTTTTTTTAACCATTCCCTCCCTGTGATGTGTAACTAGTACACATTGCTTCTAAAAACTTTAATATCTATAAATATAATCGATACTGGGTTCAGATTTTAGGTATTCCTCCGTAATAATACATTTACGCATTGAATGAAAAAAATAATATTAATAATAATTAGCACTTATCGGCCGCATCAGAGTTATTTTGTGAAAATCGGGAATAAATTCACCAATACAATCAAACGTGTGGCAGTGTATGACGTAGGTATATTCATTCTAAAAAACCTGCTATGGGTGAGGAAGCGACACTATTTACGTTTCACTCTCACTCTGCTTCGTGTTTGATGGTTAATTTTTGTTTTTATACAGGCGTCATCTGTGTCTCCTCACTGGATGGTGTTATTGTTAAAACAGGAAGAAGTTATCTGGTGCGACAGGCAAGGATTTTTTTAAAACTGTCATGGCTAGGTTGTTTTCCCGTCGAGAGGGCTTACCAACATTATATAGAAATAATTAAACTCTCTCCGTATTCGAAAAAAGTACAAATCTGGCAATAAATATATTTCCATGTCATCACTTACTCGTATAAAAAAAAATTTATGAAACTTGGGATAAATGCGCTTGACTTTATAATATTGTAGGTAGATTGCCATCCTCGTTGCTGGGCCTCGTAGTCGAGGATCCCATTCAACAACGTCAATTCAGTTGGAAAGAGAAGTAACTGTACCGTAATGTTTTGTTTATTTATTTTTCCCCCTCTTAAAGTGAGTGAGCCGTCGCATGCCAGCCAACTCACCGGCCACACCGCTGTACTGGATCCGATGGCACACCGAAATGAAATGAAAGGAGCACACCGGAAGAGTATTTTTTTCGTTTTTTTGTATAAAGAATAGATTTGACGGAAGTCATAGGCATACTTATACGGGGTTTAGTAATATAATTCGGGGGAATACTATGTGGAAAAAATGTCTGTGTCATTCGACGGAAATAGCACAGCGCGGGGTTCGAACCACCGACCTTCCACACGGAAGTCCTGTGCGTTACCGCGCGGCCTTACACTTCAAGATAGATTGTACATTCTTAATTTCTTCCCGGTTTGACAATTACACCATTCAGCGACGACACACAGGCGGCGCGTTAATATTGTAATATAAAAAATCAGTCAAAATAAAAGCTCCGCTCCAATGAAAACTTCGTCCCGCCCTACCGATAGTCACCTCGCCACTTTATCAAAAAGCGTTAATTGTAATTGCAAAGGTCAATTTCAACAATGACAGCAAATCAATGTTCGTTTATTTTGTAAAAACTGATAGGAGCCGAATAAATACTTTAGGAATGCATACACTAAGAACAATACATGGGGTAACAATGTGTAACAGATTACGGAACGCAGTAATTAGGTATGATTGCGAAATTAAGCTTGATGTGTTAATTAATATGAAAAAGAGCACTTTGAAATAGTTTGGGCATGAGGAACGAATCAATGAAGAAAGACTGACTAAACAAATGTGAGTGGAAGGCATATGGGATAGAAGTGAGAGTCGATACCAATAGGACAAAACACCTTCTCAGAGTGGCGGAAATGAGAATCCTACGCTCCATCACAGGCAGAACTCTTAGAGATCGGATCAGAAATGAGACGATAAGGTATGTATGTGGTGTTGAAGACATAGTGAGGTGGGGAAGAAACAGAATACGCTTCTGGAGTGATCATGTGGACCGCATGGGGAATACGAGACTTGCGAAAATTGCTAAGATTGAAAACCCTAGCAGCAGGAGATTACCAGGAAGGCGCCGAAAAGATGGAAGGACGGCTGGACGTCATCATCTCAAGACAGCCCACCGTGACAAACAGGTCATACGACCTAGACCAAGAGAAAGAAGAAGAGTGGAAGGCGGATTCCAAGGGAAGTAATGTTGGATCAAGTGATTACATTTTGAAAGCGGGAAACAAATCGAAGGAGTTATATGAGAATGTGTATAGACGTAGACGAAGCAAAGGATGTGCGTCGAGATAAAAAAGTGTGGCGCTCTCTCCTTTCCGATTACCTTAACATGGAAACCGTGTGACAGTATTAAATTTTAATAAAACATCAAAATAAATAAATGTTCAAATGGTCAAAAAATTTAAGAACCGCTGATCAACAGTAATTTGTTGCAGAGCAAATAAACGGTCCGTACAAACAAATCGACATTTGGCGCCACTCAACCATGATGTGTTTCCATTAATGTCCATTTTCTTTTAAGTGCTGTGACCTGGAATATACCATCTGTCGTCCACCTCAGCAGTACATTCAGGAGAAAGCCAAAACGATTACCGTTAATTATTTTTCATGTACCAGTGTGATTCCCAGAAAGACAATTTGAGCATTACTATATAATAGTTAGTGCTTTTGATCTGAATCTTACTTAGTACTCGTATCTCGGCTTGTAAGCTCCGAATTCCCGACTTTCATGACCTCATTAATGGATCGAGATTTTGGTAACTCTCGTTAATTGATCTTTGCCATTAAATATTAATTATTCAGAATTAATTTCTTACCCAGAAATTATAAATGTTTTAAGTTATTCAATTAAATGGAAGTTAAGATGGTTTGAACATCTTCGATAAGACATCTCAATGAAAAGTATATACCTATATTTATATCTAATTCTTGAATGAAATTATAAACTTGTTGGTATTAGTTACATTTATCTTAAAGGTACATTGAAAGAAGATTAGCAACAGGGTATAAGGTTGTAGGGAATACCGACGTCCCTAAATATTGTCAACACGCACGGTCAACGACCGACGAATCAACCTTTGAATATGTACAAAGTTCGCATACCAGAACATCAATATTGTTTACACGCAAATAATAGTTACGTTGCATTCCACGGTGGAAAGAGAACGCATCGCGTTGTCTCACCGTTTCGGCAATAAATATTCTACCCACTATATCATTGGCAACGTCTGCGACCACCTCGGCACGCACAGGAGTGAGATCAAGATATACTGCGGACGCACTCACGCGGCCTGTTCTGAATTGTATACATACCTACTTATCGACAAATAAAAATCACTTATTATTATTCGCTTGACCATTCATTGCTGTTTACTGTTTATTGATTATTCACTCTCACTTCCCGCATTCCTGAATCGACGTATTTTATTTTAAATACAAAACAAATCATAATCATCACGACGTATCAGTAAAGCATCCCGCTAAAAGGTAAACGGAGCACTTAATGTACGGTACAATCGCGCTATATCAAAAGTAACAAAAATGACAATACATAATAGTGTGTTGGTGGCCACCTTGGTGTAAGGAAACTAAACATGGACATGGTAGAAAACGGATAAACGTGAAATAATATTGCTGTGGAGATGCGTACACTATGGAAAAAAATGTGGATTATCAATGTATGAAAGAATTTGAAACAAACCATAAAGATAAAAGTGGAGGAGGTAAAAAGTGCGCTCGTGGATATAAACGTTTGTAGATCTGTTCTCTTTGGCTACCCCGCATGTGTATACGAGTATATAGTCTCCTCTGAACTCCCTCTGTCTTAGCTTACATATGTTAGGAAGACAGAACTGACGTGTAGCAACAAATTCCCTCATAAATACACTCCCTTGTGCATCAATAGATGTTGGATCCACAGAAGCTAGCTATCAGTTGTCAAAAGGATGCTGACATGCTCGGCGGAAGCATACTCGGTCTCGACGGGACCCGCTCAATTGAAACTGGAGGTCCAGTGTCGCGCCTGATTTATCTTCTCGGTAAGAGTTAGCCCGCGAGTATAGGTAACGTCTACTCTCACCCCTTGCCAGAGATGACCTCTCACGCGATTCTTAAAGTATACCTACAAGCCCAGTTGTCAACTTGGCAGAATCAACAGACATTTTAATTTTTTCTTGCATCAAGCGCACTACACCTCCCGGTGGATGTACCGAAACTATTGGCACACTTTTTCTCTGTCCATGGGAGTTTTAATGGCAAATCCTTTAGCTTCAATCTTATCGCTTCGCCCTTTTGTAATTTTTGCGGCTATGTGGATCAATCCGAAGATCACATCTTGTAATTGTGTCCAACTGAGATGATAATCGAGTCAATTAAGGGATCTCCACTTAGGGATCTCCAACGGTTCATCTTCGGACTGACTGGATACTCCTATCTACCAGATCTAGACGTCAAAGGATAGTTTTGCTGGACTCGAAATTTTCTGTGAAAATACTGACAACTTGCTAGGCTGTATAAATTTCAGGTTTTAAACCGCTTCACAAGCATATTTACTGCACTCTTCTTCTTCCGAGTGTCATGTCAGGTTCCCCCAATGTTGAATATCACCTGAGAGTAGGCATATTTGTCCTCAGCAGCCCGAAAAAGATCTCCAACGCCCGTTAAGCCAGTCCAATCACGTATATTGCGGACCCAGGAGATTTGCCTCCTGCCAACACCTCTTCTGCCTTCTATTTTGCCTTGGATGATCAGATGCAATAATTTGTACTTTGCTCCTCTAAGTATTAGGTGTTAACATAAGTTGTGTCCGTTTTTTTTTTCAAATTTAAAAATGACCACCAAAAGTAAAACAAGATGGCGGTATACAGTCATGTGACTACAATTCATCTGCTCAACCAATTCTACGGTGGTTCGAAGGGGATCTTCATGAATAATATGGTTTAAGCGGTTCTCGTCGAAGTCAACTGGTCGTCCGGAACGCTCCATGTCTTTCAGGTCGAAATTACCGTCATTGAAACGCAAAAACCATCGACGAGCTGTCCTTTCATTCATAGCAACTTCATCGTTCATTTCGCAAATATCGCGATCAGCTGGTGCAGTAATTTGTACTTTGCTCCTCTAAGTACATGCCCCAAATAGGACACCTTTCGGATTTTAATATTAGTCAGCAACTCTCTATCAACTTTGGCTCTTTGAAGAACCCCTGTGTTGCTGACCATAGCCGTCCAGGGTATCCGTTTTACTGCACTACGCATAATTTTCCATCTCCCATGATTACGGAACTTAAGTTCACCGTCACCACATTCAGATGTGTCGCCACTGGAGAAGGAGTCCCTTTGGGCAGTTCATTCTTTGTAATAACGTGATTTCGAGCTCATAAGGAAACTAAAGATTTCAATCTTATGTTATAGATCACGCTAGATGGTGACTTATTTTGTCCCTCATAACAGCTCGGGTGGTGATGGGATCGAACCGACTAGATGGTGACTTATTTTGTCCCTCATAACAGCTCGGGTGGTGATGGGATCGAACCGACTAGATGGTGACTTATTTTATCCCTCATAACAGCTCGGGTGGTGATGGGATCGAACCGACTAGATGGTGACTTATTTTGTCCCTCATAACAGCTCGGGTGGTGATGGGATCGAACCGACTAGATGGTGACTTATTTTGTCCCTCATAACAGCTCGGGTGGTGATGGGATCGAACCGACTAGATGGTGACTTATTTTGTCCCTCATAACAGCTCGGGTTGTGATGGGATCGAACCGACTAGATGGTGACTTATTTTGTCCCTCATAACAGCTCGGGTGGTGATGGGATCGAACCGACTAGATGGTGACTTATTTTGTCCCTCATAACAGCTCGGGTTGTGATGGGATCGAACCGACTATCCTAAGCCGAAAACTTCTGAATCTTTCGACGTATAGTTGTTTTCCATCAGACGATTTATATTTTCCCTCCATTATTACGCTTTATCTCTCAACAGAAAACAATTCGTTTTCAAATTTACAAAGCGATACAATCAGCGCCCTCTCGTATGATTACGATTACGACATCATAGAAGTTAACAAGCGAACAAATGGCCCCATTAAGTGAAGAAATAGGCTCATTTCTCGAAAAAAACTAATTGTTATTCTGTTTCGTCGGACTTCACACAACAATTACATCATATAAGAGCCCAGAGATCGTTATAGTAGAGTGAGAGAACAGGATCGGTCTTGAAGTTCAAATGTCAAGGATTTGTAACAAATAACAATGCTAAGTATTTTGCATTTGTTATTGTATATTACACACTACGGATGAGTTTATAATAATTCGTAAAATGTACTTTTGATATAAATAATGAAATCGTTGAGCAAGTCCAAGACTGACTGAATGCTCTAAGACAGTGTTCCCCAACCTTTTTAGACCTGTGGACCGGTAAAAAAAGGAAATTTTTTTCGCGGACCACTAATACTGAAATAAAAATGTTTTTTTTATTTAATATTTTTTTAATCTTATATTGTGACAGATGGACATACGAGTATGTAACTATAATTAACAAATATACATATAACAGTTAAACAATTTTAATTGTAACATTGTCTGATACAATTAAAATTTAACAAAAACAATGGGGTTTTTTCAACAAACTAATGCGAAACCTGCTGTTGCATCTTTGCTAATATATTGGATATTCTTGGCTGCAGTGCTGTCTCTGACATTATTTTACTTGTATGTACTGTTACTCTCACCATTCCATTCCAAAATGAAAACAATTATATATTATGAAATTCTTGGAAATATATTTAGGTAGGGTTTTGCATCCGAGTTCACTATCCAAGAGCAAATATTTCCGTTCTCCGTAAGTGTATCTGAAAAGATTTATGACTGTCCATTCTAAGAAAACCAGCGACCATCGTGTCGCATTATCATACCAATTATATTTATTTAAGAATTACTAAAAATACAAGTCAACGTGCAAGCGAAAAAATCCTATATTTAATATTTTTGCATAGCGAATTTCTCGAAATTTGACATACTGTTTGCGGCCCGGCGGAAAGCCGGTGCCGGGCCGCAGACCACCGGTTGGAGAACACTGCTCTAAGAGACCATTCTTAACCCTTATCTTGGCAAAGTTCAAATTATCCAAATATTAACGTTTTTCTTTGGTGATTCCTTGTTAAATGTTATGGTAAGTTATGAAGGTAAATTGAGGAAAAAAATCACAACTTTTCCTAATAGTTTTTTTCTATACAATATGTAACACCCACGTTACATTGTCAAAATATTAATTTTTATGAAACACAAAAAGCGCTATAACATAATTCTATAATCTAAAACAAGAACAACATTTACATAGCTGAATTATCAACAAATAAAATGGTTTGAATAATTTTTCTCTACATGTAGTGATTAAAAAGATATTTAAAGATTACTCCAATTTTCAAAGCGCGCCCACGCTGTCCAGACATGTTGACCCGATGTTGTTTGAAAGCTTGAAGTGTTGTCAATATTTATCGCCAGATGATACCACTGCACACAATAGTGCATGTATAGTATTTGAATGTGTTGCCATATTTGAAATTACGTTCGAGTTTCTGGATTTCTTTTTTTAAATCCCTTAAATAAGTGTAACACCTGTGTTACAATGCCATGATAAGGGTTAAGAGATCAAAGTAAGAGTGGAGAATGCACGAAGCTGCTTCTTCAAAGTACAGCAAAAACTTAAAAAACCCCGATGGTGAACAACGATTAGATGGAAACCCCCATTTTACGAGTATATACAATCACGATAAATACAAATACTGTATGGTACGCTCGGAACGTGACATTCCAGGGAAAAGGCAAACATCATTTTATTACGATACTTGCCAGAGAAAGCCCGGCCTTCATCCTGGAGATCGCTTCAAAAAATTTCACACGTTAACTAACTTTAGAAGTAAACTTTTGTAAATAATAATTTAACATGTTAATTAATAAACATCATATCATTTGTAATAAATCCACCCTTATTTATTTATTATACCCTGTTTCATTAATTTTTTTACCATGAACTAAAATATTTAATAAATTCACAGAAAATGGCTTGGACTTGGTGCAACACTTTTTGAAAAACCTTTGGACTGCAAAGGGTTAAGATTTTTTCTAAAATTAGTTATAACGGGGTATCCAAGGAAACCACTTGTTATAACGGGGTATCTAAGGGAACTACTAGTTACAACGGGGTATCCCAGGAAACTACTAGTTATAACGGGGAATGCAAGGAAACCATTTGTTACTTGTATAACGGGGTATCCAAGGAAACCAATAGTTATTAAACGATATCCAAAGAAACCACTAGTTATAACGGGGTATCCAAGCAAACCACTAGTTAGAACGAGGTATCCTAAGAAACCACTTGTTATAACGGGGTATCCAAGAAAACTACTAGGTATAACGGGGTTTACAAGGAAACCACTTGTTACTCGCATAATAGGGTATCCAAGGAAACCACTTGATATAGCGAGGAAACAAACGAAACCACTAGTTATAACGGGGTATCCAAAGAAACCACTTGTTATAACGGGTTATCGAACGAAACCGCTAGTTATAATGGGGTATCCGTGGAAACCACAAGTTATAACTGGGCACCCAAGGAAACCATTTGTTATAACGGGCTATCCAAGGAAACTTCTAGTTTTAACGGGGTATCCAAGGACACCACTTATAACAGGATATCGAAGGAAACCACTAGTTATACCGGGGTATCCAAGGAAACCACTTGTTATAACGGGGTATCGAAGGAAACCGCTAGTTATAACAGGGTATCCAAGGAAACCACTAGTTATAACTGCGCATCCAAGGAAACCATTTGTTATAACGGGCTATCCAAGGAAACCACTTGTTGTTACGGGGTATCCAAGGTAACCACTAGTCATTTCGGGGTGTCCAAGGAAACCACTTGTGATAACGGGGTATCTAAGAGAACTACTAGTTACAACGGGGTGTCCAAGGAAACCACTTGTTACTTGTAAAACAGGGTATCCAAGGAAACCACTAGTTATAAAACGATATTCAAGGAAACCACTCGTTATAACGAGGTATCCAAGGAAACCACTTGATATAACAGGGTATCCAAGGAAATCACTAGTGATAACGGGGTATCCAAGGAAACCACTTGTTATAACGGGATATCGAAGGAAACCACTTGTTATAACGGGGTATCGAAGGAAACCGCTGGTTATAACGGGGTATCCGAGGTAACCACTAGTTATAACTGGGCATCCAAGGAAACCATTTGTTTTAACGGGGTATCCAAGGAGTTTTAACGGGGTATCGAAGGAAACCGCTGGTTATAACGGGGTATCCGAGGTAACCACTAGTTATAACTGGGCATCCAAGGAAACCATTTGTTTTAACGGGGTATCCAAGGAAACCACTAGTTTTAACAGGGTATCCAAGGTAACCACTTGTTACTCGTATAACGGGGGATCCAAGGAAACCACTTGTTATAACGGGGTATCGAAGGAAACCGCTAGTTATAAAGGGGTATCTTAGGAAACCACTATTATAACTGGGCATCCAAGGAAACCATTTGTTATAACGGGGTATCCAAGGAAACCACTAGTTTTAACGGGGTATCCAAGGAAACCACTAGTTTTAACGGGGTATCCAAAGAAACTACTTGTTATAATGGGGTATCGAAGGAAACCACTAGTTATACAGGGGTATCCAAGGAAACCACTTGTTATAACGGGGTATCGAAGGAAACCGCTAGTTATAAAGGGGATATCCGAGTAAACCACTAGTTATAACTGCGCATTCAAGGAAACCATTTGTTATAACGGGGTATCCAAGGAAACCACTAGTTTTAACGGGGTATCCAAGGAAACTACTTGTTATAACGGGGTATCGAAGGAAACCACTAGTTATACCGGGGTATCCAAGGAAACCACTTGTTATAACGGGGTATCGAAGGAAACCGCTAGTTATAACAGGGTATCCGAGGAAACCACTAGTTATTACTGCGACTACAAGGAAACCATTTGTTATAACGGGGTATCCAAGGAAACCACTAGTTTTAACGGGGTATCCAAGAAAACCACTTGTTATAACGTGGTATCCAAGGAAACCATTTGTTATAACGAGGTATCAAAGGAAACCACTTGTTGTTACGGGGTATTCAAGGTAACAACTAGTCAGAACGAGGTATCCAAGGAAACAACTTGTTATAACGGGGTATCTAAGGGAACTACTAGTTACAACGGGGTGTCCAAGGAAACTACTAGTTTTAACGAAGTATGCAAGGAAACCACTTGTTACTCGTATAACGGGGTATCCAAGGAGACCACTAGTTATAAAACGATATTCAAGGAAACCACTCGTTATAACGAGGTATCCAAGGAAACCACTTGATATAACAGGGTATCCAAGGAAATCACTAGTGATAACGGGGTATCCAAGGAAACCACTTGTTATAACGGGGTATCCAAGAAAACTACTAGTTATAACGGCGTTTACAAGGAAACCACTTGTTACTCGCATAATAAGGTATCCAAGGAAACCACTTGATATAACGGGGTAACAAACGAAACCACTAGTTATAACGGGGTATCCAAGGAAACCACTTGTTATAACGGGGTATCGGAGGAAACCGCTAGTTATAAAGGAGTATCTGAGGAAACCACTAGTTATAACTGGGCATCCAAGGAAACCATTTGTTATAACATGGTATCCAAGGAAACCACTAGTTTTAACGGGGTATCCAAGGAAACCACTTGTTATAACGGTGTATCGAAGGAAACCGTTATTTATACCGGGGTATCCAAGGAAAACACTTTTTATAACGGGGTATCGAAGGAAACCGCTAGTTATAACGGGGTATCCGAGGAAACCACTAGTTATAACTGGGCATCCAAGGAAACAATTTGTTATAACGGGGTATCCAAGGAAACCACTTGTTATAACGGGGTATCCAAGAAAACTACTTGTTATAATGTGGTATCCAAGGAAACCATTTGTTTTAACGAGGTATCAAAGGAAACCACTTGTTGTTACGGGGTATCCAAGGAAACCACTTGTTTCATGATATCAGCAACAGAAGAAACACCTTGGAGATGGAAGCTAGTATAAAATTGAATGTTGTCTGCGTTTATATGATATTCGCTCCGCAGCGGTCTAGTGTTTCATTAGATCCCACTGAACCACTAATGGTTCCCATTCATAGACCGATACAACTCGCGGTTTCCTTAGATACCTCGTGATTACTGTGGGTTTCCATAAATTCGTCGTTACAATTTAAGGCGGAGCGAAAATACCCTCACCGCCCAATATTTTCACTCCACGTTTCTCTCTCTTGCCAGACATTGGCATTCTAATCACCTTATTACAATAAAACCAGTATGACAGCTGACACTATATCCAAGAGGTAAAAGTCAGCTTGTATAAGAGTGCATTCAAAGTTCTTAATAAATTTCTTTTGATATAAAAAAAATACGGATACGACGGATAGATGTCGTTGGTACACATTTTTTTGTTCTAACCTATTTCAAAAGACGCGGCATACGAGTATACTCGTATTACAAAACCTTCTAAGGAAATTTCATACTTATCTTAGATTCTCAAGCATCAGATATTTTGAAATCCTGTTTTAACGTTCGAATACCTAATTCATTAACATTAAGACGTTTAAAAGATGTGTAATATATTAATTCGAGATCTTAATGTTTACAAAGCTGCAGGAAAGAACAATTTTCTACTGATGATATATGGTTTGTTTGAGACAATGGGATGTGGAAAAAAAGTATAACGAAATACTCTTGTTCGACTGCACTACCAAAGACGTATTTATCGCATACAGGGCACCGATCCTGCAAAAGAGGCTCTGTCAAGTAATCCGATACATAGGCGAGACGAAAAACTGTGATTTAGGCGGGTGAAGAAATGTTTTGTTTTGCTTTGGGTATAGCCAACTGCTGAGGAATAATACTACACTATTAACCCTTCCTTCCCTGTGATATGTAACTATTACACATTGCTTCTAGAAACTTTAATATCTCTATAAATATAATAAATACTTTGTTCAGATTTTAGGTATTCCTCCGTAATACATTTACGCATTGAATGAAAAAAAATATATTAATAATAATTAGCACTTATCGGCCACATCAGAGATATTTTGTGAAAATCGGGAATAAATTCACCAATACAATCAAACGTGTGACAGAGTGTGTCGTAGGTATATTCATTCTAAAAACCGCTATGGGTGAGGAAGCCACGCTATTCACGTCTCACTCTCACTCTACTTCGGTATATGGGAACGCAAGAAATAGAATCTCAATTCACTCGCTACAGTAGCTCGCGGGCTTTCGTTTGAGGTGGTTGTTTCGCCCGTTTTGTGAAAGTCGGACGATGTTTTTTTTTCATGTTTTCAGCAATTAAATTTCAATTATTATCACTTTTGACTTCAAATTTTATGAATTTATGTGATTGGCTATGAATATTCTTATTTTAAATCGCTCATTTTTACATGTGTATTGAATACACAACACCAAACGCGCGGATTTTTTTAGCACAGGAAGGGAAAGGTTAAAGAAAAATTCCTTAGACTACCAAGACCCGTCATTATTATTACACGTACATTCATACACTATCACACCATGTCCCTGTCGGGGTAGGCAGAGAAAATAAAACGCAAGACGTTCTTATCTTGATACACATCCTTCACCTCTTTCACATCCTACGATTTTTATGACATTTTATGTTTCCCTGTTTCAAAATATAATTCACTCAATCCAACCATACTTTCCTTGGTCCTTCTCTCCCTTTTCTACCATTGACATATGCTTTAAATATTGGTTTTGTTAGTCTTTCTTCATTCATTCATTCGTTTTGCATGCCATCTTAAATTATCTGCTTCATCTTATTGAACGCATCACACTTAAGTTAAAATTCACCTTAAAAGGCGATATATTATACTCAAGAAAATGTAGGATGGTCCCGGTGACGTCTGAAATGTCATGTCTCAAAGGGATGGGGGAAAATCGTTTTTTTTTACAAATCGAATCTTTTTATAAATCGAAAAATAGTTTTTCTCTAAACTGACGTTTTAATTCCTAATTTTCATTATACTGACTTTCTAATGTATTGAATGATTTGCATATATCTTTAAATATGCCAAGATCCATTATGAATTAATATTAATTAAGAACATTTAATTTTATATATAAAAAAATCGAAAATCCAATTATCGTATGCCCCATCCCTAGCCAATGCAGACTAACGTAGTGACTTTTGACAAACGTCACCAAATATCATTTTATTTTAACAAACTGCCACATTTTTGCTAATTTGTAACAAGATGTATTAATTTGTCATTATTATTAGTTTCATGTAATGTATTTACCTAAATAACTTGCTATTTATTAGAATCGAGGCTCATATTAAAGTTGATAAAATAATTAAAATTATTGAACGTCGTTACAAGGTTGTATTGGGGCCAATTTGTGAAATGTCAAAGGGATCATGCGACATTTTCTCTGGTATAGTTATTCTTTGATTGTTATTATTATTATTATTCAAATATTCTGAATATTTAGTTGTACTATATTATATTAAGGCAACGTCAACGTTTTTTTATGCTGACACATAATTTTCAGGAAGTTTCTCCATCATAAAAACCTTAGCAATCTTTACATTTAAATTTTGCAGACTCCCGATTTCTTCATCTTAATCTTTGGCATTGAAAATAAACTTTCCGAATTATTCTGCGTATTTGGCGGAACGTTTAATTTTATTGAATTATTGGTTTGACAGTTAAATGTTTATTAATCGATTTAATATTGAATTATTGTTTTGACAGTTAAATGTTTATTAATCGATTTAATATTGAATTATTGGTTTGACAGTTAAATGTTTATTAATCGATTTAATATTGAATTATTGGTTTGGCAGTTAAATGTTTATTAATCGATTAAATATTGAATTATTGGTTTGACAGTTAAATGTTTATTAATCGATTTAATATTGAATTATTGGTTTGACAGTTAAATGTTTATTAATCGATTTAATATGTTTATATTGTAGAACTTCATTTTATTACACAATGGTTTGACACTTAAATATGAGAAAAAAAATCTACAAAATAACTTTCAATAAAGTTACTGGTCGGTTTCGCTTTACAAAAGCATTGTCAAACTGTACTTAAAACATAGCTTATATAGCAAAATATTTTACAATCTATGGCTTAAAGCTAATATACAGGCGGCCCTCGACTTTCGCACATAATTGGTTCCTGAAAATGTGTGCGAATGTAGAATGTTCAAAAGTAGAGGGAATCAAAAATTGTATTTTAAAATATTTATTTATCAATAAGAATACTTATTTATGGATTATATATTAAAAATACTTATTTATCAATAATAATACTTATTTTTTTATTATATATTAAAAATATTTATTTATCAATAATAATACTTATTTATCGATTATATATTAAAAATATTTATTTATCAATAATAATACTTATTTATCGATTATATGTTAAAAATATTTATTTATCAAGAATAATACTTATTTATCGATTATGTATTAAAAATATTTATTTATCAATAATAATATTTATTTATCGATTATATATTAAAAATATTTATTTATCAATAAGAATACTTATTTATCAATAATACTCGTATATTAAAAATATTTATTTATCAATATACATAATTAAGTAAACGAGGCGTGTTTAAGTGTTTGCAGGTGTTTTCTTTATAAACTTGTCAAGAGTTAGTTGAATACCACCTTTTTTTATTTTCTTGATAAAGAGTTCTATAACATGCTGTGTCTTTCTCAATCGCCCTACGTACTCATTAACATCTTTGTTGTTGACGTCCAAGTTCAGTTCATTCATTAGGCTAACTATTTCATCTGTGATAGTTTCTGGAGTTTCTTTTCAGAATTTATAAAACCACTCGTCATTTGTGGGCATAATTGTTTCCAGGAACCTTTCATTGTTGACTCTGTTATTTCACCCCACGAGTCTCCAATATTATTTATTGCGTTCCGTATATTAGAGTTCTTCCAAAAAAGTGGGAACGACTGCATGCACGCGAACATTTTTTTGCATTATCGAAAAAATCATTAAAAAATTGAATTTTTTGAAATGTGAGAAATAGCGAATTGTGCGAAAGTAAAATATGCGAAAGTTGAGGGCCGCCTGTGTTTTTTTAATAGCAGCCGACTATCCTGGCATGTTGGGAACCACCAGCTTTTGAACAATCGGCCCTGATAAAACTTTAATACGAGTACAACAAACTTATCTGTACACAACTTTGTTGTAAAAAAAGATGAAAGAAATCGATTTAGTTTAAAGGTTCCCAGCATGTAAGATGGTCAGCTTGTATTTCAAAAAATGTTAGTTTTAAGTCATAGATTGTAAAATATTTTAATATATAAGCTTGGTAAACAATGTGTAGGGTACCTACGTCCCTATTAAATATATTGTCAAGCATAATTTGTAAATAAATAAATAAATAATTGTTAAACATACAGGGTCAACGACCGATGAACTATTTGCAATTGTCACATACTAGAAATGTCAACAATGTTTACTCACAAATAGTATTTGTCTCACTCCCGCGCGTGCACCAGCGTAGCGGGTAGTACATTTATTTGCTGGAGACAGACAAATACTATTTGTGAGTAAACATAGTTGACATTTCTAGTATGTGACAATTGTAAATAGTTCATCGGTCGTTGACCCTGTATGTTTAACAATTATTTATTTATTTATTTACAAATTATGCTTGACAATATATTTAACCGGGACGTAGGTACCCTACAAATGTATCGAATACAGTTTGACAATGCTTTTGTAAAGCGAAACAGGTGTGTAGATGTTTTTTTGTATTTAAGTGTCAAATCATTCTATGATAAAATGGTTAATAATCCCAATACTCCAAATCTTCTCGAAAAAAATCACTGTTTTTCAGAAAACGGACGTTCTCTTCGAATGGACAATGATACATTATTTTGCACACCACAACTCTTTCTTTACGTTGTTCTTTACTATCCATGCAGTGAGACTGGAATCAGTTACAAACCAATATAAGACTCGCTCCATCCTTGGCATGCTTTAAGAAGCGACTGAAAACCCTCTTAATTTCTAGTCAGTAAAATAACGTGTTTCATTCCTGATTTTTCTTTTCCTTTCCTCTCCACCATCCCTTCCTTTCCTTTTGATTGATGATATCTCACTTTATATGAAAAATAATGTTCGGGTGACTGTCCGTCTTTGTGGGGTTCGTGGGCATGTGCTCACGTATATGTTTATGGATTTCGTGGGGATGGATAGTCATTTGAAAGATTTACGCAACCACGTAACTTGATTAATTTACTTTTGTCTGGTTGGTTGGAAGAGATTGCCGCCTGGCAATAAGCCCGCCAGATTGTATTTGCAATAAAAGTGTTTAATAAATAAATAAAAATTCATTTTACACATTTGCGCATCTGTGGTACAAACTTCCAAGAGTTATCAGATGTGCTTCATAATTAATCATGTTCAAGAAAGAATTGAAAAATTATAACCCCATGTATTATTCTCAGTGCACGCATTTCTACGTCATTTATTCGTATACAGTCCTTATTGGTGATAATTTTTTAAAGTTCGTTCATTGAGTGCGGTGTCAGGCGGTTGAAACCAAAATGTGCGAATAAGAGAAAAAATGGAAAAAGAGGTTACGCACTAGACAGTGACATATTGCATCATATTTTACGTCCCCCTGGGACTCGTACAACTTGACCCCCTTTATAAGAAAATTCTGTTAAATTTCGCCACGAATGCGAAATGTGAAACGTGAATAAGTCGTTGAAACATCAACGACTTATTCCCAACAGACCGACACATATTTATAGGGTTGTCCGGAAAACAGTTTCATATTTCTCGGATAGATGTCGTAGGGATAAAATTTTCGTAGCTGACTTAATTCCTAACATGCTGAAAGTATATTGTAATGAAAGGTTTAGCGCATTTTTTCGAGTGTGACGGAGGACTATGGCAGTCCATGGGATGTTATCAACTAGAAGAGAGAAGCAAGAAAGCAAGTTACTGAGAATCCTACCAGCAGGCAGCCAAAACCCATCGTCGACCGTCTGTCTTCCAACTTGAGTGTTGCGGGTTCGATCCCATTGAAACTCTTTTTTTATCAAATAGAGTTCAAATCTGATTTTCACAAGTTGAGTTCCTTTCTCGTTTATCGGAAGAGATCGCCACATAACATAGCAATAAGCCGCCAGGGTGTCCTGTATGACATTATTATGGTGCTGATGATGATAGTGAATAATTTTCAAAGGATATTTTTCTTATTGTCAATAAAATATAGCTGATATGACCGATTTTCTCACTGAAGGACGTAATTGGTTACAGAACGTGACTCATTGTTATTGTCTACAATGGACATGTGGAGAGAATTAATTATAACAGAATGACTAAGCAAGTATTACATGTAAGAAGTACAAAGTGTGCGTGGAAGAAGTAGACCGATGAAAACGTGGCTGGACCAAATAGACCAGATTTTGAAAGAAGGTAAAGAAGTATGGAAATAGAAGATTATGCATGACGAGATATATACTTGTGGAGGAGGCGAAAGCTGTGTGCTTGGATAAATATTTTTAGAGATCTGTTATCTTTGCCTACCCTACAAGAAACTCGGCATGCTGATATGTAATAATAAAGCACAATATAGTTTTACTTAAAATAAAGACAGTCTCCGTGATTACAACAAAGATTAGCGTTAAATGTTCCTAACAATTACACTAGACTGCGCCGGCAAGAACTGTTCTCAATAACATACGCAAGAACGGGTCTTCCAGCTGCTATGCCTGTTAGAAGGGCCTTAACTCTTCTGAACGGGACTGCTTCGGATATTGACATATTTCATATCACATTACCAAAAGCAAAAGTAAATTATCTTCTAAGATTGAGCGCGTTAGAAAGCACTCATCAACGTACTTAAGTGACTTGGAATATATGTGTGTCATTATTATCATCATCATTGTCAACCAGGGTCGATCCACTGCTGGATGAAGGCCTCCCCAAGCTGACTCCAAATAGTTCAGTTTTTTGCTCGCTGATGCCATGTGATGCTGCCATGCTTCCTGATTTCATCTATCCAGCGTACCTTCGGTCTTCTTCTGGGCCTCTTTATGCCTCTTGGGTAACATTGGATTATTTCTAATGTCCATCGGGAGTCTGACATTCTGGCTACGTGTCCGGCCCATTGCCACTTCATTCTTTTGCACACCTTTATAACGTCTTCTACCTTTGTTATATTGCGAATCCAGGTGTTTCGTTTACGGTCTCTTTTAGTATATCCCAACATGCATCTCTCCATGCCCCTTTGTGCGGTCTGGAGCTTTTGTGTGTTCTTTACTGTGAGCGTCCATGTCTCGCAGCCATACGTAAGTACTGGAAGAATGCACTGGTTGTAAGCCCTTCGCTTCAAGGATATGTGTGTATGTATGTATATATGTATGCACATACATTATTTTTTTATTTTATATATATTTTTTTTATTCTATAGTAAATAGTGTTTCTTTATTTTTAATATTAACATTTCTTGTATTTTTCAAAGTAATTGGTCTAAGCCTGTTTTGAGAAAATAAATAAATAAATAATCTAGTCGGTATAACACATGTTTTCCAACCGGGAGACTTGGGTTCGAAATGATTTTTGATATCATTCACACCTAGTCGTTGCATCTTTCACAACACGTAATCCCTCTACACCAGGAACACAGGGATGCAATAAAATGCTTCTATCCAGGTTGATTCACACCCCAGCGCTCTACAACGGTGTCAGGAATTACAATACATTCATACATCCATATCACCGCATCCTGCTGCTTACGGAGTGAGCAGAGATAATAGATTTAAAAATAATTTCAAGCCCAAGACACCCGGCTGGAAGACGTGTATTATATACCAACTAGAACACGGAGACCGTCATTGTTTTAAGTAAAATTATTTATTCTGCTTTATTATTACATACATGCATATATACACCGATATGAGCACAGATAGCAAGGTACGCATTTATAAGACCTGTGTGCGACCTATCCTCACATATGGCATCGAAGCGAGGGCGGACACTGTCAAGATCAAAAATATGCTAAGTACAACGGAAATGAGAACTCCACGTGCTATTGCTGGGAAGACTTTGCGTGATCGTGTAAGGAACACCACAATCCGAGAGGTCTGTGAGGTCCAAGATGTGGTCAGATGGGGACGACAGCGTCGACGATACTGGTACCAACATGTACAGAGAATGAATTCCACAAGAATCCCATACATAGCTCTGCATGGGGTACCGGATGGACGGCGTCCACTAGGGAGACCCCCGAAACGATGGAGAGATAGCTGGAGCTCAGCGTCACAAGAGGATAATCCTGTAATAACAGACTCTTGAGTTTACAGAAAGTTGAAGAAGAAGAAGATGCATACATATCATCACGCCGTGTCCCTTGTAGAGGAGGCAGAGGAAACAAAATTTTCTATCCAAGCACACAACTTCCGCCTCCTTGACATTCACACATCTCGTCATACGAAATCTTCTATTAATCATATCAATTTACCTTCTTTCAAAATCGGGTACATTTGAATCAGCCACGGTTTTCTCGATCTACTTCTTTCCACGTACACTTTGAATATCTGACTTGTATACTCACTTAGTCAATCATTCCCTCCACATGCCCAAACTATTCTCAAGCTCCTTTCTTAATCTTACTGAAAACATCCATTTATCCATGCATTAATTTCTCGTGTAGCTTTTTTGCTTAGTGCAAGCATCTCTACAGCTTCAATCTAACTTTTATCCTTCTCCTGCCAAGTCCAAGATTCCTTTCCATACATCAAGGTGGGCACCAGCCCACTATTACGTAATTTGTTTTATCAAACACTGTTTATTCCACTTTTTGTAACGGTATAACCCTACCGGTTTCAAGGTGCACACCTCATCTTCAGGAGAGCACAAACAAAACTGAATTCTGTTCGAACTGGTACCGATATACACGCTTTTAACGATTGGAGGCATTCGGGTTGGGGACTGAGGGCTGAGGGAGGCATGGAACGACCTCGGCGAGCAGCGGAGAGATTCTTGGTATACGGTACCAGTTCGAACAGAATTCAGTCTTGTTTGTGCTCCCTTGATGATAAGGTGAAAGCCTTGAAACCGGTTGAGTTATACCGTTACAAAAAGTGGAATAAACAGTGTTTGATAAAACAAATTACAATGTCTTTAAACCTCCACAACGTTAATGCCTTAACTATATTATAAACAATGTATTTCATAGATAGTTGAGACCGTACTATACGTAATCTCAATTCCAGGCATAAGTTTGTAAAAAGAGGCTTCATTTTAATATGATCCAAGGTTTACAGCTTGTAAAAAGAGGCTTCATTTTAATATGATCCAAGGTTTACAGCTTGTAAAAAGAGGCTTCATTTTAATATGATCCAAGGTTTACAGCTTGTAAAAAGAGGCTTCATTTTAATATGATCCAAGGTTTACAGCTTGTAAAAAGGGCTTCATTTTAATATGATCCAATGTTCACAGCTTGTAAAAAGAGGCTTCAGTTTAATAACAAGTTTGTCTGAAAAAAAAAGTGTTAATGCAGTTGGTAAAACGTTATACTCGTACTTTGCAGCGATTTCACTTGGCCTGCTTTAATCGATCTGCAGGTATTGCTTGTTTGTTTACATCGAAACAGGAGTTTGATATGATGCCACGTCATCGCTTTATTGGGCGGGTTCCCGTTCCCCTACTGTAGTTCCGGCCGAATGAACACCCGACATATTAAAACGACATGTTCTTTCTAACGTCGTTATGTTAAATCAATACTATTCATATCGACAACCAGTTTAATATTATTAAACTTTACGTCCGTTTTTAACCAAGAGAATAATAAAGGAGGAAGAGAGGAAAAGGAAAAGATAGAGAGGAAGAGACGGCGAGAGTAACAACCCGCGCGTAGTGAAACGATCTTCTTGTTCTCAGTGTCATGTCAGGTCCCCCCAACGTTGAATATCACTTGAGAGTAGACATCTTTGTCCCCGGCAGCCCAAAAAAGATCTCCAACGCCCCTTATGCCAGTCCAATCACGTATATTGCGGAGCCAGGAGATTTGCCTCCTGCCAACACCTCTTCGGCCTTCTATTATGCCTTGGATGATCAGATGCAGTAATTTGTATTTTGCTCCTCTAAGTACCGATCTATACAAGCATATTAGCTAAGTATTATATTTTAATAGCGAGACTATTATTTCAAGACGTTCTCAGTGCGGGGTTTCAATTTGATTCCAGGTAACGACCAAAAAGATCTTCATTTTTCCAGCCTTTTGGTCTATGTGTTTGAACGCAAGAAAGCCGTAATAACCAAATTGTCATTGCTGGGCCTCGAAGTCGATAATCCCCTCGCCATTCCAGTCAATCTCGAGCTGCTCTTCCTCGTCGATTCTGTGATCTTCTGTGAGAAAACAGCCCGATCATATACGCGCACTCTCTCCGGTATACGTCACAGACACGTGGATCCTGCTACGAATAAGTCGCCTGGTAACGCTAAGGCCTCGGCCACACATGTAGGAGCCTCGCTTGATGCTTAGAGCTACACTGCAAACTAGATGACATATACTAGCGATCCAACGCACCCCATACTATCGTAATGACCACACTGCACGCTTCGCGACACGCTACGTGACAATTAGTCACCTAGTGAGTCTCCTAATGAACAGACGTGTTGGTTAATTTTATTGTGATTTTACAAGATGGCGGAAGTTTTACTAACAGCTGTGTATAAAAGAGAGCCTTTGTGGAACCCATCGAGCAAGTTATACAAAAATGTGCATGTAATAAAATCACTTTGGAATGAAGTTGCACAGGAAGTAAATAAAGATGGTAAGTTGTAATGAAATTGGTTAGTTTTGAGAGTGGCATCGTTTGTTGACTCAACCGTTCCCAAATATGGTCCAAGGCTCACAGCTTGTAAAAAGAGGCATCATTTTAATATGATCCAAGGTTCACAGCTTGTAAAAAGAGACTTCATTTTAATATGATCCAAGGTTCACAGCTTGTAAAAAGAGACTACATTTTAATATGATCCAAGGTTCACAGCTTGTAAAAAAAGACATCATTTTAATATGATCCAAGGTTCACAGCTTGTAAAAAGAGACATCATTTTAATATGATCCAAGGTTCACAGCTTGTAAAAAGGGCTTCATTTTAATATGATCCAATGTTCACAGCTTGCAAAAAGGGCTTCATTTTAATATGATCCAATGTTCACAGCATGTAAAAAGAGGCTTCATTTTAATATGATCCAAGGTTCACACTTGTAAAAATAGGCTTTATTTTAATATGACCCAAGGTTTATAGCTTGTAAAAAGAGGCTTCATTTTAATATCATCCAAGGCTCACAGTTTGTAAAAAGAGGCTTCATTTTAATGAAAGCACTTCTCGCTATCTTTATCTTCGCCTTTATTTCGTGAAAGGCCCATTTATCGTCTGTCTATCGTCACATTATTAGTTCTTGCTTAAAACAAAAAGCAATAACTCGGCATTTGTAAGCAAGAAAGTCGCATTAGATTACAACTTAATAACTTGACACTTAATATCAAGTTATTAGGTTTAGCAGAAAAAAAGTAAAAATTAACGTAGAACTGCGCTTTAAATGAAATTGTACTGGAAACTGTTTCGCAAGTCCGTGATTTCGGAGTTACACTCGTATTTAATGAGAAGCTGAGCTTTGTTCAGCATACAGATAAAATAACATCTGTTATGTTACATCGTCCAGACTGGAGCTTCATACCGAGACTTTGTTATGACTTTTCAATGCTCGGATCATTTAAAATTTTGTATACTTCTCTGGTAAGAACAATTTTGGATTACAATTCAATAATATGGTCATACGACTGCGATGACCGTGTTGAAAACATTGAACAGCGAAAGTTTTTACGATCTATAAACTTTAAACTGCAAATTCCAATAACTGAGTTGGACAACGGTCTATTGTCGGAACTAATGAGGCTTACAACCTTGTCAGATAGAAGAAAAATGTTTGACCTTAACATACAACAATGCTTAATACTTTCAGCTCATATTTTAATAGTCCGGAACTAACTCAGCTTGTCACGTTACACATTCCTTAAAGGCCCACCCAGCAAAACGTTTTGTTCCGTAGTTAAGTGGTAGCAACTAATTATTTGTTCAATTCTTACATAACAAAACTGAACAGATTGGGCAGTCAATATGGACATTGTATGGATTTTCATACGACTTTGACTACTTATAGAAATAAAGTGAAGAAGTTTTTCTTGTCGGGATGAATTGTGTCAGGTTGTGCTTTGTTGTATTGTTCACCTTTTAACGTTTTTTTTATTGTATAACACTCTTTACATTTTTACTGTATAGCACTCCTTACATTTTTATTGTAAAGCACTCTTTACATTTTTATTGTATAACACTCCTTACATTTTTATTGTAAAACACTCTTTACGTTTTTATTGTATAACACTTCTTACATTTTTATTGTATAGCACTCCTTACATTTTTATTGTATAACACTCCTTACATTTTTATTGTATAACACTCCTTACATTTTTATCATATAACAATCAACGTTAAATTTTATTTGTTGTTTGTTTTTTAATAAATTGTAGCAAAAAGGTCATTTGACCGTTGAAATTTAAAATAAAACTACATACGAAGTGAACTTTGAAATCGCTTTACAAAGAAATACTTTAACATTTTTAAAATGATATAGAAATGCAAGTGCTATAATCAAAATCACAAGTTTGTCTGAAAAAAAAAGTGTTAATGCAGTTGGTAAAACGTTATACTCGTACTTTGCAGCGATTTCACTTGGCCTGCTTTAATCGATCTGCAGGTATTGCTTGTTTGTTTACATCGGAACAGGAGTTTGATATGATGCCACGTCATCGCTTTATTGGGCGGGTTCCCGTTCCCCTACTGTAGTTCCGGCCGAATGAACACCCGACATATTAAAACGACATGTTCTTTCTAACGTCGTTATGTTAAATCAATACTATTCATATCGACAACCAGTTTAATATTATTAAACTTTACGTCCGTTTTTAACCAAGAGAATAATAAAGGAGGAAGAGAGGAAAAGGAAAATATAGAAAGGAAGAGACGACGAGAGTAACAACCCGCGCGTAGAGAAACGATTTTCTTCTTCTCAGTGTCATGTCAGGTCCCCCCAACGTTGAATATCACTTGAGAGTAGACATCTTTGTCCCGGGCAGCCCGAAAACGATCTCCAACGCCCATTATGCCAGTCCAATCACGTATATTGCGGAGCCAGGAGATTCAGCCTCCTGCCAACACCTCTTCGGCCTTCTATTATGCCTTGGATGACCAGGTGCAGTAATTTGTACTTTGCTCCTCTAAAAACCGATCTATACAAGCATATTAGCTAAGTATTATATTTTAATACCGAGACTATTACTTCAAGACGTCCTCAGTGCTGGTTTTCAATTTGATTCCAGGTAACTTTACATATACAACGGTGACGCATACGTCCAGTACAATACCGATTATGGATTTAATCCTACTTTACAAAATGTCTGGAAATTGGACATCAAAAAGATCCGCTCTGTTATTATAGGTATTTATTTTAGTTATTATTATAATGTAAGACTAGCTCCACTATAAGACTCGCTCCGTCCTTGACATACTTTAAGAAGCGACAGAAAAACTCTTAATTTCTAGCCAGTAAAATAACGTGTTTCATTCCTGATTTTTCTTTTCCTTTCCTCTCCGCCATCCCTTCCTTTCCTTTTGATTGATGATATCTCACTTTATATGAAAAATAATGTTTGGGTGATTGTCCGTCTTTGTGGGATTCGTGGCCATATGCTCACGTATTTTTTTATGGATTTCGTGGGGATGGATACTCATTTGAATGATTTATGCGACCACGTAACTTGCTTAATTTACTTTTGTCTGGTTGGTTGGAAGAGATTGCCGCCTGGCAATAAGCCCGCCAGATTGTATTTGCAATAAAAGTGTTAAATAAATAAATAAATGTTCTTGCATTGAGTCACAATAATGAACACCAATATTGCGTTTTTCCATCAACTTCAAGAGATATCAAAACCTCCAATTAATTTGTAAATATGCAACACGCTGTGATTAGATACACGTTGATAACAAAATTTTAATGATCAACACATCTTTGGAACAACTACCTGCAATGACTTGTGTAAACCTAGTTTAACAACACAAGAGGTTTTTCCAAAATTAAATTATCATACAGTACCCGGCGGTAAGTAATACAAATCGGGCTTAAGAAAGAGACTGTCGCCCATAATCGGCTAACTTCGGCTTTGTAGAGTGTCGTCTCTGTCATTCATACACGTGTTCCGTCGCGATTTGCGTGCGACAGAGATAACGCTCTACAAAGCCTAAGTTAGCCGATTATGGCCGACAGTCTCTTTCTTAAGCCCGATGTGTATTACTAACCGCCGGGTACTGTATTTATATGATATATGTTATGTGCACTTGACGAATATATTTTTTATTAAAGGTATTTATTTTACACATGACAAGAAATACATATACATAATTTGCGAAAAAAAACAAAAGGTTATTTAATTCGGACACACAATTTTAATTGATCTGGGTTTGTTGCATTTCATTTGTTGTGTTCCCAGTAAACTAGGATTTTGCCTGTATCTCACTGAGGACATACAGCATGAAAAAATAAATCGATGCTTCTTACCGATTTTTGATTTTATAAAATCCCGTTGCACATTCTCATCAACCTGACAAACAGTGATTATTACAAATAAAACAAGTTGAATGGGAGAATAGGAAGGTGATGGCTGCGGTGATTAGATTAAGTATTTCTCCGCATCTGCATATATATAATAATTTAATAAAACATATTTGGTAAGAAAACCGCAGAAAACTTACTAAGGGAGAACGAAGTACAAAGGAACCTTGGTAGATTTACCGATATGTGATAGTAACACATTCGGCTTTAGGTGGAGTGTAGAATATGTGTATAGTGTTTATAAACAATCGTAAATTTTGATAAAACCTCCCAAAAGGATTGTCTTCAAGTTCTTCTTCAAGCTGTACACAAAGTGATTTTAGTTACATTATCAATGTGACAATTTCCAGCAATTTTAAGCAAAACGCTGGTCTTCCACCGCTTACCCTCGTTTGATCCTTCTAACTCACGATCATCACTAATTACGAAAGTTATAAGGGGCGCTGTGATAAATTGTCACGATTTGCAATTTTCGTTAATTATTAAGACCTCAAACTTTGGAGAGCAGCCAACTCGTACAAGTCCCATATCGCATTAGTTATTGGTGAATATTTTCGATTTCGAAGAGGTCGAAGCAGGAAAACGCATTAACCCTTAACCTGCCCCTGAAAATGACAGAAGGGTTGATATCGACCTACCCCCTGAGAACCTCCCGAAGAGATCATATGGCGTATATACTGTATTCCCTCATTCCACTTCTTTTCAAATCGTCGCGTTAATAATATATTCACATAATTTATAGAATACGCGTATGTTCCACGTACGCGAGTTTCTGGTATGCGAATCATACGGAGTTCTGCACTCGTATTTTGAAGATAATAAACAGTCTAATGCATAGTACATCAAGTTTTCTCGAAACTCGTTCATAAAATCATACTGCCATGATATTTTTTCAACATATTGACTTATTTTAATTTAAAAAATCAAAAACCTTCTCTAAGCCTCGTAGAATTAACCCTTCCTGTCGTGTGATGTCTAACTAGTACACATTGCTTCTATAAACTAATATCTCTATAAACATAATAAATACTGGCTTCAGATTTTCGATATTCCTCCGTAATACATTTACGCATTGAATGAAAAAAATAATATTAATAATAATTAGCACTTAACGGCCACATGAGAGATATTTTGTGAAAATCGGGAATAAATTCACAGATACAATCAAACGTGTGCCAGTGTGTGACTTAGGTATATTCATTCTAAAAAAAACGCTATGGGTGAGGAAGCGACGCTATTCACGTCTCACTCTCACTCTACTTCAGTATATGGGAACGCAACAAATAGAATCTCAGTTCGCAGTTGTTTTTTCCTTCGAGGTATAACATACACAGTGTTAGTGTTTCGAGTCCCGTCTCAGTAGCTCGCATGCAGCCATACGAGGTGGTCTCTGCGCCCGTTTTGTGAACGTCGGCCGATATTTTTTCATGTTTTCAGAAATTAAATTTAATATATTATCACGTTTGACTTCAAATGTAATTCATTTAAGAGATTGGCTATGAATATTCTTTTTTTTCCGATTTTAAATCAATCATTTTTACATGTGTATTGAATACACATCACCGGAACGCACGATTTTTTTTAGCACCGGAAGAGAAAGGCTAAAAATTAAATGAATGCTTACGACGACCTGCGTGGCTCAGATAGTAAAACGTCGTTAACGTTGTGACCAAAAATAAAATTAAAAAAGGATTCCTCTCTGACTAAAGAGTTTGACTGATAACATAACAATTTACAGAGTTGACTTGCGATAGTGTTGCCAACAAATACAATGAATACACAAGCGACAGACTTTTACATTCGTACATCTTCTCATACATCATCCTGTCTTGTAGCTCATGCCTGAGCATCGTGACTTCCATGATAGCCTCTAACGATTCCTCTCCATCCATCCCTGGACTCCGCGGTTCGAAGGGCAGTTGTTAAGGATAGTCCAGTTGCGTCTCTCACTTGGTCAGTCCAACGCATTAGGATTCTAATTTATTTTATTTATTTATTAACACTGAATGGTAAAAAAAACTCATGGTAAAAAAAAACAACAAACAGACAAAAGTAAACAAAGTTACATTGTCGTAAAAAATATTCAAATGATTATTCATCTTGATGAAATTTATGAATATATACATAATAAAAGTAAATGTTAGATATCATCTATCAAAGGAAAAGGAAGGGATGATGGAGACGAAAGAAAAATCAGGAATGAAACAAGTTATATTACTGACTAGAAATTAAGAGTTTTTTTAATTTAGAGCTTCTTAAAGCATGCCAAGGACGGAGCGAGTCTATCATTAGTTTATAACTAGTTCCAGAGTCTCACTGCATAGAAAGTAAAGGACGAGTTAAAAAAAGAAGAGCGGTTAACTGGAAAGGCAAATATATAATCTCTGTTTTAGCGTAGCGCTATATTCCATGATCGGAAAAACACCGAAAATTTTCGCGCGAGATAAGAGGGGGCAGCGGGACAGGATAGGATATTATACAATAGATTGAATATGAATGTGGCGTCTATTTCTCACGTTCAACCAGTTCAGAGCCTTAAACCTTTCTTCCTCTTGTGCGTCGTGTCCTTCTACGCCCGTCGTCCTAACACTGCCCGTTAAGGGTAGTTCAGTTGCGTCTCTCACTTCATCAGTTCAACGCATTGGGATTCTTCCAAGTTTCCAGTAACTACAAACTTCTCAAAACTGTCTCCTTGATCACGAGCAATGTGCCCAAAGAATCGGAGGACTCGTCGAAGGCAGGGGCGGCTCGTCTTTAAGGGCAACCGAGGCACTGCCCCACACACATTTCTCCTAATAAAAAAATAATAATTAGCTGAAATGTTTTTGAAACGTGTTTTTATTATTGGTATAATTGTAATTATTCTTAGTTTTTCGGAATATTATTTGCATGTAATGATTTATAAATATTTGAAAAAAAAAACAATATTAACTTATTACTGGTAAGTAGGTGTGAAATATATACGCGCACGAAGTACGAAATACGATGCACGCATACAACCAAACGAATTGCGGCGGGGCAGTTTTGTATCTGCCCTGGTCACGCGGTCGCTAGCTTCAGTTTAGCAGTTGCTCTGACGCGAGACCCGATAGTGTTTGGTCAGTCAGTGGAGATAAAGAGAAAAGTTCCGTATTACCGTATACAGAAGTTGGATTTTCCTTTGCTGCGTAAAGGTCTGTTTGGGACAGGAGCACGCCTGCCCCGCGCTGTAATGAGTGACGTTTATTGTTTTGTTTTTCATGTTCATGTATTATATTAATAAAAACGATTTCCATTTGATTTTGTGAAAAATTCATATTTTTATAATAAGAGTTTTGTTTATTTAATTTTTAAACGTTAATAAAAAATATTTTCATTTGATTTTGTGAAAAATACATGTTTTTTTTATAATGGTAGTTTTGTTAATGTTTATATGTATGTTAAATAAAAATTATTTTTGTTTAATTTCGCTATAAAAAATTTGACAATTCTTAGTATTTTCTTGGTTCGACCTCACTGTACTAAAAATATATACAGTTCATTTTCTTTTTAATTGGGGGGGACACTTCAGCCTCATCATGCCCCACCTGTTTTCAAAGTCACGAGCCGCCCCTGGTCGAAGGCATATTATCGGTGATTGTCAGCTCTTCGAGAATGGAGGCGTTAGTTCGTCTTGTCCATGATATTCGTAACATCCATCTCCAGCACTACATTTTAAATACACCTATTTTACATCCCTCGCTTGCTCTCAGAGTTCAAGTTTCCATGCCATACGTGAATATTGCGAAGACGGCAGACTTAACTAGGCGCATTTTCGTCGTGATGGTCATTCCTCACATACAGTTCCTACCATTTCTCTTAATTCTTTCAAAATCTAATTTAATTGATCCAACCATACTTTCGTTGATCTTTCTCTACAACGTCATCCCCTCACATTTATATTTGTTTTGTTAGTATTACCTAATTAATTCGTTTCACATACCAAAACTATCTCAAAGTGATCTTTTTCATCTTACGAAACACATCGGTCTTAACTTACATTCATCCCTAATCACTTCATTCCGTATTCAGTCATACATTGTCCCCCTATGGCTTTGTGCTCTCCTTTATTAATATAAATAACGTAATATAAACAAAACATTAAGGGTAATACTTTGCCTCTGGAGTTGAGTAACCCTGCATCAACACGTAGGAAGGTTTCGATTCTTCAAAGCAACTTGCATCTCGTTCTACAAGTGAACCCATGTGTTTTCTATATCTCAAGATCTATCCATAAAATTCTCGAAAAATCCAATTATTCTTGTTCTATGTAAGCGTTGTTCCACTAAAAACAAATCTAAGTTTTTTACCACTATAAAACAATTCTTCCACAATTACGTAAGTCTACTTGGTAAAATTTTGTAATATTTTGTGATATATATACATATATTGTACTTAAATATACATATTAATATTAAATAATTTTAAACAATGACTGTAATTTATTATTACTACTGCTTTTGTTTCTCCTGTACGTGTTGGTTTAAGATAAAGTTTTGTATTTTTTGTCAATAATTTTAAGTACTTGTATAACTTGTCATATGTTAATTTGTATATAAAAGACACTGTTGTGTCGTTAATTAAATAAACTTCGTACATTGAGTGCGGAGTCAGGCCGTTGAAACCAGAATCTGGGCAAGGCAAGACAAGTGGAGAGATGGAAAAGGGTGTTAAGCATTGGAAAGTGACACATTACGCCATATTTCAAGTGCACAAATTTTTTACAGCATTTATTCGGCTCTTTTCATTCAATTGCCATACATTAACCGTAAAAAAGTTTTTATTTTCATATTGTGACTTTTTGAACTACGTCGATGGCTTTATTCGCCATTTCTGCTTTTAAAAATAAAACTGTGTATTTTTATCACAATTTATCAATACTGCACGGACGGCTATTCAGTTTTCACACAGCACCGCTTCAGCTGCGGATAAATGATCCCTGTATGTGCACTCGTTTATTCTGTACAACATATTGCCCTTCAGTAAGCACACAGTTTTGACAAATGAACCTAAGGTTCAAATAGCAAGAAGATTCATGTTCAAAGATTATAAAATAAGTTCAATCTATAGCGGCCCTTCATAAAACAGCTTTATAAGTAATTTCTGGTGGTATTGCCCCGATTTCATGTCGATACGATACAGCTTTCAGCCTGGCAAGTAGCAATACAGTTGGTTCATTCAGTAGCGCTCGTTAAGTTTCTTTACAACCATCATTTTGTACGATCGGAACTGAAGGTCTGCGTGGAAAATTCTGCCCTGATAATCAGACATCATCATAGCTACACCATGCTTACGGGCTGGACTTCGTGAAGATTTCTAACAGTAACGATATAACTCACCGCTCGGACGTTTTATGATACGATTTTTAAAGATTTTTGTCGATAATGCAAAAATTGTTCGCTTCCATGCAGTCGCTCCCACTTTTTTGGTAGAACTATAATATATGGAACGCTATAAACAACATTGGAGACTCGTGGGCTGAAATAAAAGAGTCAACAATGAAAGGTTCCTGGAAACAATTATGCCCACAAATGACGAGTGATTTTATAAATTCTGAAGAAACTCCTGAAACTATCACAGATGAAATAGTTAGCCTAATGAATGAACTAAACTTGGACGTCAACAACGAAGATGTTAATGAGTTGATTGAATCTCACTCAGTACCTCTGTCAAATGAATACTTAATTGAGCAACAAGAGTTAAATGAAATACACAATGAAAGTGAGGAAGAAGAAGCTGATAAAATCGTCAAGACTTTGACAATCAAAACTATGAATGAATCCTTCATGCATCTTGACAATTTCTTGACTATCATGGAAGAATGTGATCCCAATGGAGAACGTATATCTCAAGTACGTAGGGCGATTGAGAAAGACACAGCGTGTTATAGAACTCTTTATCAAGAAAATTAAAAAAAAAGGTGGTATTCAACTAACTCTTGACAAGTTTATAAAGAAAACACCTGAAAGCACTTAAACACGCCTCGTTAACTTAATTATGTATATTTAAAATATATTATTGATAAATAAATATTTTAAAATACAATTTTTCATGTTTTTTTTACATCCCTCCACTTTCGAACATTCAACATTCGCACACATTTTCAGGAACCAATTATGTGCGAAAGTCGAGGGCCGCCTGTATGACAGATTTTGATACTATCTATGAAAATATGATATTATATTCCTATGTATATAGTACAGCCTGCCTGGTGAGCTTTTTCTCTTTCGACCCACCAGAAAGGGGTTTAAGAGGATTGATTGAAAATCAGAATGTAATCCTATTTTTTTAAATTAGGTTCCAATGGGATCGAACCCGCAATCTCCGGGCAAGAAAATAGGCATCTTACCAAAGAGGCAACGGAGGTCTTCAAGATCTATGCGAAAAAAAATCAGGCACTTTGTTATCTTCGCCTACTCCAACCGTAGCGGTATATAGTAGTCGCCGATGCTGCAGGAACACGTATCTAGGATTGCCCAAATTTTACAGGGGCGACAAAAAACGATTTTTCTGCAAAAATATAATAAAATAAAAACGTGACTTGGTATGTACATATTGCAGTTACGAATAAATGCGTTCCGCGTTAAAAATAAATATATGTGTTAATGCAAAAATGTGGCAATGATACAAGGGATGACAAAAAATAAAGAAAGTTACTTACGAGTATAACAAAAAATCGAGTTACGTGTTCCTGCAATATCAGCGACATTATAGATAATAATGTTTGTTGATAAATCTAACAAGAATTCAGTATTAGAAATACTTTTCGAAAAAATAGTCAATGTTGGACGAATTCCTGGAAAAAACAGAATATCGAAGAAAATATATGTTTTCTAATGAACAAAATGTATTGGTTATATTAAATTTCGTTCTACAACCTGGCGTGCGTATTGCTATATCGTAATATCTTTCAACCAACTAGAACCTAACCTAACCCAACCGTTTATTGATAAATATAACTAGAATTCAGTATTAGAAACACTGATAAAAAAATAATCAATGGTGAATGAATTCCTGGAAAAAAACAGAATATCGATGAAAATACATGATTTCTAGTTAACAAAATGTATTGGTTATATTACCTGGCGTACTTATTACCATGTCGTAATATCTTTCAACCAACCAGAACGGTGTTAAAAATCCTTGAAATGAATACATACTCGAATTATTTTGAAATCTGAGTTCCAACGGCATCGAACCCGCAATATCCGGGCTGGAAAACAGGCGTCTTACCAACTAGACCACGGAGGTCGTCCTTTGCGTGTTCTATACAAACATACACTACACTCCACCAAAAACCGAATGTGTAACTACCACATATCGGAATATATACAAAGGTTTCTTTGTAGTTTGACTTCTCGCGGTAAGTTTTTAATTGTTTTCTTACTAAATAGATTTTTCTGAACATATCCAGATACGGGAAAGTACCCAATCGAATGGCCTCAGCCCCTACCTTCGTATCCTTACACTCAACTATTATATATTTATTTTATAATATTTAATCTGTCAACAATAGCGGGTTCGAGTCCCGAATCGGAGTACCCTAGAGGAGAGTTTGCTCTCTAAACGGCGCAATAAAAATCGTTATTTTTTATTAATATTCAATGTGTTCATATATCAAATTATTAAATAAACTCACCTTGTTCATTCCATTTCCCATGTTGAAAAGTCAATGTTTTTTTCACTTATTCAAATAAAATAAAATTCCAAAGGTAAAAAAAAAGATATACCCAGGAAATGAACTGATACGATTTGTAGAGTTTTGTCTCACATATAATATTCGCGACACGTGCGCTTGTAACTTATCAACTTTCTGCTAACAAAACGTACAATTTTTCGTAAATTTGTCCATACAATGATTTCACATTCGAGTAGTTCATTTTATAAAATATTTTGATTTAATAATTAAATAACACGCGGTAAATAACACTCGATGCACAAACGGATAAATATTTCACAAAAAAAAAAGTTAACTTCTTTCGGGCCTCGAAAGGCCTAAATTAAACCAACTGTCACATAATATTTCGCTTATAAATATGTTCATCTATATTTTGATTGCGAGCGAATTTCCAATGACAAGAAAAAATAAGCATCATAAACAAATAATATTTTCATTTAAACGATCATAAACAATTCAAAGAGACATTCAATTAAAACCGTGCGTTATTATTTTTTTTATTATTTTTAAATAAAAGTTTATCAATAAAAACAATCACACCGACAGACGCATTTCGTAATCGAAATAAAATAATGTCGTTTAATATATGAATAAATATTTTTTATCGAATTGTTTTCTTTTCCGTATCAATAATCACTGACGTAACGTATTACTGAACCGTTGCAGATAAAGCATTGAGTAGCTCGCGCCAAGTAGATAGAAACGCGCGCGGCGAAAGCTCGGCCGATACTGGCCTCAACCATCTTTCGAACTACGAGCTACGACAAGCTCTACGGGTCTCACGTATATAATACGTATATAACGGCATGAGTATATAGAAAGCTTCAGTGAGAATGGATCAAATTGTACATACAGAGTAACATTCATTCATTGTTTAATATATTGCCTATATTTATAGGGAAAACAAAATTTTGCTTCAAGATTTGAAACCTTTTTATTGAATATTTTAATATATTGATTTGTAAACGAGCTTTTAATATTTTTAAACATTTTTTTTTTCAATATATAATTTTAATAACTTAAAGTACTTATTTAAATTTATCCAGCTCATATTTTGTGTATTTTTCTCTTTAAAAGGTAAATAACGTACAATGGATACATTTCTGAAAGCTTGATTTATCAATCCTTATTGTTTTGTTATTTTTTTTTTAACATTTCGCATGTTTTTTACACTTTTAAAGGTAAACGTTGTCTAAATCCTCGAAAATCAGTTACTCGACATTTATTTCTACCTTTTAGATGTATTGTACGAGTGGTGATGATAAATTTGATAATGTTTTAAAATAAGCTTTAATTTGTGACAGCTCAAAGGCGCTTTATCAATATGCAAGCACTTCTCAAACATAACATTGTTCGGTTTCAAAAGTGTATACGTTGTCATTCACTCGAATCCCGAAAATATATTTATTCCATTATAGTTAAATATTCAATCGTAGCACCCAGTTTTAAATTTTATATTTGGTGTTTCTTTTATTTAAAAAAAATATTTATTCTGTACAGGTTTATACATATACATAGTAAATCTGGCGGGAATTGCTACACAGTATTTTTTCCAACCAACCAGCTTATCTTGGATACGTTGAATAGTTTCAATTCATATCAGATTTTACAAAAATATTTGTTTGAATACATGTAAAAAAAATTACTTATCTCTGAACAACAATGGTAATTTATGACCGAGTTATTAAATAAATATATTGAAGTCTTTAAAAATGTTATTTAAATGAGGTAAATATGCAATATGAAGTGGTTTTGAAAGAAAAATTACTTTCCTATTTATTTAGTTTTTTGTTATCATAAAGTGGTTTCATCACGATGTTTATTTGAGCTAATTAATTCATTCGAACAAGCATCTTTAAAAAAATTGGCATCTGTGATGTAAATCTGTTAAAGAGCATGGCCGGGGGATAAAGTACGTACATAATATTATCTTCGATTTCATTAATCGAGCTTTTGGGCTAAGGGTAGGAGTAGGTATACCTACAGCTAGTTTAAGCTTATGTACGTCAATCAAGTATAGAGCAAACATTTTTTTGTTAATAATTTATTATAAACATGATAAAAATCGAAAGTTTATAACTTTTCCTGCCTTAGAAATATTGATATAAACAGGAGAGTAATTGAATTAACTAAATCATTTTTATTCGTAACGTACCTTATAAAACATTCGTAACGTACCTTATAAAATATTCGTAACCACCTTGTAAAATATTCGTAACGTACCTTATAAAACATTCGTAACGTACCTTATAAAACATTCGTAACGTACCTTATAAACATTCGTAACGTACCTTATAAAACATTCGCAACGTACTTTATAAAACATTCGTAACGTACCTTATAAAACATTAGTAACGTACCTTATAAAACATTCGTAACGTATCTTATAAAACATTCATAACGTACCTTATAAAACATTCGTAACGTACCTTATAAACATTCGTAACGTACCTTATAAAACATTCGCAACGTACCTTATAAAACATTAGTAACGTACCTTATAAAAGTTAATGCCAGCCTCCATGTTTCGTTTATGAAATATGGGTACCATTTTTTTTAATTTCGATAAATATTCCAATAAAATTTTGTTTTAAGTATTTTTTGATTAAATTAAATATCAAATACACATCAACTTACAAGAGCAATTGCAAATTATTTATGTCAACTAAAGTAAATTATTACTTTTTTTTAATTTTAGAATATTTTCTCATTCATTTTCATAGTAAAAAAATTATATATATTGAACCACCCCATAAAAGTGGTCGATAGAGAAGTGGAGGGGGTCGGAGGAGGAGTCGCACAAGGTCGACAACATACAGAAAATGAATAATACTCGGTGCTGCCATGTGATACAAAAACCCATTTGTTCCGAGTGCGTTTATTGGGGTACGCAAAAATTCGATACTAGTTGAACTCCTATTGGAATGTGAACTATAATATTGATTATTACTCGCAACAACATAATCCAAGTGACATACATGCAATGGCAACTTATGGATTCGTATTGAGGATTGATACATGTTTCGTAAAAAAGTAACTTCTTTCAAACTTTTTTTAAATAAAGCGTATTATTTTGTTGTGAAGAAAAGTACATTAAATATAGGAAAATAAGTTCATTTACTCGTTTCATAAAACACTTTTATAAACATTGCATCTAATTTTGAATGCAGATATCGGCAATTGTGATCTAGTGGTTAGCGGGATTATTTAGTGCCCAGTTGTCCTAAATACAGATCCTTAGCGATACTGGTTTTACTTTCAGACCTTTTTTCGTCTAAATTGATAAGTGGCTTAGTTTATGCCTAACATAGACTCTTGGAGCTTGCTTGGACTCTTATGAAACAGCGCTATATAAGTTCCTAATGTGTTTTATCGAGTTTCATTTCGATATTCTTTTTTGTCAACCATGTCCTTCATACTGCGCTCATCGTCTATATAAAAACTGTCATTCTACAGTACCTTCCATCCTTCGTCTTTCCTAAATCTTTCGATTGAACCAAAAGTTTTCCAAAAATTCCATACAATTCAGTTAAAAACATTTATTGAGGCACTCTTAATGGCAGTTAGGCATAGAAAATGTTTCTCTGTAAAGATATCAATTATAGACAAAGTTTCTCTACTTCTGTTTTTATCGCCGTGGATCTCGACTCGAAATCAACTCATTTGCCATGACTTCCGGTTCTTGCAAACCTGCTGTCTCCTAATCTACGACGCGAAAACGCCTTAATGAGGAAGTTCCAAAAGGTGTGTGTTTAAATTACACGCAATCTATGCGCGTGGGTATTTCCTACCCTCCTCCAAATGATCTAAGATCTCGACGACATTTCTGAATCAAATGACAATAATTGGCTGATACTTGGCGATAGCAATGGAATGGGTCCTGGGTTGTAAATATCCACCTTGTGAATGATCTTAACGTGCTTCTCCAAGGGTTTGACCAGCCACTAAGATTGTGGAGTACCCTGAATCGTCTTAGATGGAGATATAGTTACGGTGCATTAGTAGGGTTTCATTTTCCCCTTTTTTCTTTATGTGGAACGGTCCAAACTGTCGGTCACTTCGTTAAAGATTGTCCAACACTCGTATGTTTGCTCTCGGGAGAAATAGAGGAGCTTTTTCGTACTTCTTCTGAGGCCGTACGATGAATGACAAATCTGAACATCCGACTGTGAGAGAGAAGCCATAAGAAAGAAATTATAAATTATAGGATAAACAGGAAGAACAAAGAAACTCCGTAAGTAAGGCAATGGATTCCAAACAAGCAAACTTAACATTCATAATTATAAACAAACTTAGCACTAACAATTTTACAAAGACAATGGTTATATACAGGAAAAACACAAATTCTACAATATTAAGGCGCGATTGAACTTTATTACTCTGGTTTATATTAATTAAACTTAATTTAAACAAAATATATCAATTTTATATTTCTATACATATTAACAAAATAACTAAGACACTATTTATGATACGTGTTCTTTCTGTTTCCCTCTTGTTAACAGCAATAAACCAGTCAGCACCATACCAGTGCCAGACCACCAAAGAAGAGATGTTGATTCTCCAAAAATAATAACCCCCAGAACTCCCTGAAAAAAAAAACACGTACATATTTTTCCTTTAGATAAAACTTACAAACGATGTTGTTTATTTAAAAAAAAATCGTTAGATAAAGTTCGAAAGTGGGCTCAGTAATTTATTTAAAAGTTTTGATGAATAATCCCAAATCTCAATTGAATCAATTTATTTCTTTCACACCATTAAGTGACCTAATATAAGTCACTTCAATGATGTGTTTGATTCGTTATAACATCGCTCAAAAAGTATCCTTTAAAGACACCCAAAAAGTGAATATCGTTTGAGAGTAATATTTATCTCCCATAGATAGCGATTAGGGTCTAAAAAGGCCCTATTTTCGGGAAGAAATTATCTAAAAAAATACGGTTTTTGTCTGGTTAAGTTTTAATTTAGCTTCAAATATTTGCATTTATTTATTTTGTAAACATTTTTGCCAAGAAAATGGCAGAAAACTGTTTCAAATTAATCTAAAAATGTAATTCTAATAACATCTAAAAGCTCTTATTGAACTTAAGAGAATGCTTACACTATTTCCCTTTACCGTAATAATATCGCGAGCTACTGACGAACTATCTTTGGTTTGACCGTGACCTAACTGTTGTACGCCATCAAGACAACGTGTTAAGTTAAATGTATAGGTTGTCAGCTTGCAGTTTTTTTTTATCACTGGTTGATGCGAGTTATGAAGTTTGCGTAAGTTGTTGTGAAGTTTGCGTAAATCAGTATAATCATGGTCAATCGGGAATTCAACCTAATTGTTTTAACTTAGGATATAAAGTTTTCAATTTTGTTTAAGTATACTTCTGTCTTACCGATAGTAAATAATTCGTTGCTGACGATATAACAGTGGGTCCTACAGATGTTGGAGATAAACTTAGAGCTTTGGAGTAGAATTTCCACATCGCAGCATTCAGTAGAATCATTCCAACGAGGCACATTATACTCCCGTAAATGTCAAACTGAAAATTATAAACAAAAAACTTAATCCTTCGTTGGATGGTTAGCTCTATTTCATGCAGATCAACATAGTATTGCTACGTAAAATGTCAATACACGTACGAACACGTCTATATCATATACAACAGACAAAACTTTCAAAGAAAAAAAAAACAAAAATACATTTGCTATTAAACTTTACATCGAATCTGATCAGAAAAAATATACAAAACAGGAGTAAAATTGTGGAAAATTTCCCTGGAAAATTACTCTATCGATGAAAATAATATTTTCAAGATAGGGAAAACTCAACTCAAATTAAATAAATCTTCCACAGAAGGAAAAGTCGGCATATAATCACAGTTTTTTCTGCAAATTTGTTTTATACACAGCGTTATTTGTCTTCAATACGAATAAAATGTGTTAAATTGGTTTGATTCGGTCGACTTCTTGGTCTAAAAATTTTTTATTATAAATCTCAAAAAAAACTATGTGTACAAATCTCAAACTTCTTTCAACATGACTGATTTTTATTTCCATTTGTCTTACACATATGCATCTAAGTTATTTCACTGAAATACAATTCATTATTGAAATAGCGCTGTTTAATGTTAATGGTGTTGATGTTAATTTTAGTTTTAAGATTATTTTAAGTATCAAAAAAAGCTTAAACCATGATTATTATGATCAGTTATATATGATTTGCGTTTGCGTTACCGTATGATATATCCAAATTAATGTATCGCTATTAATTTGCCACATATTTGTCAACTTCATAAGTTTTGTTAGTGTACTGATCTAAAGTGAACTTGCAATATATGTACATCCGTGACAAACTAACGCAGAATTGTAATATCTGGTATCCCTTGCCATTGAATTATTATGAAATACTTCATCAACCAAATTAATTATTGATTTGAGCTATCCAAACTTCGAAATCGATTTCCTTTTTTTAATACTTTTGTTGAAAACATATTTTTTGTTTTGATTGCCACGAATGAATGTGTACATGTGTTGAATTGCAAATAATGTTAAAATTAAATTTACCTTAAATAAATTGACGTATAAGATTGTTGTAATAAGCTGGATTCATTTATTTTTTTTAATTTAAAATTTTTGCTTCTGGCAATAATAATGAACATATTTTTATCGTAGTTTTACGATCTAGTTCCCATCCCTACTAACTGTCAAAATGTAAATTGAAAATATGTATACTTACCGATTCATATACATATCCTGATAATTTTCCGAAAAACCCTGCACCTGCAGCACAAATGCCCGCAAATAATGCGAATAAATTGTTTCTCAACATACTTATAACACTTAAAAAACAAGGCGATAAAACACACGTATAAACACCGACAGATGTTAATAAGTTTAAGGGATGGGAACTATCGTAATTAAAAATAATATTTTCGATAATGGGGAAAGTTTAGATTAGGCCACAGAGATCGTGTAAAATAAAAAGACTAAAAACTTTCTTGATGTTGTATGACATGCCCTATTGTATGTGGTGGCATTCCTCTAGCGACGTAAATATTCAATATTCAATGGCGAATCGGCCATGAAATATAATGTGTCAAGCTAATAAACATAGATTGACACTTCGTTTTTTATTTATTGGATGAGTTATTCAACCATGGAAGGATGACACATAATACAAAAAGTCCCAATGCGTTGGACCTACCAAGAGAAAGACGCTACAGGACTACATGTAACAACTAGCCTTCGAACTGCGTAGATATATTTCACAAGGTAATGTATTACAGTGAAAAGAAAATAAAACCTAGGTCCAGTCGTTGAGGTAAACAAGGTGAATGCATGTGGTACTCGTATTATGCAAGCAGATAAAGTTTATAATCCACATAAGGGACAGTCTCACAGCTAATAAGCATTTATATAACATAAGTTTAAACTATAAGTATTGATTTTATCATACAAGCGAACGAATTTATAAATAAGGGATATGAAAAATTTTACAAAAAATATGAGTGTTGGAAGACCTCAGATAAATTAATATTTTCAGATACAACTATGGAAACTGGAGGCAGAAAAATATTAATTTTCAGCAGTGGAAGATGAAGATTCAAATTACGAAAAATAAATGCGTATTGTGTTCATATAATTTATTACGGAAGCGGGTATTGTACATCACATAAAAATATTTTTCTTCTTTTTGCGTATTGATATAAAAATATTCTATTTTTTTCAACGAAATGCGTTTTTGTTAACGATTTTGAATTTTCTGCATGTTCACTGTTTGTTTTTTGTTTTTAAATTTTATTGTTGGCAATACTGAAGTATACTGTCAACTGTCATTGCTCGAAAGTGTACGTGATTGTCTGCATGTGCGCGTATTCTGATTATTTTTAAGGTTTTTTGTAAGTTGTCTTCAAATTGAAGAGTAAACATGAATAACCTTTCTAACGGCAATAAAGTGCTTGTCATCTGGAACCAGTCAAAACCAGAAGACATAGAAAACATTATCAATAAAATTAAACCAATTGTAGGAGATGGAAATATTTCTCTAGAAAATTCCGAAAGACTGGCCCTTAGTAAGTATTTAATTTTTTGTCCTTATTACAGTTTAATTTGCCATCTGACACAGGCGTGACGTTATATATACATATGATAAAGTTACCATTTTTTACTCGGGGTTTCCGTGGACGCAGGTCTTTTATTTTTATACTTTATACCAGGGATGGGCAACAGGTCGATCACCAAGCAATTTTTGGTTGATCGCAGCCGTCTTTGTAACTTACAATATGGCGTGCGATGTTGCCAAATCTTATTACGCGCATGAACTTGCCAACGCAATCGACACCTGTCTGCCCTTGGATTATGTTGGATGTTGTTTGGTACACCTCCTGTCTTTCTCCCGGTGAGCGTACAACTTTATATTTGAGTCAACCACTCAATGTTTCACACAATCGATAGGAATAAACTCCATTAAGTTTCTAATCAGTTTCTAAGCTGTGATGAAAAAAGTGTACATTGCTTTTTTTGGTAATTTTAAGACCCTTCCAATTAAAATGATGAATTTGAAAACAATTCAAGACTTACGAAGAATGGGAGCACACTTACTTTTTTCCAATGGTGGAAGAAAAATGTTGTTGCTGAATATGTCATTTATTTGTAGCCATAACTAAGAAAAGTAATTTGGAAAGATATTTTGTATTTTTCCATGTAAATATCATTGGGAATATCCGTTCAACAGTGATTTAAGAAGTGAATTTAGTGTTGATCAAAGTTTATATTACATGTCATCATCATCATCCTAAGCTCGACAGCCCTGGGTGGGCCTTGGCTGAATCCAGGAGCTTCCTCCATTCTTGTCTGTTTGATGCCCTTATTCTCCAATTTCTCACTGGCAACACCGATGCATCCGTGTTGACACTGTCCATCCATCGCATTTTGGGCCTTCCTGGTTTTCTACGTCCCTGTGTTACTGAGAGCGTGAGGCGTTTTGTAGGGTTGTCGTCGTCCATTCTGATTATGTGACCAGCCCATCTCAAGCGCCCTACTCTGACGGATCTGATCACATCGGGCTCTTTATAGATATCATATAGCTCTCGGTTATATCGACGACGCCAACCATTGTGGTTTCTCACTGGGCCGTATATTGTCCTAAGAACCCTTCTTTCAAATGCTGCGATGGACCCTTCAGTGTGTTTTGTCATCACCCAGGTTTCAGAGGCATATGTGAGAACTGGTTTGATCAGGGTCTTGTACAATAGTGTTTTTGTGGTTCTTCGCAGTAATTTGGATCTTAACTGTTTTTGGAGAGCGTAGTAACATCGGTTTGCTGCCATTATCCTTCTGTCAATTTCTTCTCGGGTGTTATTATCACTGGTAACTGTTGAGCCTAAGTATGTAAATGAATTAACTATTTCAAAGTTGTAATTTGCAGCTGAGAAAACCTGGGGGTATGGATATGTGGTATTAGAAGCAATCATCAATTTTGTTTTATCTTCATTTATGACAAGTCCCATTATTTTTGCTTTTTCCTCCAATGCTACAAACGCATGCTTATATTACATGTAGTAAATGAAAATACACAAATAATACTGTTAATGAGAGGGGTGGACCTGATGCTCTGATAGCAATGATTCAATATTTGTCTTCAAATTAGTGAGGTATAGTCTTAACATAAGTTGTAGTGCTTTCAAAACACAGATTGATGCTGAATTTCTGCTGCATGCTTCATCTTTTTTAACCTTTCCCTTCCTGTGCTAAAAAAAATCTGCGCATTCCGGTGCTGTGTATTCAATACATATCGATACACATGTAAAAATGAGCTATTTAAAATTGGAAAAATAAGAATATTCATAGCCAATCGCTTAAATTAATTAAATTCGAAGTCGAAAGTGATAATAATTGAAATTTAATTGCTGAAAACATGAAAAAAACATCGGCCGACGTTCACAAAACGGGCGCAGAGACCACCTCAAATGGATGCCCCAGAGCTACTGAGAACTGAGACGGGACTCGGTCTCGGACTGTTGTACCTCGAAGGAAGAAACACAATTGCGAACTGAGATTCTATTTCTTGCGTTCCCATATACCGAAGTAGAGTGAGACGTGAATAGCGTCGCTTCCTCGTTTTTTAGAATGAATATACCTACGTCACACACTGGCACCCGTTTGATTGTATTGGTGAATTTATTCCCGATTTTCACAAAATATCTCTGATGTGGCCGATAAGTGCTAATTATTATTAATATTATTTTTTTCATTCAATGCGTAAATGTATTACGGAGGAATACCTTAAATCTGAACCCAGTATTTATTATATTTATAGAGATATTAAAGTTTTTTAGAAGCAATGTGTACTAGTTACACATCACAGGGAGGGAAGGGTTAATTGGATTATATAACAAATAAATGATCTGACATTTAGTGAATATTTGATATAGGTTTGAATTTAGAGATCTCACTAAAGTGGTTTGTCTATGTGTATAGGATGGTAGGTGACTGAATATCAAACAGAATTGTCCAAGTTAAACTTGTTGGGAGTAAAAACAGCTAAGGAAGACAGGGATCAACCCAAAATATTTTTGTTATTTGTTAAATATTGAAATCAAACTCGACTAAATATTTTTCAAGGTTCTCATCCCGATTCTAAATTTGATGCCGTGCTCTCCAATTTGGTGCCTCCTCATGCGATACAACATGATGACAAGTGTTTAGCCTCGATTGTTAAGATAGTCAAGCCCGGTGGACTATTTATCGTTAGTGACAAGACTGAAGGCATCAAGACTTCGCTGAAGTTGAGTGGATTCACAGATGTCAAAGATGACGGTGATTATATCGTGTCTAGTAAACCCAATTTTGAGGTTAGTTAATTAAATTGTCCCAAAAAGATATATTTTTATTTCTTCATTTTCATTATTAGTATGTAAGATAAAAGTCTGTTATTAGAACAATGATAATTCGTATTTTTGCCATTTTCTAGGTCCCTAAATTGACTTTTCATAATAAACTCAACTGTGAATTCCAGATATTTTGTATAAATTGCGTATCCCCTTGTTTCCCCTCTGTATCTTCGCGAGAGCTACTATCAAAAGTCGGCCGGCCCATGCATGCGAAAACGTGCGAGATATGTAATATCTCGCAAGCGATGACGGCATGCACGGGTGAAAATAGGCGCTTGCGATGAGCGATTGGCCGCACGTAAGGAGCGCAAAATTTCAAAAAATACATTCTCAGTTTCACTACAGTCTAATGTGTTTTACTTGCGACCAACTTCTACCTGCTAAAGAGGGATCTCTTCACCCTGCTACTTTTCACCGGAAAAGCATAAAGTGAGCCGAAATCGTCGAGTATTGAGCGGCAGCCATCCATCTATTCTACAGTCATTATACGGTACTGTACAAAGTGGTCTTTCGAGCCGGATCTGCTGCATTACTTTGCCATATACCCTCATTTTACACCATTTGAATTTTTTACCTTGGAAAATGTAAAATCCATGAAACACTGTTTTCAAAGTACTATCTATATTCAGTTGGACCCACCACCACCCACATTGTTATGGGAGACAAAATAAGTCCCCATACAATGCAATCTACATTACAAGATCCAAATCTTCTTTATTTTTTTTAAGAGCACATCGTCATGTAGTGACGAAAAAAGAACTGCCCCTAAGGGACTGCATCCATTAGGGGATGTTTCACAATTTGTGAAATCCACGTATAAAAAAATTATGCACAGTAAAAGTCCATTCATTAGATGAACGATAATTCGTAATTAGAATTTTCATCATTTTTTAGGTCCTAAAATTGACTTTTCATAATAAATTGTACTGTTAGTTTGATAAACCGCGTATTTCATAATTAATAGTGTGTTTTCTCAAAAAAATATTTATGTATTCTAAGACTTCAAAATTTTCGATGCAAATTACGGATCCAGGTAGAAGCCGGCCATGGCGGTGGGACGGTCGGTGAATTACACGCCGCCTTACGTCAAAAGATTTGATATCAAAATATCTCAAGATTACTATCATAAGTATGGGGTTTTGAGTGTTTTTTCATGTAAATTATTGTATATTTTTAAGGTTTTTTAATTTACCTTTCATGATTGCACAACTGTTAACATTGTAGTTTATAGTATTGTAATTAAGTGCGCGACCAATTAAAAACTAGTGATATTATCATATTTATACTACTCATACAAACATAAACAGGTTAATCTGTGTAAAGTGACCAAGTTAAAATCTAATAATTGATCATGTAATTCATAAATCAAAGATCTATCATCTATAATGAGACTGCGATAATTCATACGAGGTTTTTTCAAATAACCCAAATTTTACCGTCGCCTGAAGATGGGGACATAGCTCCTTGAAATTGCAGTTTTATAAAAAAAGACAATTTTTCATTGTATGTCAAATAATATTAAAATTCAAATACGAAGTATCGGTTCATAAAATATTTTTTAATTTATAATAACCATTTATAATCTACATATTGTCATTTATGTTCACCGAAATCATGTTATATAAAACTGAATCACTGTTTGAACTTGATATTTTAGATTGGCTCATCAATGAAGCTTGGGAAGAAGGTGTGGAAGTTGGACGATGATGTGGAGACAGCGTGGGCCACAAGCAAGGATGATGAGGTGATAGATTCTGATCAGCTATTGGATGAAGATGACCTCAAAAAACCTGATCCCGGAAGTCTGAGAGGTATATATTGCTTACCTTTTGTATTATTGATTCCTGATTACTACACTTTCATTGTATACTGTACAACTTGGTGGGTTTATTACCATGTGGCAATATCTTCTAATCAACCAGAAAGGTGTAAAAAGACCTTGAGTGAAAACCAGACGGACCCTTTTTTATAAATCGAATACCAGCGGGAATCAAACTAACCTCTTCTAACCCCAGGTTGGATGCACATTTACGAAAATATCCTAATTAGTTTTTATTGTATTGTATTACACTTTAGTTGTATACAGTACAATCTGGCGGTATTATTCTCATGTGGCAATCTCTTCCAACCAACCAGATAAATGTTAAAGATATTTTAAGTGAAACCCGGACTTGAATCCTTTTTAAAAATATCTAGGTTCCAGCGGGATTTGAACCCGCAACCTCCTGGTCGGGAGACAGGTTTCTTACCAACTAGGCCATGGAGGTCGTCGTTTTAAAGTTGATTAGGAATTTTGATTAAATTTCTTTTGGTACATGCATACGAGACGAGGTTTGATAAAAAAATAACTAGAATTATAGTTTTTTATTAAAATGCATTTATTTAATCATTAATATTACTATTGTCCCCTTCAAAGTAATCCCCGTATAATAAAATACACTTTTGCCATTTTTTCCAATCTGCAAAACATTTGTGCAATGCACTTTTTGGGATGGCCTTTAACTTAACCAGCGATGTTGCCTTTATCTCCTCTACGGCTGCAAAATGTTATTTTTTCAGTGTTCTCTGTATCTTCGGTAACAGGAAAAAGTCGCAGGGAGCCATATCTGGTAAATACGGTGACTGCAGCATCATGACGATGTTAGTTTTGGCCAAAAATTCACGAATTAGTAGTGAAGTGCGAGCCGATGCATTATCGTGATGCAAAATCCACAAGTTGTTTGCCCACGATTCTGATCGTTTTATCCAGATTGCCGCACGCAAATGGCATAAAAACTCAAAAAAATCCTCGTTCAGTCAATTTTAAAATGAAAAATCACAACAGTGCCTTGTAAATACTTGCCTGTCAAACACAACTGCCCGTCCAATATGGCTGAAAATTGAAATGTAAATCACGGACAGTGTCGCCAATGTGAAGAAAAAAGATAGGCTCAATCAAAAATAAACAGCCTGCGAAATAAAAAAAATTCTCATTTTTTTATCATCTCTCATACATATACGAGTATATAGGGTCTTTCAAATTGAGCGGTTTTTTTCATAATTTTTTTTTGACTCTTGAATAAAACACACAATTAACTTTGATTTCAAAAAACTTTTTATTGGTCATTGAAGTATTAGGTGTACAAATAAGTTTCCGCCGTTTTTTATCAAAAATTGGGCATTTATTGTGAAAGAACGGAACCTCATGTTTTATTCGAAGTATTGCCCATCGCTTGCCACTACCTTTTCCCATCTTTCTGGCAGCATACGGATACAGCGTCGGAAGAATGCTTCATCTTTTGAGGCTATCCACGAATCGACCCAATTTTTGGTATCTTCATATGATGTGAAGTGCTGCTCAGACAGGTCATGCGTCATCGATCGAAACAAGTGAAAATCAGAAGGAGCAATGTCTGGTGAATACAGCGGGTGGGGTAAAACTTCCCAATTGATTGTTTCCAAAAAGGTTTTGACCGGCGCCGCAACATGTGGACGAGCATTATCATGCAGGAGAATAATTTTGTCGTGTCTGGAGTAGCAGTGGGCGCGCTTTTCCTCGAGTGCTCGACTCAATCTCATCAATTGTGCTCGGTAGACAGCCCCAGCAATGGTTTCGTTCGGTTTGAGCAACTCATAATACACGACACCAAGCTGATCCCACCAAATACACAACAAGAGTTTTTTTCCATGAATATTTGGCTTAGCTGTAGATGTTGAAGCATGGCCAGGGGTTCCCCATGATTTCTTCCTTTTTGGATTATCATAGTGGATCCATTTTTCATCACCAGTGACTATACGGTGCAGAAAACCCTTTCGTTTATGCCTGGCAAGCAGCATTTCACATGTGGAAAATCGGCGTTCAACGTTTCTCGGTGTCAGTTCATATGGAACCCAATTTCCTTGTTTTTGAATCATTCCCAATGATTTCAACCTATGTGAAATTGCTTGTTGAGTCACTCCTAATGTAAGTGCAAGTTCTTCTTGCGTTTGGCACGAATCTTGATCCAATAATACTTCCAATTCCGCGTCTTCGTACACTTTCGGCCTTCCGCTACGTTCTTTGTCTTCGATGTCAAATTCACCGTTCTTAAACTTTTGAAACCACTCACGACAACTTCTCTCACTTAAGGCAGCCTCACCATATGCTTCTACAAGCAATCGATGCGCCTCAGCTGCAGATTTCTTCAAATTGAAGAAGTAAATCAAAAGTTCCCGCAAATGACGCTTATTCGGCTCAAAACTTGACATTTTCGAACACAAAAAAATATGTTATACTGATAAAAATTCACTAATATTTCAAGGTCATGTTGTTGACAGATGTCCAACCTTACGATAATGACATTTTACATCTGACAATTTTAACTTACTATAACTTACATAACTTACTGGTGGCGCCAACTTTTGTCAAACGGCGGTGACTTATTTGTACACCCAATATAATGTATGATATTTAAACACAAAAAACAATATCCGCCAAATATCCACCTCTTGCAGCTCCACAGATGTCCACTCTTTTGTGAAAATTTTCGATGACGTTTTGGCATAATTGCGGTTCTAACTCACCAATAACGCGAATAATTTCGTCCTTCAGCTCAGGAATTGATCGGGGGTCATTCTTATAGACCTGGCTTGTCACGTAATCCCAGAGAAAATAGTCTAACGGTGTCAGATCACATGATCTTGGTGGCCACATAACATCACCGTTTCCTGAGATTTACAATACATAAAATAATTCTCATTTTGAACACATTGGTGTATTGTATACGACTCCATTTTTATAAATGTCATACATTACACTTCTCAAATGTCACAATACCCAAGCAAGTTCGCGACGCCATCTGTGTTTTATTTAAGAATTAAAAAAACCGCTCAATTTGTAAGACTATTATCATACCGTGTCCCTTGTGGGGTAGGCAAATTTACTTTATTTTATTTTTCTATCATAATATCTATCTGAGAATAATAATCATATTTCCGGACAACATATTACTTGCACGTACTAAACGTAGTTAAATGTTGTTGCCTTTAAATGTACAGTTTTAATTTGATCCCACCATCACCCAAGCTGTTATGGGGGATAAAATAAGTCCCCATCTAGCTCGATCTGCAGTAGAAGATCGAAATCTTTATTATTTTTTCATGTAGTGACATAGTGATGAAGAAAGAACTGCCCAAAGGGACTTCTTCTCTAGTGGCAACACACTCGACTAAAAATAATAGTAGTGACGATGGATTTAAGGTCTGACATTACGGGACAAAGAAAATGATCCATATTCATATATAGTACACTCATATGGTATTGTGATGTATAAATATTTCTTCTCTGAAATTCTAGTGTGCAGTACAACAGGAAAGAGAAAGGCCTGCGCCGACTGCTCATGTGGACTGGCAGAGGAGTTAGCTGGAGAAGTCAAGCAGGAACCCAAGTCTTCATGTGGAAGTGTAAGCAGTTTATCATATCACAAAAATATTCAAATTACTAATTACACATCAACAGAATTTTAGTACCAACTTTGACATATTGGAGGGAAACATGAATGCGAATACGGAATGAAGTGATTAGGGACGAATGTGAACTTAAGGCTGATGTGTTGAGTAAGATGAAGAAGAGCACTCTGAGATGGTTTAGGCATGTAGAACGAATGAATGGAGAAAGACTAATCAAACAAATATACAGCGCAAATATGAGTGGAAGGCATGTTAGAGGAAGACCAAGAAAAGTATGGTTAGATCAAGCAAATCATATTTTGAAAGAAGGAAATATAAAGTCAGTGTACAACACTGGTACAAAGAACTGCATCATAGGTGGATGGCTGCTGCGCAATGCTCAGAGAATTCAGCTCACATTCAAATAGGCATAAAATGGTGAAAAGTAGTAGTGTAGAAGAGATTCCTATTAGGCAGGTAGCAGGGTAGAAAAGATTCCTCTTAGGCAGGTATTAGATGATCGCAAGTAAAACACAGTAGGCAGGGTGAACTGAGAAGTGATTTTATTTGGTTTTGAACCTTCTTATGAACGGCTGATCGCTCATCGTAAGCGCCATTTTCAACCACTGGCATGCACTCACACCTCGTAAAATACCACAATTTTCGGGAGTTTTGCGCAAGCAGAGGCCGGCCGGTCAGCGATATAGTCTCGCGACTACCGTCCATAAGTTTCATTTCCGTTGCGGTCGCGACGCAGCACGGGGACCCCAACAAACATATATTTTACATACAAATAACATCAAGAATTTACATATAAAATTACTAATCAAATATCAAAGAAATACACATACAATATTGTTACAAATAAGATATATGTTCCGGGTGACGCATACGTCCGATACAGTCAGAGAAATCGTAGGAGTTGTTTGACAAGGTGTATGGGGGTAGAAGAGGCGAAAGATGTGTGTTGAGCAGTGGCTTGACGCCCATAGATTAATGATTTGTATTGTTTAAGCAAAAAAAATATTTAATAATTTTTTTTAAGCTTTCAAAATAATAGTCAACAGAATGCCAAACTAACTATGTCACCTCCACAGTATGCACTCACATCATTTAGGTCAAGCGAATAAGCTATCTGTACTGTAGCTTCTCCTGCACATGCGCTCTTGAATCTCTCATCCACACAGTCTAGAACTGTCACGTCTAGAACATACTCGTCAAGTTTAGCAATTAATCAATTGGAGCTGTGGTTTCCACCGTGCATGCATCTTTTGGACAGCATCCCTCAACTCAAAAGTTACGCCACACCACTGATATAGATATGAAAGTTTGGCGTACTGTCTTCTCGCCTGCCCCGAAAGAAAAATTATCTGATGGTGTGCATTTATAAAAGTGCCAATATAAGATAATATCTTTAATGGGTGTTTTTACTTTTGATTTCTAGTGTTACCTGGGTGACGCTTTCCGCTGTGCAAGCTGTCCATATCTCGGTATGCCGGCCTTCAAGCCCGGAGAGAAGGTTCTCCTTGCTGACCTCAAGCCCGACATATAACCACCATGCTACTGCACTTAATCATTTTTTTTATACAGATGACAGACAGGTCTTTTCATTAGTTTAAATTTTTTGATTCCTATTAAATTATTGTTTTTAAAAAGGACACAAATAAACAGTGGTTTTTTTTTCATGAAATGTTTTCTTTATTTCCTTGTTTTTTAAATAAACCTTTATTTATTTTTATTCCAAATGTTAATTAAATTAACCTTGTCATGGTAAGATGTTATTTTGAAACCTGATGTTTCAATAATATTTTACTCATATACCAGGTCTGTAAATATGAAACCGGAATTTGCTCATAGATGGCTCTAGTTGTCAATGTAGTGACTGTCAAGCCGTGTCATTGGCGCCTTTTTCTTGTGTTTACATTTGTCAAAGACTTTTAACTCACAACAATCCAACTTTAATACAATTTCTGTTACCATTTGAAGAAAACTGCTCCAGAATCGCATCGAATGCTTGTCGAAACTTACGGTGAGCGTGCTCTTGGTAAATCACAGTGCTTTGAGTGGTTTGAAAAATTCAAAAGTGGCAATTTTGACGTGAGAAATTAAGAAAGTGGAAGACCACCGAGAAAGTTGAAAGACGCCGAATTGCGAGCATTGTTGGATGAGGATGACGCTCAAACGCAACAACAACTCGCGGATCAATTAAATGTGACACGAGAAGCCGTCTCCATACGTTTGAAAGCCATGGGAAAGATCCAGAAGGGGGGAAAATGGGTTCCACGTAAACTGAATGAAAGACAGCAGGAAAACTGAAAAACCACTTGCGAAATGCTGCTCGCCAGGTACAAAAGAAAATCATTTCTCCATCGAATTGTGACTAGCGATTAAAAATGGATACATTTCGAGAATCCTAAGCGTAAAAGATCATGGGTAAGTTCAAGCAGACCAGCGATATCGACTGCAAGGCCAAATCGCTATGGACGGAAGACAATGCTTTGTGTTTGGTGGGATCAGAAGGGTGTTATCTATTATGAGCTGCAAAAACCTGGCGAAACCGTTAATACTGAACGCTACCGACAACAAATGATGGATTTGAACCAAGCATTGCGTGAAAAACGACCAGAATTTCAAAAGAGGCAACACAAAGTGATTTGGCTTCATGATAATGCTCCATTGCACACAGCAAAACCGGTCAAGGAAACAATTGAGGCGTTTAGTTGGCAAATACTTTCGCATGCGGCTTACTCACCAGACTTGGCTCCATCCGATTACTACTTATTTGCATCGATGGACACGCTGGACATCGATGGACTTGCGGAGCAGCGTCTCATAAGATTAATAATTGAAATTTAATTGCTGAAAAAAAACATCGGACAACGTTCACAAAACGGATGGAGCGACCACCTTGAACGAAAGCCGGTTGGCTACTAAAAAGAGAGAAGCGAGCGAACTGAGATTTAATTTTTTGCATTCACATATACTGAAGTAGAGTGAGAGTGAGACGTGAATAGCGTCGCTTCCTCACCCATAGCGGTTTTTTAGAATGAATATACCTACGTCACACACTGTCACACGTTTGATTGTATTGGTGAATGTATTCCCGATTTTCACAAAATATCTCTGATGTGGCCGATAAGTGCTAATTATTATTAATAATATTATTTTTTGATTACGGAGGAACACCTAAAATCTGAACCCAGTATTTATTATATTTATAGAGATATTAAAGTTTATAGAAGCAATGTGTACTAGTTACACATCACAGGGAAGGAAGGGTTAAAATGTACATTATTTGGTAAAAATCTAAGTACTTACTTCAAAACATGTTTTTTTTAATGTGATATAATTGGGTCTAGGACCAATAACTAGACAAATTACCTTTATTGCCTCTGTTGTTAAAAGTTTATAATACACTGACGTACTGATCAGCCAAGAACTCTCAACTCCGAGTAACCTTCTGAGGTAGTGGCAGTGGCACCAGTCAGGAGGGGAAGTTAGTTATTAACGTATTCTAGAGTTGCGTTAAAACTAAATCATGATCATAAGCAAGTGGCAAAATATAATAGCTCTTATGACTTACTATAGTTCGGAAATTCTAGGATGAGTCCTGTGACAGCTCACAAATTTGCCCCAATACAACCTTGTAATGTTCAGTAATTTTAATTGTTTTATCAACTTTAATATAAGCCTCAATTCTAATAAATATCAAGTTATTTAGGTAAATACATTACATAAGGTTGTATTGAGGCAAATTTGTAAGCTGTCACAGGACTCATCCTAGAATTTCCAAACTATAAGATTTTATTACTCTGGTATTTTAAATATGTTCATTATAAGATTAAAATGAAAATAATAAAAAAATCAAGTTCTGCAAAATTTGGATTTATTAAAAAAGACCCACTTACAAGGTCGCAGGTTCCCCAGCCTTGACTTAGACCTCACTAAGGTTTTGGTCTAGGCTTACCACCGGCTTGCTGACCACCATTTGAGTAGCATTGCTCCATGAGCACTGGCACCAGTAACAGGTTTATTATTGTATGTTATGATGATAGGAAGGGGAGGAAAAAGAAAACATGTTGATATTATGTACATAATATATTTATTAATGGCTTTCATATGACAACATATTAAATTTACATTTTCACATTCTGACAATGGCACTCCCATACTTGTATTTACACATTCACACGCACACTGCAATAATATGTGACTATAATTGATCTTTCTCCGGAATCTCATAATAATCTTTATCTCTCTTCTCTTCTTTAAAGTTCCGCATATTCATAATAGAGTCAATGCAGTGTTCTATCTCTTTATGCAAGGCACTTGTATTTGCCCTGTTGGACTCATCCAAGACGGTCTCTCTCACGAGAGAGATATACTTTGTTCTATGCCAAAATATTAAATATTTCAGACAACCTTAATAATACCACTCATTACCAGACCTGGTACACAGACAAGCAGAGCCAAATAAGTAAAATATTATTACTTCCGTTGGTCATTTGACGCTGCTACACAATTAGTAGTATCCAGAGATAATTTTACCATCTTAACTATGCTCGTTAGCATATCAGGTCCGGTAATGAGTGGTAGCATTTATCCATTCTGGCTCTGGTGATATTTTCAGCATTATATATTTGAAGAACAGTTATTACGAAAAATATGCTTGAAATTAAAAAAGGGAATTGACAATATGACACCATTTTTAAGATTCAAACAATGGCTTCAAGAAAATTGAACTTTAAGACATATGTGTTTGTTACTCAGAGATATTTTGGCAGAAATCCAATTTCATGTAAATTGTATAAAATATATATGTTTATCTTTAATTAACAAATATATTCTCTTCAGTATTTAAAAAAAAATGCTAAGAAACAGATTTTAAAAGTTAGAATATTATTAGAGAACAAATATTTTTAAGTGACAATACATATCGTTGGCCTAACTATAAGAACACGTAACTCCACATGAGTAACTTTACAGGAGAAAGCAAAAACATCACAGTTCGTCCTATATAAACTTAAAAATAGTTTTTTTAAATATATCTGATTGATAAAGACATTGTTTTTTTTATTAATCAGATATATTTAAAAAACATTGCTTAAGTTTACATAGGACAAACTGTGACGTTTTTGCTCTCTCCTGTAAAGTTACTCATGTGGAGTTACGTGTTCTTATAGTTAGGCCAACGATATTGTTTTACTGTAACATTAATATTGATCTTATATTGGATTTTATGTGGCATCAGTATTTATAAATAAATATTCTTGTAAGAGATCACTGAATTGATATTACGATGATATAACTTAACCCTTAGCACTCGAATGCCGCCATAAAGGCGGCATGCATGGTATACCGTATTACTCGATGTCGCCGCTATGGCGCCAAGAAAATAAAGTCTTATTTCTCAATATTTTTAATATATTGGGTTTTTCAGTTTTCAATATTATTTAACCAAGGGTCATATTAGTACAATTAGGTTAGTTCTGCAGATAACGATATTATTCCTCGCACGCACGGGGAGGCGAGATAGCAACACAAAATACCACTCTCAACACACGATGGAATCTTTTGTTCGGAGACAAACAAGTCCCAGGGGCGACACGTGTACTTTCCCGGTATATTTTTACCGTATAAGCTAACTGTGCTGAAACCTGCGAAAGTAAACCTGGACTTCACGTTGGGGATTGTTATGTTAAATACCATACAATGAGAAACTTCAAATAATCCATTTTTATGTCCATTCTATTCCTTACATAACTATTTTACCAAAACAACATAAAAAAAAAGGTTTTTTTTATTTTTATAAATTTAATTATATTTCAACGTAAATGTTTTTTTTTTCTTACAAAATGCTTGGAGTTGGCGGTAGGCACATAACGAAAATCTCTCGAGTGCAAAGGGTTAAAAGTTAACCTCACCGTTGGACAATTTGTACCTAATTTGCATGTGTAATACCAAATTATTCTTAGTCTTAATTCATCAATACGTAACGTATTTTATCAGCTATGACAATCATTACTAAGAGGTGAGAATATTTATATTACAAAATGAATTATCAACATTTTCCCCGAGTCAGAGCCGCATTTGTTAACAGGTGAACCTAGACATTTGCATAGGGGTGCCAAGTCAAAAATGGCACCCAAATGAAATTAATTATAAAAATATGTACAAGAATGATTTAGATGTTTTATGGAAGAATGCATTCACTACAGTTCGTATTTGAAATCTAATGATAACCATCACTGTTCATTACATTATTTTATTTATGCACAACATTAACAAACTGTTCCGAGGAATAAAGTTTTTCATTATTGAAAGCTCACGTATTCGTGGAAGCCTAGGTGTTACAGACATCAACAGCAAGATGGAGGAGAGGCGATTGAGATGGTATGGGCACGTTGGACGCAGAGCACCCGATCACATTGTGAACCAGGCAATCTCCATGGATCTTCCTCGAATAACAACCAGAGGAAGACCAAAAAATTCATGGGGGACGTAGTCCGGGACAGAAGAGCATACAACCTGAGGACGAGGAGAGCTGACCCCAACAGTCTTCGCAGACAGTGAGTTGGGATGGAGCCTGGGAGAAAATTATTGAAACCTCTTTCATTATTGGACCCTCAAAGTTAGTAGTATAAACCGACTGGAAGCATTCGAAATGTGGATGCACCGGAGAATGCTACGGATACCCTGGACGGATATGGTCAGCAACACGAGGGTTCTTCAAAGAGCCAAAGTTGATAGAGAGTTGCTGACTAATATTAAAATCCGAAAGGTGTCCTATTTGGGTCATGTACTTAGAGGAGCAAAGTACAAACTACTGCACCTGATCATCCAAAGCAAAATAGAGCGTTGAAGAGGTGTTGGCAGGAGGCCAATCTCCTGGCTCCGCAATATACGTGATTGGACTGGTATAAGGGACTAGCTGTCGGGGACAAAGATGTCTACTGTCAGGTGATATTCAATGTTGGGGGGACCTGACATGACACTGGGAAGAAGAAGATTATTGAAATGCAATAAAACATATTTAAGATCCACACTAAAATAGCATTAGTCATATTCTCAATAGAAATAAAAAAATAACAAAGAATATGGACTTCAATAAACTGCAATGATTTGTTTTCTGGCGCAAAATACATTATCATCCGAAGTCATCATCCAAAACGGCAAGGGTTAACATTTCTTTGATTACCTATTGGGGGGCGCAAGTCGCAAACTGCGTAGAAGCGCCGTCTATACAAATGCGGCACTGTCAACAATGGATTTGATAATTTTTTAAATAATAAAAATGACACCTTATTTGAGTTCAACGCAGCCTGTTGAACGCATTTTGTTATTTGAACTTAATGTTTTTTTTCTCCAAGTTTAATTATATAATTTGCGTGAAATCATATTTTATTTATTTTCTTTATAAATAGTCAAAGAACTAAGGTTAACTCTTACAGGCTTAGTGGTCCACGTTAAGTACCACCTTTTTTTGATGCAGTACTGCACAATGGTACACACAATGTACCACTTATTAAACCTCTCTCTATTGCTGCACGAACGTTCAGATTATGTACCACTTCGTATAATATAATACTTATGACTCATATCCGCACAGCTGCAGGTCTGGTCCTGTTCAAATTCATTTAGCTTCTAATATTATTGACAGTTAGTTGTTCTCGGTGTGCCGACTTGTGCGTATAAAAGAAAACGTTATATATTTGTATTAAATTTTAATAAAAAATAGTTGTGATAAAATTGACTTCAGTAATTGTGGTAAATTTATATTTAGGTTAAAAATTAATTTTATTTGATGTATTTCGGCATTATTTGGTGGTACATTAGAAGTACCAGTGGAAATATGGACTAGTGGTACATAAGTTGTACCACCTCACCAGGAGTTCCTTGACCTACCGAGGAAGTGGAAATATGTTAATTTAGCATTTGTATGTATCATTTTTCAAACACATAAAAAAAAAAATGAGAAACTAGACTTTTTATTTTTTGTGCAGCCTGAGTAAAAATAAGTGAGGTTTACCTGTGCCTGTAAGGGTTAAACGGTAAAATTTTATATATCTTTGCGATACAACTGTCACAATAGTTGTTTGAATAGAACTATTAAATTGTTCAATTTAAATTATAAATATTCTGTATTTGTATAATATTATAATATAAAATAAGGGCTCCATCAAATTGTAATGTTCGAATATCAAAATTTAAATATTTCATTTTCTTTGCAAACATAATATAACATCCGATCAATTTTCCACAAACCAGCTGTGGGGCATTTAAAAAATAGACAATATTTTTATAATACCATTTATGTATTGAAAATATTTTATTTTATTCCTTTTATGTATTACCAAGTAATGTATATTATAAAAATATAACATCTTATAAGTTAAATTGTTAACAATCCTGAGAATATTTGCGATTGCCATATTAAAAAGAAATCATTTCATTTTTATTGAGAATTTTTTAGACAATCTCAATTAATTTGAAATGTGAATTTATAATTCTACAAGATTCATCTATAATACAATAAGATTGAAACTTGAGTTTTGTCGGAAGAAGATTATTAAAATTTTTTATAGAATCACTCAGCTCAACTGAGGGGCGAAAATAAATGTCATTTTAAATTTGTTGATTTTAACAAATATTTTATAAAGCCTCGTATTCACCGTGTTACAGTAACAAGTTAAAAAATATGGATATGTTACATATCCTAGTTACCACCGAACAGTATATGCATCCGCTTCAGTTAATTTTAACATTGAATGTTAATGTTACAAGTCATTGCTACACAAAGAGTTACTGTTACTTGGTCAATACAAGGCTTGAATCATTCATCATTACAGTGAAACTCACTTAAGATGTTCATGTCGAAAATATTTTCCCGTCTTTCCTGTCCTTTTTTAGGACCCGGATAAATTAATATAAATTATGTATTTTATTTCCTATTTCATAGGTTTTTTTTGTAATGGAATTCCACTTTAGAAGTTTGAATTTGACGATTACTTTGGTTCGTTACCATTACGTATACAGTATAGTGAATAAATGCTCTAGCATGAAGTTCAATAATCAAATGAACAATAATCAAATTTTATTTTAAATTGTAAAAACAATTCACATTTTTATGACAATGTTGTATGTTATGTTGTAAAAATTAAGTCAGGTTTAAATAGTACCCTCTTAAACCACTTAACAGTTGGATTTTTAACAGGCGACATAACAAAATGACAAATTGTAAACGAATAAATTCTATACGAAAATATATTCCCAACAAGTGGAAACAAGATTTGCCCGAACGAGGCTCGGGCTCGTCAGTATAAAAAGAAACTTCGTGCCCGAGTCACGCTCGGGCAAAACTGTCAAGTGGTTAATAAGGGTTCTCACTTTGGAAGTTTAAATTGGCTAATTACTTGAAAACCATCTTAAAAGAGTTTCACTGTACGAGTATAGCTTTACATTTTAAATATTTATAAAAATTTTGATACACATAAATATTGAAAATTTATCCATAAGCATACAATTTTGATTTGATAATCTGTTAAATTTCACTAAAAATAGTATAATATTTTTCAACATTTGAAAAGAAAATTTACATTGCGTATAAGGACTTTTTAACAGATATAAAAAAACAGCTTTTTTAAACAGAATTATCACAGCCAAAAGAATAGAATAGATATCCACCAGTTTTTTTTTTCTTTATAAAAATTATAAAATAGCGATCTTCCTTAATGTTAACATCATGAAATAGTCAATAACACAACATTGAACATTCATTATGTATTATATAACAACAACAGTTAAGTGTTCTCGCATACTCTCATGAAATCTCACACTCTCCGACAACATCCAATATTATCAAAAGATAAATTTAAAAAATGCAAGTACCTTAATTTATTTCAATTCAATTAAAAATAATATTGTATCGTGTGCTAAATATTTTGTGAATCTAAACAAAAATTATCTAGTTTTTAAATCTGATCTAACGAACCAATATCTAGACTATTTATTACTCAGGGAGAAACGAGAGTTAAACTTCTAGTTATCAGCTTCAAAGTGTCACTGCATACTTCTATCAGTTTCAAAATGTCACTGCATACTTCTAGTTATCAGCTTCAAAGTGTCACTGCATACTTCTATCAATTTCAAAATGTCACTGCATACTTCTAGTTATCAGCTTCAAAGTGTCACTGCATACTTCTAGTTATCAACTTCATAGTGTCACTGCAAATATACAAATGAATGTCTAAAGTTAAAAGAAAAAAAAATATATTTACAATCAACCTTTGTGGTTCTGTTCTAGAAAATTTTGTCTAGTTTTTGTGAAGATAATAACACTTTTTTTTAAATATTATTCATGACTTTATTAACCAAATTATAGATATAAGTTATATTGCACTGGAAGTAAACATTCTTAACTTATAAACATACAGAATTTTCTTTTAATGTTATGTATTCAAAAGTGATTTCCTTTCATTTGATAATCTGAACATTAATCTATCTACATGATGAAGTTTAAATGCACCACAATTATGTACATATTTAAAAATATACATTTGAAAGCCAAAGTCGGATGATTGAAGATTGACTGCATTATTACTGTATTTGTCATAAAAATTACTACAAAGTGTCAAATAATGTGATATGCAAATTTTTCAATTCAATATTCTTCCACTATGTTTTTTCCTGTTGATTTATATTTCAATGCATCAATATATAGTGTTGATTATTGTAAAATTATAGAATTTGAGTTAAAACAAAGGTGAAGAGAGAATCGTGATCACATTTACACATCTTGGTTCAATTATCCTTTCAACAGTAATGGGTGCATCCACAGCACTTGCTCAGTATGGTAGCATTATCAAAATAATAGATTTATAAACCAAATCTTGTCGTTTATCTGATTCCTTGTAGCATCCCTCAATAAATATTCTCTCCCTTTTTAATTTTGATTTAATTTTGATTCATTCCATAGGAGAAATATAAAACATTCAGAATACTTGACGTAAAGGATTGACTAAGTTATCTATAACTTGGCCACTGTTATAGATTTTGCAACTATGGGAAAAGAGGCTTATATTTTCAGCAACATTTTGCACAGCATATGTTAGGTGTTGTTTTTAACATTACTATGTGCTCCATTACGGTTTCAAAAAGTTCAATTAATGTGCGAACAGAAGGTGTCAAAAATGCTCACTTTCGTCTACTTGACGTTCCATTTTGAAGGCTTGTAATCAAATAAAATAATATATGTAACGTAAAAGCAAACACAATATCTTGTAGAGCAGAAAATTTTCTTTCGAATGACGTATAACATTTACCATTTTGTTTTACTTTTGGTGCTCACTTTTAAATTTGAAAAAAAACGGACACAACTTATGTTAACACCTAATACAATACTACCGAAAGAAAGAAAATCTGAAAGTGTTGTGTAGCTTGACAAATAGATTATTTTTTAGAATCCAAAATATAAATGAATCTAATTAAATAAATACTAACAAAAATTAGAGAAACATTTATCCGAGTAAGTTTCAATCAAACTTAAATTAGAGAAACATTTATCCGGGTAAGTTTCAATCAAACTTGTATTAGAGAAACATTTATCCGAGTATGTTTCAATCAAACTTAAATTAGAGAAACATTTATTTGAGTATGTTTCAATCAAACTTAAATTAGAGAAACATTTATCCGGGTAAATTTCAATCAAACTTGTATTAGAGAAACATTTATCCGAGTATGTTTCAATCAAACTTAAATTAGAGAAACATTTATCCGAGTATGTTTCAATCAAACTTAAATTAGAGAAACATTTATCCGAGTATGTTTCAATCAAACTTAAATTTCATATTTGTATTTCAATGCATCAGAAAAGTGATTACAATAAAAGAACAGATGCACTATAAATTTATGACAGTTCTCAGACACGTATGATTAACATATGTGTATAGCAGCAGTTACAATATACACGTATTGTAAATATATGATATGATATATTGTATTGTAGTCTGTAGGAATTGCAGAGCAGGTCTCAGTGAGATCAATAATTCATGAGGTAGGCTTGTTTTAATAGTCGTTAGTAATGCAAAATATTTCTTTCTTTCCCGAAAATTTGATTTTTTTGCTATTACCCATCAGATTGGACTTTGCTATACTCGAGAAAATGTAGGATGGTCCCTGTGATATTTGAAATGTTATGTCTCAAAGGGATGGGGTAAAACGGTTTTTTTTTTTACAAATCGAATAGTTTTTTTATAAATCGAAAAATTGTTCTTCTCTAAACTGACATTTTAATTCCTAATTTTCATTATACTGACTTTCTAATGTATTGTATGATTTGTATCTATTTTTAAATAGGCCAAGATCCACTTTGAATTAATACTAATTACGAACATTTAATTTTAGATATAAAAAAATCGAAAATCCAATTATCGTATACCACTAGCCAATACGGACTAACGTAGTGACTTTTGACAAACGTCGCCAAATATTATTTGATTTTAACAAACTGCCACATTTTTGCTAATTTGTAACAAGATGTATTAATTTGTCATTATTGTTAGTTTTATGTAATGTATTTACCTAAATAACTTGCTATTTATTAGAATCGAGGCTTATATTAAAGTTGATAAAATAATAAAAATTACTGAACGTCGTTACAAGGTTGTACTGGGGCAAATTTGTGAACTGTCACAGGGACCATGCTACATTTTCTCTAGTATAGTTTAAAGAAGGGTTTAGCCGTGCAGTTTATATGTACTGGACTTCTTGCGTAGAAAGGCACCAATTCAAAACATTCAATGAGCTTACTCCCCACCATATTTCCCTCCTAAATTTTGTATCTTTAAGAATCTGACTTTCTGTAATAAAAAAGTATAATCCGTTAGATTTTTAATTTAAGTTGTTGAATATTTTTTTTCAATTCTTCTTCTTTTAGTTTCAAGATTTTTTCTAGTTCAGTGGTTTAATAAAGAATTGATCTCAAATCAATTTTACCTGGTGAGAAGAGTGATAGGAATATGACTTTTAGTTAGAGCCCCCTCGAGGAGAGTTTGCTCTCTTTAGAGAGCAAACTCTCCTTGCCGTTTACGGCACTATGGAAATGATCCTTTTATTATTATTATTATGTTCCTAAAGAAGTATAAAAGGTGTTAATATTGAACGACCATTTGCTACATAAGAATTGCTGTGATGCCGTACTCAAAATCACACAAAGGGATTCAGCCAAATTAACATTAACAAAATATATTATACTTAAATCATTATGAAACAATCAAATTACATTTTATTCAATTAGTTGATTTATTTGTCTTACATCTATATCTATGGGTGTTGTGTTGCGATGGATATCTATGGGTATTGTGTTGCGATGGATAATTATAATTACAATGAATGTTAATATGAAAAGATGTTGTAATTACAATTGATGATACAAGTACACCATTTGGAAATGAAATCATATTTTAAAAGCAATTTGGACTGTTCAAGAGGAGAAAATATTAGAAAATAATCTGACAACCTGAATATAATGAAGGAATATTTGGAAAAAATCATATTTATTGGTAAAAATTATTACGAGTTTCAACAGTGAAGATTTGATGATCTCAAACAAAAGTCATTTTTGCACAATTTTTTATACTGTCTTTTGTATGTAGTTTTTAATGAACTGGACTATTTACTCCTGTATTTTTCTTTTTTATGGAACACATCATCTAATTTAAGACAGTCTCAGCCCATTTCTTTTTAACATTATTATGGATAGAATCATATGGTAGAGGAGGTGACTTCTTAGGGCCTGGGTTACAAAATGGGAAATATGATAAATTGATCAGTATAGTGTGTTATGCCGACGACGCTGCAATATTAGCAGAAAACGAAGATGATCTTTAAAGAATGCTCTACAAATTTCACCTCGCTTCTAAGAAATACAATATGACGATTTCTGTCAGTAAAACAAAGTGCTTAACAATATCAAAAGAGCCACTCAGATGCAAACTGATCATCGATAATGTACCCATCGAGCAAGTCATGCGATTCACTCACCTAGGTGTAGAGGTCTCCAGCAACTAGCATACCTATACCATATAGTGAAATACGAGCACAAACTAATAAAGCGACAGCTTTGGCTGGCTGCCTGCGGGACACTATATGGAGAAACAGACACATGCTAACCTAAAGTAAGGTCAGGATATATAATATATGCGTCCGCCCCATCATGACATACAGAATAGAAGTGAGAGCCAATACCAACAAGACAAAAAAACCTTCTCAGAGTGGCAGAAATGAGAACCCTACGCTCCATCGCAGGCAGAACTCTTAGAGATCGGATCAGAAATGAGACGATAAGGTCTGTCTGTGGTGTTGAAGACATAGTGGGGTGGGGAAGAAGCAGAAGGCGCTTCTGGAGGGATCATTTGGACCGCATGGAGGATATAAGACTGGCAAAAATCGCTAAGACTTAAAACCCTAACAGCAGGAGATTACCAGGAAGGCCGCCGAAAATGTGAAAGGACAGCTGAACGTTATCATCCCACCGTCACAAACAGGTCATACGACCTAAACCAAGAGGAAGAAGAAGATCATCTAATTAATATATCTATTTTTTTTTAAATGTATTGCTTCCATAAAGTGAGGTTTTGGTATACAATATTTTGAAGGATGCTTTTTAAACTATGCGGGTTTTATAACGGACTTAGCTATGTTGTATGTAAAACTACTTGAACATCATTGTGGAATTTTGAGAGGAAAAATAATCTGTATAATTCATTGAGAAAATATATGTATATATATACCTTACTGTTGAGTCAAATCATCATTTGAAGTTTATGTATGTCAATTATATAAGTTTTGAAATTTCAAATGTTACAATTTTGTTCACCTGTGAAGTTGCATGAAAATGGTTACGTTCTTTTATCTGGAGTGTATCGATATATACTGTTTACATCAATTCCCATAACATACCATAATGACAGCTTCACCTCACCATCTTGCGACACTAATGGACACGGTGCGCCAGAGATAATTTACATGGTGAAGAGATAATTTAACACAGAATAACATATAACTGTGCCAATAGCAATAAATACAATACAATATAATACAGCCCATAGACACTGCTATATAATATTATAATACCAATATAATATGTGAGATCTTCGCTTAAACATGAAACAAATTTCCTAAACACTACACATTCATTTGACATTAAGTCTTTGTGCAGGTTTGTCATTCATTCTATTCTTATGTTATTTATCGTAAAGTCACTTCAGATTAAATACACCATTCGTAAAACAGAGGGTTTTAAGAAAACATCCGAGTGCACAGTTTTATCCTAATTAAAATATAAACAAAATAATATGTGGATTTTTTATTTTCTAGTCAAACATTCATAAGAAAACAATGATTGGATATATTATGTGCATTAACACTGTGGAGGTTTAGACATTGTAATTTGTTTAATAAAACTCTGTTTTTATCGATTAAGATAATGGTACGATCTTATCAATTTCAAGGTTTTCATCTCATCATCAGGGGAGCACAAACAAGACTTAATTAAGCCCGGGCTAGCCTGATAGACCATATAAGTGGGTGTTGTGAGTGGAGGGAGGCAGAAGATGATTTCGGCAGGCAGGGGTGAGACTTAGGGAACGTATGTGTTTATCTCGATGCAATAACTTTGATATTTTCAGGGCCTCTAATCTGTTTAATTTATTTCCATAATTATTGATGTGCGAAAATTTGGCATTGATATAAAATGTGTGATTTTGTCGATGACAGCAACCCTGGAAATATCCAAGTCAATGCATTAGGATGAAAACCTGGTTAACACACACGTTCCCAAAGTCATCTCCTTCTATCCACTATCCCTACTTCAAATTTATACTGTTAGATGTGTATATTAGTATATTAGGCCTGCCCTGGCATCGTTCTTGGCCTTTTTTGTACATACCTGATAAAAAGGTGAAAACCTTGAAACCGGTAGGGTCATACCATTATCTTAAGTGGAAAAAAACGGTGTTTTATTAAACAAATTATAATTATTGGATATGTAACAAAAGAAATGTTTAAAGCAGTGTTATTAAGTAACACGCCTACAATTTTGAATAGTGTAAAATATCACCGGTTATCAGGGAACCAATTGAGAAAGAAGGCAACACAGAGAAGCCGCAAATATTGATGTCCCATATGCTAAATGTAACAGGGTACGCCCACCATTGCATAGACAGCTCTGGTGATAGCACTAGTGACAAATACCCTGATACTTTTACTTTGTTGTGTACTTTTGATACACTCTTTATCGAGTAATAACCATTCATTTACGATTAGCACGCTTTATTTTAAGAATAGCTGTAAAGTAGCCTCCATGACTAGTTTTCACTTAGCTCTGGGAGTAGCATGCTACTGTAGATTGAAAAATAGGTGTAGCGGTGCAAATTTTTTAATTAAACTTGAACAATACTGCAAAGAATATAATTTTTTTTTATGAATTTCTCTTATTTTATTTTATAACTCCAGTTTAAGGTTGTTTTAATTTATTTTTTTTGCTTAATATAGCAAAGTTTTATGGCACTGTTGTTTTTTTTTCAATTTGACAAGTTTCATTATTGTTTTTTTTTCAACAAGAAACAGTATTTTTTACTATAAACAAAGTATTTAAAAAACATTCAAAATTTCCGCAAACAGCTGCAGTTCACAAACATTTCAGGTCAAAGAAAGTCTTTCTACTAAATGTTTGCGATGCATCAGTTCATTTAGTAATTGAATGTAAAAATGAGTAAACCTTTTAAACAACCAATATTTCTGCAATATTTTTAAACAGGAATTATTTCATAGAGGACATTCCATTGTTTCAGGATGTGAAATGGAGCAACATTTTGTTAAAAGATAGTTAATTATTTGTCAAATATAAAACAGATTGAGACATGAATTCACAATACATATTTATTTAGTTTATTAGAAACATATTTTGATTGTGTCACATTTATATAATATATGTATTCTCAAACCTAGACTGTTAACACTATTTAACGGCCACTATTGGGAATTTAACCTGAAACTTTTGAGTAGGAGACTAGCATTCTATCAATAGGAGACTAGCATTCTATCAATAGGTGACTAGCATTCTATCAATAGGAGACTAGCATTCTATCAATAGGAGACTAGCATTCTATCAATAGGAGACTAGCATTCTATCAATAGGAGACTAGCATTCTATCAATAGGAGACTAGCATTCTATCAATAGGAGACTAGCATTCTATCAATAGGAGACTAGCATTCTATCAATAGATAACACAGACAGAGGTGATAAAATGGTTCAATTCAGTTGGAAAATATACCATTATATGCGAGTCAATAACAAGTGATATAAGGTTTGCTCAAAATTTGTATTTTTAGAATGTATATTGGATCTTTTCCGCATATATACATACAAATGTGACACTTTTCATCCTAAGTATTTTGCATATATGAACAGATGTATATATGCAAAACGGATCCAACCCAACAATACATATTTTTGGTTTGTTTATAATATCAAATGAGCATACCTCAATATTTTACTACATATAGGATGTCCCAAAAAACTGTATATACTTTTTTATACCGTGCCATATATTTGAACTTGCTGCAGGTATTTGTCATACCACGCATTAGTGGAGACTAGGGATGAAGACTTTTATTTTAAGCAAGATGGTGCACCTCCCCACTACATATCTTGATGAAAATTTGTCAAACAGATGGATTGGACGTAGATATAGAATCGAATATCGCTCCCAATACCTGACACCAATTACCTTTTTTATAGAGAAAAAAGATAAAGTTTATGGCAAAATCCAGCAACAGTTAATAATGAACTGAAAGCAGCCATTGAAAAAGAACGTGCCCAAATACTAAAACAAATGATTCGTGATGTTTGATTATCAGCAGTGTATGGACTAGAACAGCCATCAATTTGAACACTCATGATAACTAATAAAAAAGTCTTGTCTTTTTTAATCTTAGATATACCTTAATAATACTGAATTTATAATCATTTAAAGTGTGTATACATTTTTTGGGACAACCTGTATGTGAATATATCAAGCAAATAAAATGTCATGGTCAAATTCGCTTTTAAAAAGAGACATTAATTTTGATTTGAGATGTGAATAAGTCACTTGTCGCAAACCATCGCGTCAGTGCAGTGTGAAATGTTAATGCTGTGTCTACAAACATATAGAAACAATGTACATTAGTAAATCTAGTGCAGTATACTCGTATACAATATGTAATAACCCCTAAAGTGACCATAGACACTATTCCACGTCCTAACACATTTATATCACATTCAAAATGTTACATATGCAAAAGTAATAGAAATATCTATACAGAATAACCCTTTTCAGATCTCTCCGATAAGACGTGTTCCCGCCAAATTAGTTACGTTTTGTCCAGAAAAATCTTTCAACTGAAATATATTCCCATATACCGAGAAGATTAAATTAATTTATGTCCTTAAAAAGTGTCTTAAAAGGGTTTTACTGTATTTCATAAATCGTTTACATTGACAAACCTGAAAATAGCTATGTTTTTTTTGCACAAATAGATTTTGTTTTATTTTTTTTAGTTATAAAAATGACTTTGGCACTTAAATATACTCTTGGACAAATACCCGATTATACAGAAGAATTCCAATGAGCAACGTTATCTTTTCATGAAATTTAAGGCAAGTTGTTAAAGCTGGTTTTTACATACAAAGGGAATTTCCTGATCAACCAAAAGATCTAACCGTGTCGAATAAACCTTCAGCTGTTACGAGGAAGTATGTGTATGTATTATACTTAAATATCACCAACAAGTTACAATAATTTACATATAGACAGATACCCTATCGATAATTAAACCTCTTCAGACCCGGTGTCCATTATAATGTACACAGAGTTCGTACGCACTTTGTAAACAACTTTGTGGTATCTGTTCTGTTTTCTGATAACAAATGAACTGTAGGATACTGTATTATCGACTTTGAATGTTTTGGGCGCCATCTATCTAAACCAATATGACATAATGTTGCATTTAGTGTAAATGATACACTCATAAGTAAGAATAAATTTTTAAAAACCTTAGAATTAATTCAGGTCTGAAAGGTTAAATGGATCTTCGTATTATTTTAAATGATAGCATTGAAAAATTTAAAGATTTAAAGAGAAGCGCTCTTTGTAAAAATATTAGACGAAGAAATGGTGAAAGAAGGTATCCAAAGATGAATGTGTATTATCACATATCGGAAAATCTATAAAGGTTTCTTCGCAGTTCGTCTTCCCTCGATAAGTTCTCTGCAGTTTTCTTACCAAATATGTTATACTTATTAAGAAAGAAAAAGAAGACTGCCTAATCTAATGACCACAGCTACCTCCTTCCTATCCTGACACCCAATTTGTTATGTGAATAAGTCGCTCAAGTCGGGATTCCGACCCGCTATTATGGACAGATTATTATCCTATTGTCAATTAGGTTTCCAAATCCTTCTTGATTAATTTAGTGTAAATCCCAATTTGTTTTTTAAAGCAATTTCACAAATTCATTAGCGAAATTCCCAATTTGTTTTTTTAAAGCAATTTCACAAATTCATTAGCGAAATTCCCAATTTGTTTTTTTAAAGCAATTTCACAAATTCATTAGCGAAATTCCCAATTTGTTTTTTTAAAGCAATTTCACAAATTCATTAGCGAAATTCACAATTTGTTTTTTTAAATTAATTTCACGAAGACTGGCAAGAATCGCTAAGACTGAAAACCCTAACAGCAGGAGATTACCAGGAAGGCCGCCGAAAAGGCGGAAGGACAGCTGGACGTCATCATCCCAGGACAGCCCACCGTCACAAACAGGTCATACGACCTAAACCAAGAGGAAGAAGAAGAATTTCACTAATTCATTAGCGAAATTCCCAATCTGTTTTTTAAAAGCAATTTCACTGATTCATTAGCAAAATTCCCAATTTGTTTTTTTTCAAGCAATTTCACAAATTCATTAGCGAAATTCCCAATTTGTTTTTTTAAAGCAATTTCACAAATTTATTAGCGAAATTCACAATTTGTTTTTTAAAAGCAATTTCACTAATTCATTAGCGAAATTCACAATTAGTTTTTGTATCGGACGTGTGCCGTCACCCGTGTGTGTGTGTATGCGATATGAAAAAGACACTGTGTGTAGATCTGTATTATTGAACTTGTATGCTATTCTTTGCTCTTGTATAATCTAATGTTCCTGTGTTTGTTTATGTAAATGTTCATAATTCAAATGTTCCTGTATCTGTATTTGTAATTGTATATGTTAAATGCTATGTAATTCTATATTATATTGTAATAATGTGTAGAATTTACTATTAAATATGTATGTCTGTTTGACTCCGATCGTATACGCGACCGCATTGAAATTATGTGACTTGCGAAGCTGTGCGATCGGAGTAGGTCCGGATTCAGTCGGCGTAAGCATGGCTCAGACCCCGAAAGTTGTCGTATTTCGCGGACAATGGGCGCTGCTTACGGCCGACTGACCATTAATATAGAAGGGACCCCAAATTTGTAAATCACTTCTCACTGTGTTCTCGTTGAAATACATTTCTCAGTAATACCGATTTTACCGTGTTTTTACTTGAGACCCGCTTCCCTACATCGACTGCCTGAGAGGAATCTCTCCCTGCTCTTCTTCTTCTGCTGGATCTTCGAAACGGAATTCGTTACCTCGATTCTCGGAGCGCGACGCGGCGACCAACAACCTATGCTACAGTCTTTGTACCTGTCCGGTACAAAGTGGTCTTTTTAAAAGCATTGAATTAAAAAAACATTTGGATAAATATTTTTAGGAAATGACCAAAGGCCAGAGTTGGCTCGCTTTTGACAATCGACTAGACCTTTCGGTTGATCGGTGGCTACTGTAGTTAGTTATATTAAAATCATATTTTCTTCATATATTTAATAGATCCCTACACCCCGGTATTCAGAGTACACACAGCGACCGATCTGAATAAGAATAGGTTAGACCCGGACCGAGGATCGGTTAGTATCGAGACTCGTAGCTCGCGCAATAGTTACCTAAATCAAAGAGATGGCTGGAAAGAGATCAGGCTTATAAGTGAGGGGATATCATTAAGAATTATTATACTCCTATAGATGGCGTTATCCTCTAAAGTTAAAGCTATAACATTGATTTTGTTAATCGCATAATATCGTTCCATTCCATATATTCTTCATTCTTTTCTTTTTCAACCCTTTATGTTCAAAATATAAGAAGTATAACTAAAACAAAAATGCAACCATTTGTTTAACTAAGTCAATAGTTATATATCATTTGTTTATCTAAGTCATAATAGTTATATATCATTTTTTTTCTAAGTAATTTGTAAATGAATGTTAAGAAATTTTATTTTATTGATATAATACAAATACAGTGAAATCTCTATCGATCGTTCCTCCAATAATCCTTTTTCCGTACACGTATGTATTGTTATTTTCATTCAGTCCCAAATTAATTCCATAGAAAACACCCAAAAATAGATGGCATGGATTGTTCTATGCATTATTTAGAATATCGCAGCTTTTTATATTATTTCACTCGTTCTATCTTTTTTTCTAAACATCAAAATCGTATTTCAATAATGAGCTGAATATTCGAGATGCGCATGTTTCACTTTAACCACTGACAGTTTTGCCCGAGCGGGACTCGGGCACGAAGTTTCTTTTTATACTGACGAGTCCGAGCCTCGTTCGGGCAAATCTTGTTTCCACTTGTTGGGAGTGTTTCTCCTGAGCGTCGTTTGGGCAGATCTTCTTTCAACTTGTTTTCTCCGAACGGAATATATTTTCGAATAGAATTTATTCGTTCACAGTTCATCATTGTGTTACGTCGCGTGTATCGGACGTATGCGTCATCATAAAACAATTGTGTATTTGTTTTCTTGTTTGACATGTATAAATTCGTAGTTATATTATTTGGTTTTTTTGAATGAATATTTAAGTTTGTTGAGGTCTGCGCTGCGTCGCACCGCAGCGGAAATGTGACTTGTGCGTGACCACCGCGAGACTATATCGCTGGCCGGTCGGCCTCTGCATGCGCAAAACTCCCGAAAATTTCGCGAGGTGTGATCGCATGCAGTAGCGGAAACAGGCGCTTGCGATGAGCGATCGGCCGCACATAAGAAGCGCCAACGACCAAATAAATCACATTGTCAGTTCACTCTGCCTACTGTGTTTTACTTGCGATCATCTAGTACCTGCCTAAGAGGAATCTTCCCCCCGCTACCTATTCACCGATCTACGCCTCTGAATGTGAGCTGAATTCTCCGAGTATCGTGCAGCAGCCATCCACCTATGATACAGTTCTTTGTACCGGTGCCGTACATCGCGTGTTAAAAATCCAACTGTTAAGTGGTTAATATTTGTTACAATTATAATTTAATTTTTATACGAATATGTTTGTATTATATATGCGCATATATATTTTTTAGAACATTTAGCTATGCCATGTATTCTTCTCAAATCTGCTGTTTTCCTACATTTGTCATTTAGTTTAATGAGTCCCTTCAATAACGATAGCGGTTTCACTGTATTGTGTAAAATTATAATTAAGTAACATGAGAACAATATATTTGAATAAAGAAAAATAAAAGTCTGACTTTGTAAATATACTTTTTATCCGTATATATAAATATATATTTATATAATATTTAATTCTCAAAGATTTATTATTATTGTCAAAATAGTGCGACTAAAAATAAAATGATGTTACTAATAACTCTGGCACATTCTCTTATCAATTTACTACCTACACTGACTGAATAGGTACTTTTACAAACAATGTGTAACAGAAATATACATTTAGCTATTGTATACATTTCCAAGTGGTGCTCACATTAACTTTATTCAAACTTGAATATATCTCGCTTAATTATCTTACATTTCTCTTTTGTATATGTTACAGTAGAAGGTAATGGTCAGTGAGCCTAGACTATAACTAGTGATTATACGCCTTCTTATAAATAATCAGTGAATGTGTACTTCCACTACTATTCATTAGTCGACAAAAATATGAACATCCATGCGTAGCTGTTGTTTTTGCACTTTGAAGTGTAAATGCAAGACCAATGGCACTTTATGCATTTTCAAATACCATAACTCTTTGACTAGCTGCAATAAATTAACACGTTGATTAAAATGTTTTCTTATAATTTTATATTAAATTTACTTTCTCCAGCCACAGATAGTAAAGGTATACAAACAATAGAGAGAGTATACAATCACTTGTGAATATAGATTTATAATTTTTAAACAAACCATTTTTTCCGCATTAATTCAATACTTTATGAAGGTGTACATTCACTAGTAATAGTTAACATTCAATGTACAATCCAGTTCCGCTGAGACATATACAATTCTGAATATTCACAAGAGTCTTGTCAATGTGTATCTGTAGAGGAAGTTCATCAAAAATCCGACAGTTTAAATCAAAACTTTTGGGGTGACCCTAGTATATCAGGAATATGCATTTAATTTTGGGGTGACCCTAGTATATCAGGAATATGCATTTAATTTTGGGGTGACCCTAGTATATCAGGAATATGCATTTAATTTTGGGGTGACCCTAGTATATCAGGAATATGCATTTAATTTTGGGGTGACCCTAGTATATCAGGAATATGCATTTAATTTTGGTGTGACCCTAGTATATCAGGAATATGCATTTAATTTTGGGGTGACCCTAGTATATCAGGAAAATGCATTTAATTTTGATACCTAACATATGTAATACGTATTCAAATATTCACAACTTGAGTAATTTACGCAAAAACTGTCTGGGAATAATCACAATTTTGCATTGAAGAAATAAAAATAATGACATTGAGGACATCTCTGTAACACTATTAGAATTATGTATATAATAATAAAAATTATAAAATTGTCAATTTACAAAATCACAGTTAATTAGTCACACTATGTGACGCACGTACGGCGTCTATCACCAACACCCGGACCCGAGTCACTGGCAGAATCACTCGCGTTCATTAATATCGAAATAATCACATCTCAGTGGCGGAGCATTGTTCTCGGTCTCTGTACGTTGTCTTCCGCACATATATCCGGAGCTGAAGATCTTCGCTTTCTAGAATCTTCTCTCAAGCTTAGGTTTTCCGGATACCGTTGCGGCGCTTCAGTCGGTCTGACGGTCATCGCAGTTGTCGTGGCCGTTGTCACGATGGTAGCCGAGTTGGATTGATGGAGAGGGGGATGCATGTGGGTGGAGTGCAGACTTAGGGGCGGAGGGGGTAGCTGGGGCTCCCGAGGGATGAGGGAGACACACACGTCTCCCACCTGCAGCCTGTTAACCTGCAGACCGTAGCTCCGCAAGGTCCTCTCTGGGGAACAGGACGCCCAGCCCTGACCGTACACAAAGAATGGATGTTCTACTGGTGACTCCATATCAACCTGAAAGTATACATTTTTATGTAGACAAAGACAAATGAATGTTAAATTCAAACTCACACAAAAGGTGCAGGAAGAATTGTATGGTTTAACCGAGACATATTTTTTATCATTGAGTTTTTACAATAGTTTTAAGAACAATTTTTTGCAACGGGTCTTGGAGTTGAAGACTTGTTCCAGTTGGCAAGAGACTAGCACTGGTTTGGACAATGCCTGTGGATACTATTTGTAGTTTCTGATGATGGGAGGCCAACTGTGGATACTATTTGTAGTTTCTGATGATGGGAGGTCAACACATGGATCGTCTTCATCGAATAAATTGATTGTTCCAAATGGATCCAATAGAGTGGGGTGTTATAACAGTGTCCGTAGAGGATCTGTCGGTATTGTTACGGATTTATTAGAGATGCGTTTACCTTGGCCCTGTTGCTGTTGTAACTGAGCGTGAGTGTGACTGTGTCCGTGGCAGGCCTGCGAATGAGGCGCACCACGGTGCTGTCCACCAGGCGCAGTTCCGGAGACTGCTCCGCGCTCAGCACGAAGTCTTCAGTGCGCATGTCCTCCACACGCCTCAGCTGTCCACCGCCCAGTTGAATCAAAGCACCACGAGTGAAACGGCCTGCGGGGGGCGGACGTTCTCTCGATAACAGCCTGAAAACAAATTAATTTATTTTTTACCTCTTCATTAAAGAATTTTGGAGTTTTTTTTTTTAAATAATTAATTTGACTTAAATCTGATTATCTAAGACAGTGATGCGCAACCTAAGGTTCGCCAAATGTATAATGTACTTTTAAATAAAAAAATATAACTGTGCAAAATAATACTCCATTTCACACAGAAAAACAGTTAAAACATTACTATACTTCCGTTCGCCTATTCTTATGCAATAAGGAACCAGTTTGAGCTCCTCATCAGCTCAAATATAAAAACAATACAAAACAAATCCTCAGATATCTATGGTACAGAACAAAGGGCGATTACCCAAAATATGCTCACCATGCCGAACTTCTCACGGTGTGTAACTATAGAAGCCTCGAAACAAGAAGGCAAGAATCCATTGCGATATTCCTACTTAAGGTTTTTCAAGGTGGCTTTAACTGTCCCGCGATTCTAGAAGCACTAAGTTTATATGTACCCAATAAATATAGCCGTGCAAGGAATCACCCTCTGTTCTACATACCAACTTACAGAACGAATATCATGGCTAAACACTCAGTCACGCGTGGTATAGAGATATTGAACCAACTGAATGACACTGTGGATATAGTCTCGGCACCGCCTAGCAGTATGAGAAGAATCCTGGCTGATATTCTTTCTAACGCATAAGCTAATGTTAGAAGCAGACCCTCTTTGTGTAACAGGAGAAATCCGTGCAAAGTGGATAAAAAAATGTAAAGTGTTAATGTATGAAATGAAAGAAGGCGGAAAGAAGACATCAGAAATAGATGGATGCATGTTTTAAGTGAGATGAAGAAAGACACTTTAAGATGGCATGTGGAGAGAATGAATCATGAATGAATGAAGTGAGTGTACAAGTCAAGATGTGTTCGTGGAAGACCGAGAAAAAGGTGACTGAATCAAATGGGCCAGATTTTGAAAGAATGTAGTATATATAATAGAAGATTGTGCATGTGGAGGAGGCAAAAGATGTGTGCTTGGATAGAAAAGTTGGTAAATCTGTTCTCTCTACCTACCCTGCAAAAGACACGGTCTGATGAAATGTATGTGCCTGTTCTTATTTGCAGTTTTGCACAAATTACTGTAATAAACATCAAATATCGTTCCAGATCAAATCGAACGGCGGCTGGTGATAGGAAACAAACTCAATGGTGCACTAAAACATATATATATTTGAGCCGGACAGTATCAAAATATACTTAGATTATATCCCACCATAGTGCTTTGGTGTCAACTTTGATGTATTGAAGGGAAAAAGGAACGCTGATGGTAGCAAAAATAAACACTAGAGATGCGTGCATTGAGAAGAATACACGGGGAGATAATGTTTGGCAGAATAAGGGATGAAATGATAAGGGATGAAGTGATAAGGGATGAATGTGATAAGGGATGAATGTGAACTTGAGGCTGATGTGTTGAGTAAGATGAAGAGCACTCCGTGATAGTTTCGACACGTGCAACGAATGAATGAAAAAGACTGACAAAACATATATATATATATATATATATATATATATATATATATATATATATATATATATATATATATATATATATATATATATATATATATATATATATATATATATATATATATATATATATATATATATATATATATATATATATATATATATATATATATATATATATATATATATATATATATATATATATATATATATATATATATATATATATATATATATATATATATATATATATATATATATATATATATATATATATATATATATATATATATATATATATATATATATATATATATATATATATATATATATATATATATATATATATATATATATATATATATAGTGCAAATGAGAGAGGAGAAAGAACGAAACGTGAATATTTTGAAAAGAGCAAACGTAGAAAGTCAGAGAAATCGTAGAAGTTGTATAAGAAGGTGTACGGATATATAAAAGAGGCGATGAATGTGTGTGTCGAGATAGAAAAGTCTGACGCTTTTTCCTATCTGCCTACCCCACGAGGATGAGGTAAGCAGAGAGGAAAGAGGTGCATGTCAGGTGCATGGCCGCGCGATAACGTGCTGGACTTCCGTGCGGAAGGTCGTCGGTTCGAACCCCGCGCTGTGTCACTCCCCTCGAATGACGCAGATATTTTTTCCGCCTAGTATTCGAGATACTTATGTTACGATTTCGGCAATGCATATTTTTTGAAAAGAAAAGAAAACATGCCAAAGTACTCCGATCGTCACACTTCAGGTGTGTGCCATTGGATCCAGTATAGCGGTGTTGCCGGTGAGTTTGCTGGTGTATAACGGCTCACTCACTTAATAAACAAACTCCACGGTATCGCTTCACTTTCCAACTGAATTGACATTGGAATGGCGAAGAGATCCTTGACGACGACCCCACAAGGGAGATGGCGTGATGGTATGGATGTATGTATAGTAATTTTGATAAAACCTCTCGAAAAGTGTTGTTTTCAAGTGCTTTCTAAAGCTGCACACTCCATCCATATCTCGACCACTTTATAGATAGACAATTCCACGCCACAGCAGATAGCAAAGAGCTCAGAGTGCCGGTTGCTGTCGGGTTATTTTAGCTGATGATGCAACTAAAAGTTACTGATAAATCGGGAAGGAAAATTTGATTAATTTTTCCTTTCCATAATAGTCGAGGGCTTAAATCTCTCGCTCGTATAACCTCAAGAAGGGAGACAGCAAGTGTCACCCAGAATGACGCAAGCAGATGTCCCACTTTACTTCAACTGTCGATACTCGTAAATATGCCATGTTTTTGTTTTGTCAATAAACGTCGAGATAAGAAATAGCGGGCGGGACGTTTGGGCACTCGATAATTTTATTCAAAATTTTTTGATAGCTTTCATTTCAATATGTTATCCGGAAAGTAATTTTGTATTTCACGGATGGATGTTGTTATACTCAAGAAAATGTAACATCGTTCCTGTGACTTTTGAAATGTCATGTCTCAAACGGATGGGGTAAAATCGTTTTTTTTACAAATCGAATAGTTTTTTTATAAATCGAAAAATTGTTTTTCTCTAAACTGACGTTTTAATTCCTAATTTTCATTATACCTACTGACATTCTTGCGTATTTTATGATTTGTATCTATCTTTAAATAGGTCAAGATCCACTATGAATTAATACTAATTACGAACATTTCATTTTATGTATAAAAAAATCGAAAATCCAATAATCGTATACCCCATCCCTACTCAATGCAGACTAACGTAGTGACTTTTGACGAACGTCGCCAAATATTATTTAATTTTAACAAACTGACATACACATTTTTGCTTATTTATAACATTATTGATTTGTCATTATTGTTAGTTTTATGTAATGTATTTACCTAAATAACTTGCTATTCATTAGAATCGAGGCTTATATTAAAGTTGATAAAATAATTAAAATAACTTAACATCGTTACAAGGTTGTATTGAGGCAAATTTGTGAAACGTCACAATTTCTCACATGTCACAATTACGAAAGGTATCTAAAGCCGAATGTGTTACAACCACATATCGTGTATGGTATTGTATGTGTAAGCGATCGTGTGTGTCAAATGTTGTTTTAAAAATTATTTAATTATGATACGACACTCGAAGATGGTGTCCGTTCTGGAAGGACTAAATCAAGGCTTTGATCGAGAATAATCGACCTTCTATGACATGATAGTTTGCTGAGATAATTAAAATATCGAAAAACACCACTCACGAATATTTCGTGGAATTTTACAAAACTGCGAAATAACTTTTCAGACAACCCATTAAAATAAATGCAAAATTTATTTTGTTTAGGTTACACATTTAACAAGTAACACACCACCACATTGGGAATGGATCGAGCTCTCATCTAATAAGATTTATGCTTTATAAACATAATAATTAAAAGTGACGAGTAACAAATATTCACCGAGTGGTTGGTTACGCGGAACGAGTGCTCGACCGAGTGGTTGGTTACATGTAACATGTGCGCGGCCGAGTAACAAATATTCGCCGAGTGGTTGTCTACATCAGTGCTCCGCAACCGGTGCGCCGTGGCACACTGGCGTGCCGTGAGCCGGATACAGGTGTGCCGCGGTCAAAGTCAATGTATTTGACATTTTACAATTTTTCATTATGTATTTAATATACAATGACAAATTATTTTTCATAATATTGTCTATTTTTCAAAATGTATTATAGAATAATTATTATAATTAAATAATTTTTCAATGGACCCCCAGCGCCTGGTGCCAACTGTTGAAAACTGCGTAGTGTGCTTTGTACACACCATGGCCGCACCAAATTAGTCATAGACAAAGAAAAATGACCCTTATGCGCGTCGGTGAAGACTCATGCCTAATTTAATACCTATATATTTTAGCTTTTGGTGTGCCGCGGAATTCTAGGAAGAATTTTGGTGTGTCGTAGATGAGAAAAGGTTGCGGAGCACTGGTCTACATGAAACGAATGCTCAACCGAGTGACAAATATTCTCCGAGTGGTTGATTACATGAAACGAGTGCTCTGCCGAGATGCAAATATTCGTCGTGTGGTTAGTTACATAAAACGAGTGCTCTACTGAGAAGGAAATATTCGCCGAGTGATTAGTTACGCGTAACTAGTGCTCGACCGAATGATTGGTTACATGTAATGAGTGCTTGGCCGAGTGACAAATAGCCACCATATAGTTATCAAGTTGGTTTTCCAGCTGCTGGTCCTATGACGTCGAATGGTCAGTCTCTACGTGTTAGATATATGGCAGGCGTGCGGAGCTTTAGGAAGCACTTAAAGACAATCTTATCAATGGGAGTTCTTATAAAAATTGCTGATTATATTTGAACACTACACAACACCTTTTTAATATGTTACTATCACATATCGGAAGATTTACAAAGGTTTCTTTGTAGTTCACTTCCTGAAATAAACTTTATCTAAACATAAGCGCAGTACCCGGCGGTAAGTAATACACATTGAACTTAAGAAAGAGACTGTCGGCCATAATCGGCTAACTTCGGCTTTGTAGAGTGTCGTCTATGTCACTTGACAACTGACAAATCGCGACGGAACACGCGTATGAATCACAGAGACGACACTCTACAAAGCCGAAGCTCTATGGCCGACAGTCTCCTTCTGTAGCCCGATGTGTATTACATACCGCCGGGTACTGTAGATGCGGGGAAGTAGCAGAATTACCTCACCCATCGCCATCATATTTTTATACTGTACTTATTTTTTAATATTCATTATTGAATCTGTTAAAAATCATGGGTTCGAATCCCGAGTGTCCCTGAGGAGAGTCTTCTCTCTAAACGAAGCTACCTATATAAATTGTAATTTCATTATTATTAACATTGTGTTACACTTTTGTTGTATACACTACAACCTGGCGGACTTATTGCGGGTCATGTGGCAATCTCTTCTCACCAACCAAAAATATATTCAAGGGGCATTAAGTGAAAACAAGGCTGGAATATTTTTTTTAATCTAATAATCGAACCCGCAACTCCCAGATTGGTTTAGGTTAGGTTCGGTCGGTTTGGCAGGCGTCTTACCAACAAGACTGCGCAGATTGTCATTATCGACTGAACACAAGACCGAATACTCGGTCGAGTGTTCGGTCACATGTAAGCAAGGCAACTGCTGTTTCTGAACTCGATTGAATGCTGAATGCATTAGGACAGAAGGAATGTTCGGATGCAGTATCGAGAGCGACGAGTATGTCATTAGAGTTGCATGTGCTCACCGTGGAAAATATTGGCACAGGTGTCGGCTAATCGAAGCATTCCTCTCTATTCATGCCGCGCCATACCGTCCCGTCTGCGAGATCTGCAAATACGGCGGTTACATCATTCTTGTGCAATATGTTAGCTGTGGTGCGCGTGCCGTACCGCATTATTCAATTATGCATTACATATTTTGTTTTTACAATTTTATTTAGATAAAATAATAGTTCAAATAATCTTTTTAACCCCTGAGGCGATAGGAAATGTTGTATTATTGTTTTATACTATTGTTGTGAATATTACAATTTGGCGGTTTTATTGTCTCGTAGCAATCTCTTCCAGCCAACCAGAAAAATATTACTTGATGGCTCTATCATACCATTATATAAAACTGTTAAAAACCTAGGAGTGCTAATAGATAACACTCTCTCATGGCGAGATCAAATAAATGAGCTAAGCCGAAGGATCTTCTTCAGCCTTAATTCCCTTGTGTTCACTTGCAAAGATTCCTTCCAACCAAAACCAAAATTTTACTCTTACAATATCTACTCTTTCCGATTCTGGACTATGCGGACGTATGTTACTTGGACGTTGCAGAGGAACAGCTGGACAAATTACAGCGTCTTCAAAATGTGTGTCTAAGATTCATTTTCAACCTACGTAAGTACGATCATATAACTTCATACCAGAAGGCATTGAACTGGTTGAATGTTAGAAATAGACGCCAAAATTCACATACTGTCTCTATTGTATAATATCCTTAACTGTCCCGCCACACCCTCTTATCTCGCCGAGAATTTTCAACGTGTTTCCAATCATTGATTAGCGCTACGTTCAAACAGAGATTGTTTATTGGCCTTTCCAGTTCACCGCTCCTCTTTCTTTACGTCGTCCTTTACTGTCCATGCAGTGAGACTCTGGAATCAGTTACAAACCAATATAAGACTCGCTCCGTCCTTGGCATGCTTTAAGAAGCGACTGAAAACCCTCTTAATTTCTAGTCAGTAAAATAACGTGTTTCATTCCTGATTTTTCTTTTCCTTTCCTCTCCACCATCCCTTCCTTTCCTTTTGGTTGATGATATCTCACTTTATATGAAAAATAATGTTCGGGTGATTGTCCGTCTTTGTGGGGTGCGTGGGCATGTGCTCACATATATGTTTATGGATTTCGTGGGGATGGATAGTCATTTGAATGATTTATGCGACCACGTAACTGGCTTCATTTACTTTTGTCTGGTTGGTTGGAAGAGATTGCCACCTAGCAATAATCCCGCCAGATTGTATTTGCAATAAAAGTGTTAAATAAATAAAAATCTTAAACAAGCCTGAAGTAAAAACCAGGCAGAAACCCTTGGGTTGAGGTGCATGGCAGCGCGGTAACGCACTGAACTTCCGTGCGGAAGGTCGTCGGTTCGAGCCCCGCGCTGTACTACTCACCTCGAACGACACAGGCACTTTTCCCGCCTAGTGTTCGAGAGTATAAGGATATCTATGACTTCGGGCATATCTATTCTTAAAAAAAAGAAAAAGGAATCGAACCCGCAACCCCTGGGTTGGAAGACATGTATCTTAGCAATAAGGTGACGGAGGAGGTCGGAAATAAAATCCCAGATTTTTTTAAAATGATTTCTGCCTGGTTTTTACTAAAGGCTCGTTTATTTTTTTTTTCTGGTTGATTGGAAGAGATTGCAACATGGCAATAAACCCGCCAAATTGTAATATTTACAACGAAAGTGTAAATTAAAATATTTCCTATCGCTTCAGGGTTTGAAAAGATTCTTTGAACTATTATTTTATTTTTAAATTTTTTGTATAAAATAATATATTTTTATAAATACACAGCAAAGTGAAATTTTAATTTAAAAATAATTGAAATTTTAATTTAAAAATAATGGACTCTTCTGAGAAGGCACTTTTCCTAGAAATACAAAAATACTAAAGCTCTTCTCCTGTAAGGAAGCTTTACTGTTCGATACAAGTACGGGTATATCTCGTTTCCAATACTTGAAAATGTTTTTATTTTACAAAGGAATCAAATTAACTAACTAAAAATAGACTGAAATTATTACAATAAGCGTTGGATAATTCCATCGGGCTTAATTTGTTTCCAAGAAATGAAGATTTCATTATTTGGAATTGTTACAAACTGATAAAGAAAATGTTGCATACTCGTATTACGAGTATTTTCATCGGTTAATTCATGTTGTTTTTAAATGAGACTTTTCAGGAGCCGTAAAGTACGGTTATTATATGAATCGGAATGATTCTGGGTTATTCCATAATCGAAACGTTCGGTCGTTCTTCGAATGGTTCTAGATTATTCCATAATCGAAATGTTCGGTCGCTTCATTAATGTAAATGATGCTCGGTCATTTCGCAATCGAAAGGTTCGGTTGTTCCATGAATCGGAATGATTCTAGATTATTCCATAATCGAAATGTTCGGTCGCTCCATGAATTAAATAATCGTCGGTCGTTTCGCAATCGAAACGTTCGGTTGTTCCATGAATCGGAATGGTTCTAGATTATTCCATAATCGAAATGTTCGGTCGCTCCATGAACGTAAATGATGCTCGGTCATTTCGCAATCGAAACGTTCGGTTATTCAACGGATCGGAATGATTCTAGATTATTCTATAATCGAAATGTTTGGTCGCTCCATGAATTAAATTATCGTCGGTCGTTTCGCAATCGAAACGTTCGGTTGTTCCATGAATCGGAATGGTTCTAGATTATTCCATAATCGAAATGTTCGGTCGCTCCATGAATTAAATGATGCTCTGTCATTTCGCAATCGCAACGTTCGGTTATTCCACGAATCTGAATGATTATTGATAATTCCACAATTGAAATATTTGATCGATCTACGAATTGGAATTATGCTTGGTTATTACAACATTCAAATGTTTGATTGTTTCATCAATGGGAATTACGTTTGGTCAATCCACAAATGTTTGATTGTTTCATCAATGGGAATTACGTTTGGTCAATCCACAAATGTTTGATTGTTTCATCAATGGGAATTACGTTTGGTCAATCCACAAATGTTTGATTGTTTCATCAATGGAAATTACGTTTGGTCAATATACAAATGTTTGATTGTTTCATTAATGGGAATTACGTTTGGTCAATCCACAAATGTTTGATTGTTTCATCAATGGGAATTACGTTTGGTCAATACACAAATGTTTGATTGTTTCATTAATGGGAATTACGTTTGGTCAATCTACAAATGTTTGATTGTTTCATCAATGGGAATTACGTTTGGTCAATCCACAATCAAAATGATCGTTTGGTCTATTATTGGTTATTATTATATATCCAGAATCAAAATATTCAGTCGTTCTACGGACCGGACCGCTCGATAGGTTTTTTACGTGAGCTGAAAATTCTTTTTGTCCCATGTTACGAACTTAAGTAAGTACAATAATTTCATATAAAGTAAATCTTCTCGAAAGAAGTTTCGACCTTACCAACGCTTTCATCGGGTGTGTATCAACGTTAGTTTATAATTTAAAATAAGAATTTCCGCAACATTTAAATGGAACCCAATAATAATGATATTATTGTTAATAGTTTATAAATTTTGTGATACTTGTTATTATTAGTGATTCATTTATTTACTTTACTTATAACAAATGTTTACATTTTTGTTACAGAAACTAAGGTTTCTACTCGTACCAGCACTCGCTAGACTAAGTGTCTGTTCTAAGATATCTGGACCTACACTCGCTGAATATGCCCAAACCTAGCCACGGGTAATTCTGTCTCGTTCAGTGGATATTTTAAATGATAATGTTATCGAGCTCAAGAGGGTCCCTTTACGGCATTTCCTCAATCTTAGGTCGTAACTATGGTTAATCCATTTACGTAAATATTATATATGTTATATTAGCTAATTCAATTAAAAAAAAAACAAATATATTACACATTTCACTAACCTAAAAGATATGAAGGATCCTGTGACATGTAATTTATCAAATGTAATTGGAATATGTGCGAATTTCGGGGCACAAAACTCAACGCAGAGAAGAAATTTTAACAACGCTCTAATCAGCCGATTTTTAATAATGATGAGCTAACTTATGCAAAGAAAAAAATCGACGAGATTTTCAAACAATTATATTTGCCCGCTGATTCGATAATAAATCGAAGTTAAAAAAGTTCAATTTATTAGTCCTTTTCATTTTTAGCAATCCCTTAAGATTTCAAAGGAAGAATGAATAATGTATAATTATAATTTAAAAATGATACATTACCTATGTTTCAAGGAGCCTTCCTTCCCCCTGGGCGCAGGTCTGGTGGGCGGAGAAGGCGGGGGCGGCGGTGCGATGGGCTGAGCCGCGTGAAGGGGCGAAGCCGCTTGTCGAGGACTCGCCCCCTGATGGCCTTGGCTCGAGAGTTGATGGGACTGACTCGACAGTTGGTGAGTTTGGCTAGACAACTGATGTGTTTGACTCGATAACTGGTGACCCGGACTCGGTAGCTGATGGTTCGGGCTCGGTAGCTGGTGGCTCGGACTTGTTAGCTGATGAGATTGACCGGGCAACTGATGACCAGGGCTCGACAGCTGGTGAGATTGGCTCGACAGCTGGTGAGACTGGCTCGACAGTTGATGGGTTTGGCTCGACAGCTGGTGGGTTTGGGTTTGCAGCTGGTGGTAGGCTGCGCTGTACGGGTAGAAATGCGGCAGGAACCGCGCGTACGCCCCGTGGACGGGGGGGTACGGGGATCCCGGGGAGGCGGCTTCACTGTCGGGCGCGCCCGTGTGCGGGTGCAGCGGGGGCGGCGGCGCGCGAGCGTAGGGCGGCGCCCGAGCCAGAGGGCGCAGGAACTCGGCGCCCCCGCCCGCGAAGGGGCGCGCCCCCCCGCCTTCCACGGCCACGCTGCCTGAGATCATCTTTTCACCTGAAACAAGAGATAAATTAATTAATATGTTAACATGTTACATACTGTACTTATTGTAATTTATTTTTATCAAACACTGTTTATTCCACATTTTTATGACGATATAACCCTACCGGTTTCAAGGCTTTCACCTCATCTTCAGGGGAGCGCAAACAAGACTAAACAACATACTGTACTTATCTTTCCGCATAAACGTCAAGGGTGGCTCTAGGTATGGTGAGGTGCGGGTGGCCTGTCTCGACTGTCCCATATCGTATGATCAACTGTATTTATTGTTAAATGTTTATATTTTTGAAAGAATCTTAATTTGTGTACTTGCATACTTATGTGTCATTTGTGTACTTGCATACTTATGTGTCATTTGTGTACTTGCATACTTATGTGTCATTTGTGTATTTGCATACTTATGTGTCATTTGTGTATTTGCATACTTATGTGTCATTTGAACTGTTGTATTGTGTTTTATTTTAATTGTTATATATTATTTTTATTTAAAATTACCACTCACTACTTGTATTTTTTTAATATTATTGTAAGGTAAATTGTTCCTATAATGAAAATAAATTTTACAATAATACAATAAACATTGAATCTTTGTGCACGACCTAATGGAGCGAGCTTGCTGGGAATAGAGGAGAGGAGTTTGTTATCCGGATAGGGACCTCGAAGTTCCACGAAATGCGGGAAAATGTTCAACGTATAAAAATTCTTCTTTGTCGTTACCTCAAGGCTGAAGAAATTGATGAACATATTCATTAAGTTCTCTGAGAAAAATAGTGCGGTGGTTTCCCATTGCTTTCCGCACCGCAGTAGGTGTTATAGGAATTGTATACATATTGTATATATTGTGAGCCCTGCTGCCAGCACACAGTATTTAGGGTGTAATATAAATTATGTAACCACTATGAAATTTATACAATTAAATATAAAATGTCACTTTGAATGTAAGATTGCAGTATTTTAGTACCAACTTTGATGAATGGGACTGAAACGTGGACGTCGAACAAGACTCCAAAGAGGCTGTAGAAATGCGTGCACTTAGAAGAGCTCCTAGGGTGACAATGTATGATAGAATACGGAATGAAGTGATTAGAGATGAGTGTGCATTGAGGCTGATCTGTTTGCTTGCGTGGTAGATAGGGACCAAAGTAAAAAAGTCAGAGGAATCGCAGGAGTTGTATAAGATGTAGTAACCTTAAGAGGTTAAGGATGAATGCCGATAAAGGAAAATCTGGCACCCTGTCCTCTCTGTCAACCCCAATAGGGAAATGGCGCGATGTTATGTATTATCAACTTAGACCACGAAGGTCGTTGTCGTTCATTTAACAGGTTTCCGGATCCGAAACACCCGGTGCTATTGACACTTGGACGAAGTTGACGAACTCCCGTAGGCAGCGAGGATTAGTCCGGCGCTTGCCGGACATAAATAGATGTTGGGATCGGCTACGGCCGAGAGTTGTCCTCACGCGCCATCGCACTCTTCGGGGATGTCACTCTCCACTGGGCCCGGCGGAAGAGGAGTCGAAGCCTGGTCAAGCGACCGAATAATTATCAAAAAGGCAATATCAGTCCACGGCGCCGTAGTTCGATTGATTTGTGATACATACATACTATCATGCCAATTCTCTGTCGGGGTAGGCAGAGACGATAGAGCACCAGATTTTCCTATCTTGACACACACATTTCACCTTTTATACATCCATACATTTTCTCATACAACTCCTACGATTTCTAAGTTTTCTTCTTTCAGAATATCATTCACTTAGTCCAATCCAATCCTTTAGCAATAATCAAGTTCAAATCCATCCATAATCACTTAATTAGGTTATATATTATCTTCTAATAATCGATACCTACTGATTCGCACGTGATTCTACTATCTAGTCCCAACTGACTCGCACGTGATTCTACTATCTAGTCCCTACTGATTCGCACGTGTTTCTACTATCTAGTCCCTACTGATTCGCACGAGATTCTACTATCTAGTCCCTACTGATTCGTACGTGATTCTACTAGTAGCATTGAACAGTCGTGGTTATCATTAGATTTTACTTTGATTATTATATTAGTTTGCTAAGCTGTAGCATTGAACAGTCGTGGTTATCATTAGATTTTATTGTGATTATTATATTAGTTTGCTAAGCTGTAGCATTGCACAGTCGTGGTTATCATTAGATTTTATTGTGATTATTATATTAGTTTGCTAAGCTGTAGCATTGCACAGTCGTGGTTATCATTAGATTTTATTGTGATTATTATATTAGTTTGCTAAGCTGTAGCATTGCACAGTCGTGGTTATCATTAGATTTTATTGTGATTATTATATTAGTTTGCTAAGCTGTAGCATTGCACAGTCGTGGTTATCATTAGATTTTATTGTGATTATTATATTAGTTTGCTAAGCTGTAGCATTGCACAGTCGTGGTTATCATTAGATTTTATTGTGATTATTATATTAGTTTGCTAAGCTGTAGCATTGCACAGTCGTGGTTATCATTAGATTTTATTGTGATTATTATATTAGTTTGCTAAGCTGTAGCATTGCACAGTCGTGGTTATCATTAGATTTTATTGTGATTATTATATTAGTTTGCTAAGCTGTAGCATTGCACAGTCGTGGTTATCATTAGATTTTATTGTGATTATTATATTAGTTTGCTAAGCTGTAGCATTGCACAGTCGTGGTTATCATTAGATTTTATTGTGATTATTATATTAGTTTGCTAAGCTGTAGCATTGCACAGTCGTGGTTATCATTAGATTTTATTGTGATTATTATATTAGTTTGCTAAGCTGTAGCATTGCACAGTCGTGGTTATCATTAGATTTTATTGTGATTATTATATTAGTTTGCTAAGCTGTAGCATTGCACAGTCGTGGTTATCATTAGATTTTATTGTGATTATTATATTAGTTTGCTAAGCTGTAGCATTGCACAGTCGTGGTTATCATTAGATTTTATTGTGATTATTATATTAGTTTGCTAAGCTGTAGCATTGCACAGTCGTGGTTATCATTAGATTTTACTTGTAAATATGAACTAAAGTGAACACATTATTTCATAAAATATTCATCTAAATCGTCCTTCTACATATTTTTATAATTTATTTTAGAATATTTTTGGCACTCCCTTTGGCTTGGCGACCCTAGGCAAACGCCTAGGTTTACCTGTTAGCAAACGAGGTTCTGCGCTGAAATAAATGTGTTTAAAGCGTGTTCTACAAAACAATAAATAGTAACTGACTAAATAATATCGCGAAACTCATTTGGGAGAACCAGAAATGTCGCAACTTCGTGTGAAGCCATTCGCTCGGCTAAAATATTTGTTTCTCTCCCAAACAGCGTGACATTTGGGAAATTGCGAGAGAAATTAAATAAACAAACTGCTAATTCCTAAAAGTACAAAAATAATCGCAGCAAAATCGTTCTCTAAGTTACGTTACGTATGAAAGATGAAATTTAAGTCAAATGTAACAAAATACATGCATACATATCATCACGCCTTCTCCCTATTGAGGTAGGCAAAAAAGAGAAAGCGCCAGACTTTTGTATCGCGATACACATCTACATCCATACAACTCGCAAGATATCTGCATTTCTTTCTTTCAAAATATCATTCACTTGATCCAACCATATTTTCTTTGGTCTTCCTCTACCACGTCTTTCACTCACATTTGCTTTATATATTTGTTTTGTTAATCTTTCTTCATTCATTCGTTCCACGTGTCCAAACCATCTCAGAGTGCTCTTCTTCATCTTACTCAACACATCAGCCTTAAGTTCACATTCATCTCTAATCACTTCATTCCATATTCTGACATACATTATCACCCAATGAAATATTCTATGTACAGTACCCGGCGGTAAGTAATACACATCGGGCTTAAGAAAGACACTGCCAGCCATAATCGGCTAACTTCGGCTTTGTAGAGGGTCGTCTCTGTCGCACGATCACACCCTAGAACGCTTGACAACGACTGACAAATCGCGATGGAACATGTGTATGAATGACAGAGACGGCGCTCTATAAAGTCGAAGTTAGCCGATTATGGCCAACAGTCTCATTCATAAGCTCGATGTGTATTACTTACCGCCGGGTACTGTACACGCATTTATTCAGCTTTGACAGTCTTGCTCCACGTTCACGTTTCATTCCCATACATCAAAGTTGATAATAAAATACTGCTGTGGACTAAATAAATACAGATTATCACATTAATTCATACTGTTGACCAATACAGAACAATAAACATAATAATAACAAAAAGAGAAGTTTATATAGCGCCATTTAAAGGGCAAACTCTCTTCAAGGGCGTTCCAACTCGGCACTTTAACCCACTATTATTGGTAGATTAATAATGAATATTAAAAAAAAGTACAATGTAAAGATATGAAGGCGATGGCCGCGGTCATTATATTTGGTACTTCCCCGCATCTGTTAATGTTTTAAAAAAATTGGTAAGAAAACCGCAGAAATTCAACAATGTTTACAAGTTATACAACAAATAAATTGACAAATCTATATGACGCATACGTCCGATACAGCGATAAAGATATATATACGATATAACACGATAAAATAACGAAAAATACACTTATCAAGTGAAACCAATTTTGAAACAGAATATAAATAACACAGAATGGTTTATTGTGCATAGCTTCAGGAATAACCGAATTCAATAAAATCGCGATTTAATTTCAAGTCGTAAAGTAAAAATGTCTCATAATAGATTTAAAAAAATATTGAAGAAACGATGCTTCAAAATATGCTTCTAAGAATCAGTTTTCAAGAGTAAATAATCTCTTCAAAGAGAAGCGTTAATTGCGTATCGCTAAGCCTAAATATCCAATTCTTCAATACACGAGGACCTACTCAAATTCAAATATAGAATTCATAGACAATGGTTTTAAAAAAAAAAGCTATAATTCTATCCTCAAAGACCTTGTACCGTGGTATTATATTTGCAAATAATTGTAACGTTATTTTTGAAGATATTTATTTGACGAGAAACTATGAAAATAATAGATATTGGATATTATTTCTCTCACGAAAATAAATAATGTTTTTTCGACAAAGTGCCCTCCCACTCACTATTATTTCCGCACGAGAAACGCCATAACAAGTTTCAATGTCAAAGCCATCACGTGGCCCCCCACTGCCCCCCGCCCCCCTAACGGAGAGACCTTGCCCTTCACCGCCCCGCCCCCGGCAGTGTTGCCACAGCGCGGGAAATCGATTTCCCTCCCTCGCCCCGCCGAGCCGCTGTTCTATAGATAGTCGCTTGTTAAGAGCTCTACGATTTTTAACGCGGGTGTTGCCAGGTGCTTGTCTACGCTTCTCTATGTACTCGATACGTACATAACAGATAATGCCTGCCTGGCTAGATTGTGCGTTACAGAACTTTTCCTAGAATCATTTCTTTTTTTTTGGAATTAATGTGATATTGATACTACTATATGTCTGGTTGTTTACGACGTCGTTTATTGTTATATTTTATTATATATTGAGTTGCTGGAAATAAAATTATTGTTTAAAAATACATATTATTAGATACATATTATTTTTATTTAAGGCTTTAATGTTGTAATTTCTTTAATAACACTTTTTTTTTACACTTAAACCCTACCGGTTTCAAGGTTTTCACCTCATCATCAGGGGAGCATAATCAAGACTGAATTATATTCGGAATTGTACCGATATACCAACCGCATTCAACGGTAAAAAAATCGGGGTGTGGGTGAGGGAGGCAGGAGATGACTTCGGCAAGCAGCGCTGAGACCTTAGGAACATATGTATTTAGCAGATGTTCATCCCAATGCACTGAGTTTGATGTTTCCAAGGCCTATAACCGGTAGGGTTATACCGTTACGTGGAAAACAGTGGTACACTCAACAAATTATGTACAATACATATTATTGAGTATACGGAGCATATATTGTATTTGATTAAGAGTTGCACTGTTTTATCGCTCGCCGGGGACTCGACGAAAATTATAGATGGTGTGGAGTGTCGGACTGCGGACCGACCTCGACATCCGTCTAAAATTATTTGTAATTGTTTGTATTTTTTTTTGTATTTTAAATTTAAACTTTCCTGTGTATTTTAATAATGCTTCCCTCCCTATCTACAATACGAAAGCATGATAGATGCCTTCGATATGTCGTGTTTTAGACGGATGCTTCGTATCTCATGGAAAGTGGCATACGAAAACGCGTCAGGTGCGTTGTTAGCACCCGACGGTTGCGAAGAAGAACACACTAGGCGCGTTGTTAGCATTGAACGTGTTAACGTACTTTGGACATGTTGCTAGAAAGAATTATGGAAGTCTGGAAAAGCTGGTGATCACCGAGACAGTTGAAGCAAGGCTAGCAAGAGGTGTGTATCCTATAAGATAACAGCTCAAATAAAGGAGTTAACAGGGTGCTCTTTAAGCGCTGCATTCAACATGACCCAGGACCGGGAGGTATGGAAATGGTGTTAAAATCACATATCGGAAGATCTGCAAACGTTTCTTTGTAGTTTATGTTCCTTTGATAAGTTGTTTAATATGTGAAGAGATTCTATAATAAGTTCTAAGTTAAGTTATTTTACAGTCGTTAAGAGTATGTTATTTCCAAAATATCAATTCAACAAGAATCTGGTTCATATTACGGCCCTTACATTAGGGATTAACTGCTCACATAGGGATGGATACTCGTATCAGAAAACGCACCGAGATCAGACGAAGCATCACTTTTGACAGCTGGTACTATACTATTGCACGGTCAACATCTCTTCAGAATAGGTCGAGTGGTTTCATTATAATAATGAATTAAAACAAGAATCTATCAAATAAATAAATCGTAAATATTACAGTGGAACCTCTCATAACGAGAATAATTCGTTCCAGAATCTTACTCGTTATGTGACACTCGTTAAGCGAAACAATTCCCATATAAATCAATGTAAAATACGATAATGCGTTCCATGCCGAAAAAAATACTCAATTTTTTTTATTTTTAACGTTACATACTTATAAATTGTAAAGGAGCGTAACAACCCGGAATGCGAATTCGATTTGCAAAAAACAATAAAAAAATCGAAATAACAATTTTTTTATTTCTGACAAATAATTAATTCTTTTTTACTACAAGTAAAATCGGGTAACCCTCAGAATCTACGAGCTTCTTATAGTCGCTGATGAAGTTCTCTGCTGCCTTTGTGTCAGAGCTTGCTGCTTCACCGTGCCTCACAACGCTGTGGATGCCGGTTCTTCTCTTAAATTTCTCGAACCATCCATGACTTCCCTTAAATTGTACTTCTTTTTCGGCAGTTGATGATCCTGGCGTCTTCTTAACGAGGTCGGCGAAAATAACTTTCGCATTCTCACAAATGATGTTTTCGTTAATAGTATCGCCTTGCAATTACTTTTCGTTTATCCATATGAGAAGCAACCTTTCAACATCATTAAGAATAGGTAACCGTTTCGTAGACATTCTTGACACTCCCTTTGAAGCATCTATCTTCTTAATTTTGTCCTTGTTTTTGCGGATAGAGCAAATCGCTGATGTAGACCGATTGTATGTGCGCGCTAGATCAGCCACGCTCACACCTCATTTTTCAATGATTTTACGTTTCATTTCTAGTTACTTTTATTTTCTTATAACTGTCTTCTTATGGCTTTTTCTTATTAAACTTTGCACAAAAAAAATTACAAATAATGTCTGAACACAAGTTTGGAAAAATGTGTGATCACATGTGACACTAAGGTGCTAGCAGAACAAGTGCTAACCAGAGACTGACGCACTGGCGCGGAAGTCCCGGCTCACAAGTGAGTGACGTGAAGATGGGACTTCCCCTTTCTGCGTCACTCGTTATGCGAAATGTCGCTCGTTAAGGGAGCATTTTTTTCACAATCTGTTTAGCTCGTTATGCGAATTACTCGTTATGAGAGGTGCTCGTTATGAGAGGTTCCACTGTATAATATAAAGCTATCGAAACAAGTAATTAAAATAAATTGTATTTTTTAGTAAATTACTGAAACATTTGCGAGTTATTAATTAATCAGGCATTACATATTATATAGAGCATCGTTTCCAGACCTGTAGGTCGGGACACCCAGGGAGATTGCGATGGAATATCAGGGTAAATTTCGAAAATAAAAATAACTTAAATGTAAACAAGGAAGCAAATTTTCTGAATAAAACGAACAAGCCACTAAATATGTTTTCCTAAGCATAATTGGTAAGAAAACTGCTGAAAACTTACCAAGGGAAGACTAATTTCAAACAAACTTTTCAAATATATTTCGAGTGATAGTAATACACGTGTTGTGTATGTGTGTAGTGTTCATCAATTATCATATTTTTTTATAAAACCTACGAATAAAGGTTATCTTCAAGTGCTTCCTAAACCTGCACGCGCCACCCACATCTGTAACACAAAGACCTTGCCACGCAGGTAGGAGGTGATATATCCTAGCGAACAAACGCACCCCATACTATCGCAATGGCCACACTGCACGCTTCGCGCCCCGCTACATGACTACTATAGTCACCTAGTAGCGTAGCTCTAAGCACCAAGCGAGGCTCCTATCGGTGTGGCCGAGGCCTTAAAGATAAACCAACCCACGCCACAGGACGAGCAACAGCAAAATATCTATCCCAATTCCCTATCCTATTGGATTGATTTGGAACAATCAATTTATTAGACGAAGAAGAAATCGACTTCGAAAGTTCTACTCCTATCCGAAAGAACATGGGAAAGTGTAGAAAGTCAACAGTTTGAGCTTGTCGCTCGTATATACGTGTAACATACATAAGTACATACTCACGGCAAGTTCGAACTGTTTAGCTGCAATCTTAGTGACGTAAACCGGTACACATACTTACCTGATAAAGCTTATTGTCATTGTGCAAGTACAACAATTGTGTGGTCAGGCGCACATGTATCAACAAGATATTAAGTTTTTGCCGGGGGATCGTAAAGTCTTAATTTTTGGGGCTCGCAAAACTAAAAAGGTTGAGAAACAATGTTGAAGAGGGTAATTGCGCAAGAAGAGTTTACTTTATAAATACATAAAAAAAACATATTTAAATAAACAAATTAGCAATTCGAGAGTTATCGGATGGTAACCTGATTAACACACATAAGATTAATAACGCGAAAGATCGATTCGCGAAGAAAATGGCTTCTTTGCGGAAACACTCGTTTATTGACAGTTATTGCCGCATACACATTACTATATGTCTGTATTCTCGAATCACTTTCACTCGGTTAAATCATATACTTTTCGAGAAAATAGCTACAACTTTTATTGATTTCCTGGTAGCCTTTATTCATTTCAGACCTTGATAATATTTTCTCGAAACTTTTATATAATATTAAACAATAAATTATTTAGAACATACATACCAACACGCAGTCTTCCTATCAGGGTAGGTAGAGGAGACAGCGCCAAACTTTCCCACCGTGACACGCATATTTCGCCTCTTCTACATCCATATATATTCTCATACAGCTGATACGATTTCTCTCATTTTAACGTTTCTGTTTTTCAAAATATCGTAACAACAAACCGGGATCACTCTGCTTGAAAAGAGCCTCGGAGCAGGAGGTAGAAACGCATGTAACGGGGATTAATGTAATTATGTTAGTTCATTAACAAAATAATTTATTGTTAAACATTCTAATATAGAGGTCCATAAAGTTAAAGCTGAAACCTCTGATAAATGAATGTAATATATTTACGGATATGTAAGTATCAGTGCCACTGACAAACTCCATGCTGTAATTGGTTAGACGCTTGACTTTCACCCGGGGGTTTTGGGTTCGATGGAATTATAAAATAAATCCTAGTATAATAAAATCATCTCCAATTTGGACATGTTGATGGATACCATACGGTGACGCTTTTAATATGCGTGAATCTCTAATTTGGATATGTTGAAGGATACCATACGGTGACGCTCTTAATATGCGTGAATCTCCAATTTGGATACGTTAAAGGATACCATACGGTGACGCTCTTAATATCTGTGAATATCCTATTTGGATATGTTGAAGGATACCATACCGTGACGCTCTTAATATCTGTGAATAGCCTATTTGGATATGTTGAAGGATACCATACCGTGACGCTCTTAATATCTGTGAATAGCCTATTTGGATATGTTGAAGGATACCATACCGTGACGCTCTTAATATGTGTGAATCTCCTATTTGGATATGTTGAAGGATACCATACCGTGACGCTCTTAATATCTGTGAATAGCCTATTTGGATATGTTGAAGGATACCATACCGTGACGCTCTTAATATCTGTGAATAGCCTATTTGGATATGTTGAAGGATACCATACCGTGACGCTCTTAATATCTGTGAATAGCCTATTTGGATATGTTGAAGGATACCATACCGTGACGCTCTTAATATGTGTGAATCTCCTATTTGGATATGTTGAAGGATACCATACCGTGACGCTCTTAATATCTGTGAATAGCCTATTTGGATATGTTGAAGGATACCATACCGTGACGCTCTTAATATCTGTGAATAGCCTATTTGGATATGTTGAAGGATACCATACCGTGACGCTCTTAATATGTGTGAATCTCCTGTTTGGATATGTTGAAGGATACCAGACAGTGACGCTCTTGATATGTGTGAATCTCCTATTTGGATATGTTGACTTCATCTTTATTGGATCTGTAAAGATGAAGTCTAAACATCTAAACCTTGTAACATTCGGAATGAGGTCAGTTGCAGGGCTACCTTGGCTGTGTCACTGTCACTAGCCATCGTCAAGTCGGGCCAACGACATCACACATACATCATTTGAGTATTTTTTTATTTGATGCAACAAGTTAGAAGAGTTATATCTTGACTATGATAAAAACTGGACGAAAAATATACTCAATTATTGATCATTATAAATGAAAAAAATAAATTATTTCAATCAACTTAATTAATTGTCCTACTTAGAAGAGCATTTCGACTTGTTAGGCACTTGTCAACACAATTCGGTTTATTAGGCTCTTTTCACAACACTTCGGCTTATTGGGCTCTTGTCAACACAATTCGGTTTATAAAGCTCTTTTCACTACACTCCGGCTTATTAGGCTCTTGTCAACACAATTCGGTTTATTAAGCTATTTTCACCACACTTCGGCTTATTAGGCTCTTGTCAACACAATTCGGTTTATTAAGCTCTTTTCACCACACTTCGACTTATTAGGCTCTTGTCGACACTATTCGAATTACACGTATAAGATTCTTGTTAACACATTTTGGCTTATTTATCTCTTGTCAACACAATTCAACTTGTGAGACTTTTGTTAACACAATTTGGCTTATTAGACTCTTTTCAACACAATTCGACTTATTAGGCTCTTATCGACACTATTCGAATTGCACGTAGGTATAAGATTCTTGTTAACACATTTTGTGAGGCTTTTGTTAACACAATTTGGCTTATTAGACTCTTTTCAACACAATTCGACTTATTAGGTTCTTGTCAACCCAATTGGACCTATTAAGCTCTTGTCAACATAATTCAGTTTATTAGGCCCCATGTTAACAATATACTCGTACAAAAAGTTAACAATAACAATATACAAAAAACCCTTTGTATATCTTCCGATATGTGATAGTAACACATTCGGCTTTAGGTGTAGTGCATGGTTAATATATAACACACAATAGATTCGATGCGCCAATACACGAGTATTTAAGACATAACGCTGTGACTAAATAAAACGCGGAATTTCAAGATGAAAAACAATTTGGCGCTTGCTCGGCGCGGTGTTATCCAAACAGTTTATTAGCAGAGGGTTATTGTGAGGCGAAAGTGGAGTTTCCTGCTAAAATTAAAAATAGATTCTCCACGACCAATATCGATTGGCAACGCGGGTGGGCGGGCCTTAATTACCCTACAGCTAAATGCGAGACCAAACTGAATAACGACAGGGCAAGACGCCCGTAGCGAGCTATTCTGCGAGTCTTGTGTGACGCACATAACAATATTCAGCCAGGACAAAGGTTACAGAGAAGTCAGGTTTGGAGAAGTATGAAAAATATAACCATTTAGGGCTTTTATCACAAAATACAATATATGGATGTGAGCGAAGCGAGTGTTCCTTGCGTCGATAGAAAGGTGTGGAGTTTGTAAGAAAAATATATACCTACAAAATATTATAACGATTATCTTTCGTTTTAATATAAAATCACATATTGTCATTATTGTACAGTGTTCTTAACGGTCCCGTAACCCCCTAGTATCTCGCCGAAAATATTCAGCAGAATTTTTTTATAATCCTTCATAGTTCATCGCTCTTCTTTTTCTACGTTAGCCTTTACCGTTCATGCATCAAGTTACCAGTTTATGTCGCTTCGCCATTGGCGACTGTAAAAATTGTTAAATCCGAGTAAGCAGTATAACGTATTACATTCCCGATTTTCCTGTGCATAATTTAATTATTTTCTACAAATAAATCCAATAACTTTCTACAAATAAATAATGATTTTAATAATTGCTCCGACCATGTAGCTACCTTTATTTAATTTTATCTGGTTGAATGGAAAATATTGCCCCCTGACAATAAACCGTTATAAAAAATATTGCCCCCTGACAATAAGCCGTTATAAAATATTGCCCCCTGACAATAAGCCGTTATAAAATATTGCCCCCTGACAATAAGCCGTTATAAAACAAAGTGTTAAGAAAATGAGAAAATTAAATGTAAACAATTTATTATAAATTTCTTGAAAAATTTCATCAGTCGGTCCTTCACTATTTTCTCAATAATTTTTGAGAGAATGCTTAATAAAGATATGGGTCTATAATTTTTTAAATCATTCATTGACCTCCCTTGTGTATTGGTACAATATGGGAATGTTTTAATCCAGTTGGGAAAGTCACACTTCTAAAACTAAAATTGATAACATGTTTCAGTGGTAGTGCTATAAATCTTTGAGTGTAGCTGTAGTCATGTTACAACGAGTAGTTAGTTGCCGCTGTTATATTACCATGAATGTTTGTTACTGTTACGAGTATGTGACATCGTTTACCTGTTGACAAAGGAAAACGCATTTCACTCACATTTGGAGACTACGGTGAGCCAATACTCATAGCTAAACCATTTGTTTGTTTATATATTATATTGTTGAAATTAAAGTAATTTTGTTTACTGCATAAGTCCATCAGTGAAATCAATTCCGGATTTTTAACAGAGTCCTTACTATTGTCATTTACGATATTTTTGCGAGCTCTAAAGATCTCCATCCTGAGCCGAACATCTGGTAAACAAATATATCCCGAAAATATCCCCGCTGCTGGCCGAGATCGTCCCATGCCTCCCTCAGCCCTCAGTTCCCAGCCCGAATGTCCCCAACCGTTGAAGCGTGTATATCGGTACCAGTTCGAACAGAATTCAATCTTGTTTGCGCTCCCCTGAAGATGAGGTGAAAGCCTTGAAACCGGTAGGATTATATCGTTACAAAAAGTGGAATAAACAGTGTTTGATAAAAACAAATTACAATATTTCATAATTCATTCTTCCTACGTGACCTAACCATCTCAATGGTCTTTTTTTCATCTTAAGCACTGCATTTTTTTTCAATTAACATTATTTCTTATGTCCTTATTATGTAACGCCTTGTTCATCCCAAACAGTCTAGGCAATGCTCACATTTATGAATCGAAAATGAAATTACAAGAATTGATCGTCTTTAATTAATTACTTCATAAAGAACTTCATTTCCAACTCGGGGTAAAAGGTTTCTAAATAAATCCTTCAGCATTAACAATATTTCCCAAAATCAACCCTCACCGATAAGTGGAGAAGCAATTGATTTCTCATTCACAAAACCCGAATACAAAGTCTCCCGGTATCCTCGTGCTCCCTTCCCTGTAACATAAGGCTGTATTAGAACGAGTACTATTATCATATTCCCAACCCGAAGAGATGGAGGCACGTGGTCTGATGACCCTCCCCATGGAACTGTTTGCTCACGTAACACGCTCTCTGCTGAAACTTGAATATTTCAGCTTCCCCAATCTCCCTCCCCATTGCCGATGTACCTCCTCATCCCCATTCTCCCTCTGCCTCTCCCTCTCCCCTCACCAAGTGTGGTAGGGGAAGAAGCGCACGTGCTGCTGTGACCTTCGCAGCGGGTTTTCCGTAAACTTCCCCTAAACACAGATACGGAAGGTTCCGTCCTGAAAACCGCGCTTGTTTACGTTTGGGAACAATAAATCCCGACCGTGCAATACTGTCTCAACTGTCTGATACTTATTTACTTAATACCGTCTCAACTGTCTGGTATTTATTAGTTCATTTCATTTCAAAAATGAAAATGTATATTTTAATGCAATATTATAATATATTACAAATAATAATTTTGTATTAATCGAATTGATATTTATATTGAACAACTACATTTTAAACAGAATGATTTAACAATTAAATGTGAAAAACATTTACACAATAAACATAAATTAAAGTGACAGGCCTGTTTCAAGACATTAAAAAAATTATATATTAAAAATCACTGTGTGACTGTAGGTGTTCTGACTCCGCTACTGACTTAAAAAAAAAACTAACTCCAGGATTTGGGATGAAGTAATTTACCCTTTTAATCCCAGCATATTTTGCATAAAACGTGCGAAAAATCCCAGCATTTTTTGGCAAAAAAAAAACAGTAGTTTATATTTTATTTTTTATCTCAGTTAATATTTAGTTTTAAAACCTAATTCTTTGTGGTTACCTGCCTGTAGAGTGTAAAATACAATAGTAAATTTTTTTCATATTGCATAAAATTTTTTTTTTTATTCAACATAAAAACTTGTATGAAAACTTTGAGGCCGGTGACCATCTCTGAGATGGTTCGAACATGTGGAACGAATGAAAGACTAACAAAATAAATATACAGCGCGAATATGAGTGGAAGGCGTAGTAGAGGTAGTATGATATTTTGAAAGAAGGAAATGCAAACAAGTTAGAAAAATTGTACGAGCTGAAAGAGGTGTATAGATGTAGAAGAAGCGAAAGATGTATGTCGCGATAGGAAAGTCTAGCGCGCTGATTTATCTGCCTACCCCAGCAGGGAGACGGGGTGTGATGGTATCTACGAGTACATTAGATATTTCTCAAAACGAAGCTATAATTTTAGTTATTTTAGATGCAATTCTAAATTGAACTTTCGGATATTTTTTCTAAATGTTTGTTAAATAAATTATATTTATTTATTTCAACGCAATCTGCACTGGAATCCTTTGAAAACCATGGCAACTCCGGCCTAGAACAGAAACGTAAATATGCCAAACGGACGCTACAAAAAGTGACGCAATTGCCGTGTTAATCTGATCTCTGATCGAGTAGTCGACACCGACAAATATAATGAAATTCGATACGTTTTGTATAAAATAAAATCTAACGAGTAATAATTTTTGAATTTCTTTTTTGAATTCGACTTTAATTAGGCATGCTTGTCAATATGTTACAAAAGCTAATATTTTAATTCGGCATGCTTGTCAATATGTTACAAAAGCTAATATTTTAATTCGGCATGCTTGTCAATATGTTACAAAAGCTAATATTTTAATTCGGCATGCTTGTCAATATGTTACAAAAGCTAATATTTTAATTCGGCATGTTTGTCAATATGTTACAAAAGCTAATATTTTAATTCGGCATGCTTTTCAATATGTTACAAAAGCTAATATTTTAATTCGGCATGCTTGTCAATATGTTACAAAAGCTAATATTTTAATTCGGCATGCTTGTCAATATGTTACAAAAGCTAATATTTTAATTCGGCATGCTTGTCAATATGTTACAAAAGCTAATATTTTAATTCGGCATGCTCGTCAATATGTTACAAAAGCTAATATTTTTAGTCATTTTATACAAGGAATAGATTTTCATAGTCAATTGAAACGAAGTCTCTGAAAAATGTTACAATTGAAATATGAATTTAAAAATAATTTTATCAAATCCCTTAAAGTATGATTTTTTGTCTAATTGTTTTAATTGACGGTCTGCGAAGAAAACATCCCTCGTGTTCATCTTTTTTTAAATAGGCAATCCACCCAAACTAAGATGATTTGCCCCACCAAATGTGATACATTATGCAATTATATGAGTCAATATTGAAAGAAAAAAAACAATTTAAAACAATGACAATTCTAGATAATACTCTTACAAAGTTTCAATTGATTAAGGTTAAAAACATTATACGAAAAGTTCCACGAATAAAGAAGAAACGCAACACTCATTGGATGCGGTAAAGATATGGCTTTTAGTAAATAAAATCTGTCTCGCAAATGACAACTGAAAAATACATGATGTATAGTATATCATAGTTTCCAAAAACCCCATTCTGTAAAAGTGACAAGCCACCACACAGTGGCCCGAAACGACACATGACAGACACTTCCATCTTATTAATTCTTATAATATTAAACCACAGTTTCAAAGGGATAGATTGTTGGATTGATTTATATCTAGAGCCCTTATTTACACAATATCCCAATGCAACGCCGATCAGTGTCAAGTATCATGTTTAACTTTATTTAAAATATCAGTTATCGGCTGTGAAAAATCAGAAAAGGGACAACCGGTAGAACATGCTTCCTTTGCCAAGGAATCGACACATTCATTACCAGTGATACCAATACCAATATATGAAGGGAACCAAGCTAGATACAGATACTCGTAAATATCTATATATATTTGACATCAATTGGAATAACTTAGCATTGATTGAACAAATACAATAATATTTTAGTATGAGTTACTCAAACAATTACCTGAAATTGAATGAAGAACACTTCAGGGAATCGGAGAAGATAATATTAATATGGAAATATTAAATTACGCGTAAAATGATTTAATTTCTCGGAACAGAATAGTACTACATATACGAGTATCAGGTGTTCGGAACATTCTTCGCCACTATTCTTCGCGGCCACAATTCTTATTTCACAATTCTTCGCCGCATATATTGAAATGGTAAATTGATATGTTTTACGATCTACGCGGTGAATAAAATGTAAAAATAATGCATATAAGTTAAAATGTATCATAATAATAGCCAAATTTTCAGTTTCTCTCTCGGCAATCTCTCCAAATTAATTAGAGATATGTTGAAGAGGTCTTAAGTAAAAACCAGACTAGAATCATTAAAAATAAACAGAGTTCTAGCGGGAATCGAAACCCCAGCCTACGGGTTAGAAGACAGGCATCATACTAACTAGGGTCGTTTATGTTTGGGGAAAATATTACGCCCAAACTAACATATATTGAATAAACCCATAATAGGCATTATTTCAATTTCCTGCCAATTTCCGTTGGTCTATCATAAAATATTGTTGGCGTTACATATTAACATAGCTAAGTATTTATTTTGTTATTTCAATAATAATATAATTAATTAAATATGTATTAATATTAGATTCTTTGTAATCTAATATGTTTCATTCCTGATTTTCCTTTCCTTTCCTCTCCACCATCCCTTCCTTTCCTATGATTGATGATATCTCTATCGATATTTTTACTTTGTACATTGTTCATTAATTTTGTAATGATTAATGATCTTTCGAATATTTTTTGCGACCATGTAACGCATTTATTTACTTTTGTCTGGTTGGTTGGAAGAGATTACTACCTGGCAATAAATCCGCCAGATTGTTTGACAATGATGTATCAAAAACATAAATAAAAAAGTTATATTCATTCAGGCTAAGGCCACACCAAAATACTTCGCTATGTGCTAAGCTAGGTGCTACGTGATTAATAGACTAGGTGACTTCATGCTTGGCCACACCAAGACGCTTCGCACAAATTCATTTGACATTTGGGAGCGGTTGAGTCAACAAACGATGCCACTCTTAAAACTAATCAATTTCATTACAACTTACCGTATCTTTATTTACTTCCTGTGCAACTTCATTCCAAAGTGATTTTATTATAGGTACATTTTTGTATAATTTGCTCGATGGGTTCCACAAAGGCTCCATTTTATACACAGCTGTTATTAAAACTTCCTCTATCTTGTAAAATCACTTGGTGACACAATAAAATTAATCAACACGTATGTTCGCTAGGAGACTCACTAGGTGACTAATCGTCACGTAGCGTGGCGCGAAGCAAGCATTGTGCCCATTGCGATAGTATGCAGTGCGTTGGTTCGCTAGGATATGTCACCTAGCTCGCAGCGTAGCTCTGAACACCAAGCGAGGCTCCTACCTGTGTGGTCGAGGCCTTAGCGAAACATGACCAAGCATTCTAAAACACACTATAACATACGAGTATATTTAACATCGTATAAAAAAAGTAAAAAAGCTATTATAAATGAAAACAGACACACTTATCAAAAATATTTATTTCAATACATGTCGCGTAGAATTGTGACCGGGAAGAGATGTTGGCGAAGGATTGTGGGTTCACAATGATCCTAGACCCGTTGTACTCCTATTACGAAACGCCGCGCAATCTTGCGAAGCGGGCAAGCTTCAATGGGTACTTGCTGACATTTGGGAAGAATAAAATAGCGGAATGACGAAATCGGATATTACAATAAATTTTTCTTTAGTTTTTCAAGTAGGCTATTTCAGGATTACGGGAATGCTGAAATTGCTGAAAATTAATGAAATTTCAAACAATTAATGTTCGTGGTATTTAAATTGTATCATTTGTGTTTCGTATGAATAGAAAAAAAAATCAAACAAAACATGTAGAATAATAGGATGCTTAATGCATCTAAATACATTCAATCATACTATCACGCCCGCGCCATCTCCCGACAGAGCGTCTTCTTCTTGTTCTTCTTCAGTTTCAATCCTGGGGACTGGTTAGCAACAAAGCCCTGCATCTCCTCCTCCACTCCGCTCGGTCTTCAGCGCGCCAGCGCACCTCGGGACGCGGATTGTACTCTATATATTGTTCTAATTGTACGCATTTCTACAGAATTGTCTCTATCTGGTTTTTCCACGTCCACGTATCATTCTCATAATCAAAGTTGGCACCAAAATACTGCTGTGGACTATTAACTAAGTAGATTTTGATAACTTAGTTAATAGTCCACAGCAGCATTTTGACTCGAGTCCGGTGTATATGTTTTTGTACCCCCATTGATTTTGTTTCCTAACGCTGAACGCCGCTCGATATCCCTTGTAATGCCCTTTTATTGAAATAAGGCTTTGGGCTTTCTAATGAACGTTATAAACATCGCACGACACGTTTTGGATTAGTATTAGACATAAAAATGTTTTTATTAAATATCTTTCGACCTAAGCACCCACTAAAAACATTGGTTTTTACCGATGGTAAAGTCAACATTCCAACGCCTGGTAACAGCCATAACATAAATCTAAATACGCCTTCTTCGACATCTCCGTTGTTGGTATACTTGTATTACTCCCCCGCATGTCTGAAAGTGCCATAGACAATTATAACGGTAGATGCCGATATAACAATATTTCAACACAACCCGAGAGATGTACATGTAAAGTAATGTGTATGCATAGCGTCAACAATGTTTACATATATTGTCTATTAAATAGGTATTTCTCGTAACATAAGGCAATCCGTTGTTCAATGTTAGTCATTTATGTACGTATTTCTTCATTTTTTATAACTTTATTTAAAAGTTTTATATTGACATCTCATCTTACAAAGCCTCGTGCCCGTAAGTGATCACAAGGAGACACCCTCTAGGATCTAGGATCTAGATACAGATACGAGTACAGTGAAGGAACAGCTGCCCCAAGTGATGAATTAAGGGAAGTATGGATTGCACCGGTATGTAGGCCGCGCTCGGGCGGGCTCTAAACGGAGGCGTTCCTCCGAATGACGTAACTCCGGCAGGGGCGGGGCGGGGCGGCTTGGCTTGGGAACACGCTTATTATAATATTATATGTTGACATGGAACGGTTCCAGCTTGGAATGGAGGACAAACTGAATTTTAAAATAAATTATATCAATAACAACAAAATATATTTCGAGCATTAACAATATATAAAATGGAGTTTCAAATAAACTCATAGGAACTGGAGCAGATTGACGAGTTATGTTATTTATGAGTAGAAACTCATAGGAACTGGAGCAGATTGACGAGTTATGTTATTTATGAGTAGAAACTCATAGGAACTGGAGCAGATTGACGAGTTATGTTATTTATGAGTAGAAACTCATAGGAACTGGAGCAGATTGACGAGTTATGTTATTTATGAGTAGAAACTCATAGGAACTGGAGCAGATTGACGAGTTATGTTATTTATGAGTAGAAACTCATAGGAACTGGAGCAGATTGACGAGTTATGTTATTTATGAGTAGAAACTCATAGGAACTGGAGCAGATTGACGAGTTATGTTATTTATGAGTAGAAACTCATAGGAACTGGAGCAGATTGACGAGTTATGTTATTTATGAGTAGAAACTCATAGGAACTGGAGCAGATTGACGAGTTATGTTATTTATGAGTAGAAACTCATAGGAACTGGAGCAGATTGACGAGTTATGTTATTTATGAGTAGAAACTCATAGGAACTGGAGCAGATTGACGAGTTATGTTATTTATGAGTAGAAACTCATAGGAACTGGAGCAGATTGACGAGTTATGTTATTTATGAGTAGAAACTCATAGGAACTGGAGCAGATTGACGAGTTATGATATTGTTTATTTTCTTAGTCTATATGTACAAGAGTGTAGGCTGAAAAACACCCGGTGTCCTTGCGATCGGGCTCGCCCTATATTAGTAGTGGGATGTAACTCGGCCGGAGGGGTGTGGGATGAGCGCGAACCTTTTAATCGCTTCTCTCTCAAATATATTTTCTGCAGTTTATTTTGAGATATATTATGCTACATATGTGCGATTTCGGAATGAATTTGTATCTGAACACTATGTTACTGTCAAATAACCTATATTTATTTATTTGAGTTAATTTGTGGATTACATTTTTTATTTTTTTCAGCCATTTATTTATTTCCTGTTTTTTTTCTAATACTCCATGACCAAGTGTATGGGCTGAAAAACATCCGGTGTCTTCACGGCTGGGCTCGCCCTATATTGATGAGGTGTATCTCATCAGCCGGGGAGATGTTATGAGATGAGCCCAGACCTTTGGATAGCTTCTCTTTTAAATGTGTTTTTTTGCTTTTTATTTTCGATTTTCGAATAAATGTGATTTAGGAATGTATTTATATATGTTTATACTATGTTCGTATCAAACAAACCTATATTGATTTATTTATCTCATAAGATTATGATGCTGTCCGGTCCGAGGATATGATTTACTGGTCCATTTACTTGAATCAAAAATTAAAGGCCACATTTTTCACGTTGTCACCCCTGTTTATTTGTAGTTACTTTAAAAAATTGTAGCGAAATATCGAACTTAAAAATGTAAATTTGACTACTTCTCAAATATAAATCCAATTAACATTTACTCGTATTTTTCAGCGTATCATTTTGACAAACGTGACGGCAGCGAATTAGAAAAAAAGAGATGTGAAAATCCTGTCTGGAGGAGGAGGTGGGTCTGGAATGGAGCAAAGGGTGAGTGGAGGGTGTGGTGTGCCCCCTCTTTAGTAGTAAAGTCAGCTGAGAGACGCGTGGGCAGGGGAGGGCGGGAGGTGTTTGTGGAGAGATAGAAATAAGGTCGGAGAGGGATACGAGATATGATATGGACGACAGGGGGGGTTTTAGGCGCCCTGTGGGGCAATTATTAGCACGATTGTTCAGCACCCAGGCATGCCAGGCTCCTTTTCAGTAAATACATGTTGGGATCGTGTCACCTTCAGGCCTTTTATCATCTAATTTATTTTTTGTATTCTAGAGTGCCTTAGAGGAGACAGGTATCATAAAAAAGCAATATATAAATTGATGTATTTTTCATTTGTGGTTATTTCCAGCGTGTCTCGGGTTCGATTTCCGAAACTACACAAAAAAGATTTCCAAAAATATGTCGACAACGTTATTGTTACCCTTCGGCGTGTGGTAGTATTGTTAATACGCCTACCCCAGTGATTCTATCATAATTCCAAAGGCACGATTAATGAGGTTATATACGCTGACAATAATGTCTTGGTCACGCTCTTTTACAAATTTACAGCATCACCAATACAGCTATAATGAAGAGTACAAACAACTGCATTTGTGGCCTAATTGGTACGATACTCATCTCCCAACTTGGGGGTTACGGGTTTAATGTTGGCGCTCTGTAGCTTAGTTGGCAAGACGACTGTCTCCCAGCCTGGTGGTTGGGTTTCGATTCCCGCTGGTAGCCATTTTTTAGAACGATTGTAATACATTATTTTTTTAATAATGGAGAGATATTCAGAACGAATTAGGGTGGTTCAACTGTATTTTGACTAAAAGTCCCCTATTTCAGTACTACGCATATTGAGAAAGGAAGGAAAATGGGATATTCCGAGCAGGACTATAATGCGGATTGTGGAGCAGTTCAACGAGACAGACAAAATGTCCAACGCAAGCCCAACGAACAAGACTGGACAGCCAGGACAACGAATAATATGGTAACTGTTTTTTTTTAAAGGGGTCCAGTCTGGTTGTCGTTTAATTTTCAGTAACTTTTTCATTGGATCATGTGTATGATATTTTGAAAGAAGGAAATGTAAAAAGTCAGAGGAATCACAGGAGGGAGCTGTATGAGAAGATGTACGAGCTGTATTTATGAGGTGCATGGACGCGCGGTAATGCACTAAACTTACGCGTGGAAGGTCGCCAGTTCGACCCCGCGCTGTGCTACTCCCCTCGAGCGACACAGGCATTTTTTCCGCCTAGTATTCGGAGGTATAAGGATAGCTATGATTTCGATGATAGCTATTCTTAAAAAAAATGCTGGTATGCTCTTATCGTCTCACACTTGATGTGTTCTATCGGATCCAACACACCGGTGTGGCCGGTGAGTTTGCTGGTGCGCAACAGCCCACTAATTTAAATATGAGAAAAAAATAAGAAAGAAACTAAAACTCCACGGCACACATTCACTTTCCAACTGAAATGACGATGGAATGGCAGCAACGACGATGAGAAGGTGTATGGATGTAGATACATCGAAGGTGCATGGATGGCGAAAGATGTGTGTCGCGATAGGAAAGTCTGGCGCTCTCTTCTTTCTGCCTACCCCGATACCGTGATGGTATGTATGTATGTATGTGAATTCAGTGTATATGTATAAATTTTCATGGCATAATAACATTCCTTCCATAGAATAAAAACATCGCACGTATTTTTATTGCTTTTTGACGATTCGAGATTTCAAAATATTCAGAAACCGCACTTATTTCGACATTGTATCAGTAGAAATGCCAACACCCGGGGGAATATGCGAAGGCTCCATGCATAGAATAGGAATGAAGTGATTAAGGGAAAATGCGAACTGAAAGCTGCGCTGATAAATGGAATAAAGGATATATCTTCAGGAGGGTTTAGGGATGGAGGAATGCTGAAAGGAAAAGTAACAAAAGCAGTAGACGAGAGTGGAAAATAATCTTATTTCATCCGACTTGAATCTAACGACGAAGTTGTTTATACCATTTATGAATCCATATTGTGTCGTGCAATGTGTGAGTATAAAAAAAACGAAATATGATTTTTTTTATCTAAAATTTTGTGATACTCGTACAAATAAATCTTACTCTAAAAAATATTATATAGAATTTTCCTATATTAGATTATTTCTTTACATAATATCATATTTAAGCATTTGCCTAAATGAAAAACGCCTATTTGGTTTTACATCTGCTTTTCGAACTGGATGTTGCGTGTTTGAATCCCGTTTGTATTAATTTTTTTAAGATGTTCAAGAGACCTGTTTTTTTTTCTCCGTATTTATTGAATTTATAATTGTATGAATTACTTATTTAAAGTCTTTTTTTTTTGTAAAATAATTTAGGTATGAAAGAGTGAAAAAATTACATCATCGCGATCGGATTCGGTCTCCTATTGGTGGGGGTGTAACTTGATTGGGTTTGATAGCTTCTCTCTCAAATGTATTTTATTTTCCATTGCCTTGAACACATATGTGTAGTTTAAAGATATATATTTAGATACTATCAATAAATCTTTTATTTACTTTATTTTTATTTATAAATGAAAACCAAACGAGTAATAATAATTATAATAAAATAATAAAATGACAATTATACAGCGTAATTTATATAGCAGACTCTCTTCAATGGCATTGTAATTCGGGATTCAAACCCACTCTTATTAACAGATTAAAAATACAACAACAATAAAAACAAGTGGGTATAAGGATAGGATATGAAAGTAGTGACTGCGGCCATTAGATTAGGTACTTCTCCGGATCTGAATATGTTCAGAAAAACATATTTAATACGAAAACCGCAGAAAACTTACTAAGAGATGGCAAACTAAAATGAAACCTCTGTAGATCTTCCGAAACGCGATAGTAACACATTCGGCTTTAGGTGAAGTGTAGTGTGTGTGAATTGTTTATATACTCGTATGATCATAAATTTTGATAATACCTCCCAAAGAGAGTTGTCTTCAAGTGTTTCCCAAAGCTGTATACGCCACCTTTATGTATAACACTAAGATCTACTATCTAACAGACTTTTCCACACCACAATTAGAATTTGAATTCCCTTTTGAAAATATAAAAAAGCATCAACGAATTTCGCCAGTGTTTATTCTCGAATATTTTTTGTCGTGTCCTCCGTGTCTCCTAAGAGTGAATCTAAATAAGGCCTTGGCCACACAGGTAGGAACCTCGCTTGATGCTTAGAGCTACGCTGCGAATTAGGCGACATATCCTAGCGAACCAACGTACCCCGCATACTATCGCAGTGGTCACACTGCACGCTTCGCGCCACGTTGCATGACGATTAGTCATCGAGTGAATCTCCTAGCGAACAGACGTGTTGGTTAATTTACAAGATGGCGGATGTTTTACCCAAGTGATGAATATCTCGTTCGGAGTCTCGGTCCAATGGTAGGACGCCTTACTCCTTCATCGGATAAGTTCTCACTGATATATTTAATTGGATATTTTGGTTCCTGTTTTAGGAGACGGGGAGGGATAGTTTTATGTAATTTTTGATGAATGATTATGAGAAATAATAAGACGTTAAATACTTGTATACATGTGATGTTATATAAATGATATTACATACGAATATACATATATTTGTGGATGTGCGATGTCACACACGCTTATATATATTAGATGGGTGGTGAGAAAGAAATGGAGGTGAGATGATGGTGAGTAAATCATAGGATGTTGCATATAAATATGGGTATTTGGGGAGACGTGTGTGACTTTTAAAAATATATTAATACATAAATATGGGAAATACGCGATTGCCTATGGTGGGAGGCTGTCGTCTGCCGCTTGAGGTGTCGGTGTCGGTGTAGAAATAGGTGTAGAAAATGGTGTAGAAAATGGTGTAGAAGACGGGGGGGCATTCAGAGTGACGGGGTCATTTGCAGTTGGGGGGGCGTTTGCGGGTGGGCGGGTGCGGAGAATAGATTTTGGACGTGGGTGCTTGTAATTGGTGTTCGCGTTGTAGTTTCCGAGATTTTGTATGACGGGGTTGGGATGTCTTGATATTGAACTGTAAAACCTTTCGGCCAGAGCTCGCATGTGATCGGGGATAGTTTCGAGTGCGGTGTCCGCGTGGAGTCTAGAGTTACGAACTATGTAGGGCGCGTTTAATATCATGCGGAGGGCTTTGTTTTGGACGATTTGAATGTGATTTATCGTGGTTACCGGCGCGTAGCCCCATACCGGAAGGGCGTATGCCAATTGCGGTCTGATGATCGCTTTATAAAGATGGAGTTTAGTGCGCGGACTTAATTTACTGAATTTACCGACCAATGGGAATAATGATTTTAGAGTTCCGAGAGCTTTTGCTTTTACAATGAGGGCGTGTTTGCGCCACGTGAGTCTACTGTCTAAGGTGAGGCCTAAGTATTTCACGTGGTCGGTGCGGATGTTTTAATGACAGCTGTGTATAAAAGGGAGCCTTTGTGGAACCCATCGAGCAAATTATATTGTAGAAAAATGTAACTGTAATAAAATCACTTTGGAATGAAGTTGCACAGAAAGTACCATAAATAAAGATGGTAAGCTGTAATAAAATTAGTTAGTTTTGAGAGTGACATCGTTTGTTGACTCAACCGCTCCCAACTGTCAAATGAATTTGTGCGTAGCACTTTGGTGTGGCCAGGCATGAAGTCACCTAGTATATGAGTCACGTAAAATCTAGCTTAACACCTAACGAAGCACTTTGGTGTGGCCTCGGCCTAAATGTTGTTGTGTCTTCCGTGTCTCCTAAGAGTGGATCTAAGTAAATGTTGTTGTGTCTTCCGTGTCTCCTAAGACTGAATCTAAGTAAATTTCGCACAAGTCTTAATTTGAATTCCAATTTTAAAATATACCGGACAACGGTTTTTTTTTCAATTCTTTTATGGCGAAATTCCGTTAAATGAGGGTCCATGAAGCAAGATATGGGTTTTTTACGTCTTGTGTCTCGTTTAAAAAATGAGAAATATAAATTAGAGTAGAAAAGTTGATTACACTTAATTAATTGGGATTTCTTGGAACATAGGAAAGAGGTCAGTATAGTTAAAAGGAATCGAAGGGGAAAATGTCGCAGTTCTGGCTCTGCTCCACGGATGCGGGACGCGGGGGAAGAAATCAATTCGAGTGTGGCTGAGTGACACGGAACTGTAGAGGCGGGCGGCGGAGACCTACTTAACATAGCTGCCGGCCCTCTCTCTCAATGCTGAGGATAATCGAATTCCAATAATCGGAATATCCGATAAACAACGGAAAATATTGTCAATTTTTTTAAATGTCCTTTCATTTTTTCAAATTAATTGTCCTTTCATTTTTTTTAAATAAATTGTCCTTTCATTTTTCTAAAATTGTTTATTGATATTTTATCGAGGTTTTGATTCATATTGTTACTTTTCTATATGAATTGAGTGGATGAATTATGCGGGTTAATTTTTGCATCTGTTTTTTTTTCTAAGGCCTCTGCCATACAAGTAGGAGCCTCGCTTGGTACTTAGAGCTACGCTGCGAGCTAGGTGATATATCCTAGCGAACCAACGCACCCCATACTATCGCAATGGCCACACTGCACGCTTCGCGCCACACTACGTGACTATTATAGTCACCTAGTAGCGTAGCTCTAAACACCAAGCGAGGCTCCTACCTGTGTGGCCGTGGCCTAAAAGAATTTTGTGTGTGTTGCTTTTTGAGAGTACTTCCATACGTTGGGTATAGCCCTGGGCCTTGGCCTGCTGTATGGTATCTATATTGTGGTATCTGTGTGATTCTTTTGATTGTAATTTTGTATAATACAGTTAACGTTTTAATGTGTTTTGTATTGATTCGCGCTATAATTTGAATATACTTTTTTAAATTGTCAAAATCGACCGTACATTGTAACAAAATAAAATAAAAATGCAAATACCCGTTCGACAAAACTATGACCCCAGGAAATTTAGACAAGCGGGTATGTTCCCTTCTGGATGCGCCATAAGGACAAAAAGGGCAAGGATGGTGAGTGGATGGCGAGTACGACCCTCCGAATTGAGGGCACCACAAAGAAGAAAAAGGAGAACAGTACTAAAATAAGTCACACTCTTGTAATTAGAATTTGAACAATGAATTAGAATTAAGGTAGGAATATTGAGATGGTTTGGTCACACTGAGAGAATCGAGTGAGGAAGAGCTAGACTGAGGAGAGTTGAAAAGAGATAGCTGGATAAATTTTGACTGAGGTAAAATTTAGAAGTATGGATATGTATAAAGAAGTGCTGCAATTGGTTTACGAAAACACTCTTTTTTTACTTAAGACAATGGTTTAACCCTGCCGGTTTCAAGGTTTTCCCTTCATTGTCAGGGGAGTATAAACAAGACTTGGTAATTGGGCTAAGCCTGTATTGAGAAAATAAATAAAATACTAGATCATGGCTGGGCTGATAAAAAATCAGAGTGTCGGTGCAGGGAGGTAGGATTTGACTTCGGCAAGAAGCGGTGAGATCTTGGGAACATGTGTGTTGACCAGGTGTTCATCCCATTGCACCGAATATTTGCCGTGAGATGCGTTTAGTCTGTCAGTGCTAGCCCGGGCATAACCCAGACTTGTTTGTTGAAACTCGTAGGGTAAATCAATTACAATTTCATACTATGTATGACAGAATACAGAATGAAGTGATTAGGGATGAATGTGAACTTAAGGTTGATGTGTCGAGTAAGATGAAGAAGTGCACTCTGAGATGGTTTGGCATGTAGAACGAATGAATGAAGAAAAATTAACATAACAAATAGACAGTGCAAATGCGAGTGGAAGACGTGGTAGAATAAGATGAAGGAAAGTATGGTTGGATCAAATGGACGATATTTTGAACATGAACAGGAAAGTATGGCTGGATCAAATAGACGATATTTTGAACATGAACAGGAAAGTATGGTTGGATCAAATGGGCGATATTTTGAACATGAACAGGAAAGTATGGTTGGATCAAATGGACGATATTATGAACATGAACAGGAAAGTATGGTTGGATCAAATGGACGATATTTTGAACATGAACAGGAAAGTATGGTAGGATCAAATGGACGATATTTTGAACAGGAAAGTATGGTTGGATCAAATGGACAATATTATGAACATGAACAGGAAAGTATGGTTGGATCAAATGAACGATATTTTGAACATTAACAGGAAAGTATGGTTGGATCAAATGGACGATATTATGAACATGAACAGGAAAGTATGGTTGGATCAAATGAACGATATTTTGAACATGAACAGGAAAGTATGGTTGGATCAAATGGACGATATTTTGAACAGGAAAGTATGGTGGATCAAATGGACGATATTTTGAACAGGAAAGTATGGTTGGATCAAATGGACGATATCTTGAACAGGAAAGTATGGTAGGATCAAATGGAAGATATTTTGAACATGAACAGGAAAGTGTGGTTGGATCAAATGGACGATATTTAGAACATGAACAGGAAAGTATGGTTGGATCAAATGGACGATATTTTGAACAGGAAATTATGGTGGATCAAATGGACGATATTTTGAACAGGAAAGTATGGTTGGATCAAATGGACGATATCTTGAACAGGAAAGTATGGTAGGATCAAATGGAAGATATTTTGAACATGAATAGGAAAGTGTGGTTGGATCAAATGGACGATATTTAGAACATGAACAGGAAAGTGTGGTTGGATCAAATGGACGATATTTTGAACAGGAAAGTACGGTGGATCAAATGGACGATATTTTGAACAGGAAAGTATGGTTGGATCAAATGGACGATATCTTGAACAGGAAAGTATGGTAGGATCAAATGGAAGATATTTTGAACATGAACAGGAAAGTGTGGTTGGATCAAATGGACGATATTAAGAACATGAACAGGAAAGTGTGGTTGGATCAAATGGACGATATTTTGAACAGGAAAGTACGGTTGGATCAAATGGACGATATTTTGAACATGAACAGGAAAGTATGGTTGGATAAAATGGACGATATTTTGAACATTAACAGTAAAGTATGGTTGGATCAAATAGACGATATTTTGAACGCAGGAAATGTAAAAAGTCAGAGAAATCGTAGAAGCTGTATAAGATGTAGAAGAGGCGAAAGATGTGTGTCGCGATAGGAAAGTCTGGCAATCTCTCCTTTCTGCCATCCCGATGTGGAGACAGCGTGATGGTTTATATGTAATAAATATGTTTTTAAAGTTCCAGTGTTAACGCCTTAACTATAATTAATATATGATATGAAGAGATGTACGAATTTGGACGAGGCGAGAGCCGTGAGCATGGATAGAAAAGTAAGAGATCTGTCCTCTCAACCGAGCCCAAAAGGGACGTGACTTGATCGTATTTATGAAGATTGAATTGTTTTACAATAATATAATATTGAATAAACTTTATAGCTGGTATTTTTAATTTAATTAAGAAGTGGCACAACTTCACATACCATATACAAACAGCGTTATATTAAATTTGTTACATAATAAATTGAAGCCAGTTATATAATTTGTTTATAAAATATAATTAATAAAATCAAATAAACAGTTCCCTCCACCACCCACGCTGTATGGGGGATAAAATAAGTCCCCATCCAGCGCGATCTACACTAGAAGATCGAAATCTTCTTTATTTTGTATGAGCACGACGTCACGTAGTGACGAAGAAGGAACTACTCCTCTGGTGGTGATACACCGGAGCGTGAAAAGAGTAGTAGCGATGATGCACTTAACCAAGTGATGAATATCTCGTTCGGAGTCTCGGTCCAATGGTAGGACGCCTTACTCCTTCATCGGATAGGTTCTGACTGGTATGATATTTTATTTGGATATTTTGGTTCCTGTTTTTAGGAGACGGGGAGGGATAGTTTTATGAAATTTTGATGAATGATTATGAGAAATAATAAGACGTTAAATACTTGTATACATGTGATGATATATAAATAATATTACATACGAATATACATATATTTGTGGATGTGCGATGTCACACACGGTTATATATATTAGATGGGTGTGGGTGAAAATAATGGAGGTGAGATGATGGTGAGTAAAGCATAAAATGATGGATGTATAATATATAGGTATGTGGGGAGACGTGTGTGACTTTTTTAAAAGTATTAATACATATATATATAAAGTATGGGAGATACGCGTTTGCCTACGGAGGAAGGCTGTCGTCTGCCGGTGGAGGTGTCAGTGATGGTGTAGAGTACGACGGGGGGGCATTCAGAGTGACGGGGGTATTTGCAGTTAGGGGGGCGATGATGCACTTAAGGTCCCGACGTCACTGAAGAATAAAAAATATGCGCAGCGCAGTAAATATATTAATAAAGCGGTTTACTGTCGGAAGAAATAAAAAAAAACAATAATAAATGCGATAATCATCTGGTACAAATAATCGCACGCGCCGAGTAAGTGTGCGATTGCCTCTTAGTGTATTATGCGCGATAGTGTATTACACCCGCGATTACGCACAATGTTATTCCAGTGATGCTAATGTAGAAGGCACAATTAATGGGGGCGAAGATAACGATGTCTCCCGGTCACGCTCTTCAGTATGCCCGAATTACCAGATCGAATATGTTGAAGAGTACCATATGAATAATATATTTCGTCTTCGGCCAATCCCATAATAAAATAAAATAACATATTATACATATACTCGTGCATTTTGAATGCAAGCATCCATTAGAATTGAAAATATAAATAGAAAGGAGTATAGTGTCGTAACAGCTACCCTGTGAACGTATTCTCTAAAGCTAAAGAACAATTATAATTATCATTGTATGGTCCAATTTGAATAATTAATTAGCTATTAACTATTTTATTCGTTCCTTTGCGCCATTATTATTACATAATTCTAAAAAGTGTTATGTATTTTCTAAACAAAGGTATAAAAAAATTATCCGATTATTCCATCATTCGATTATTCTATCATGCAAAAATTTAATATCTATTATTAGATATTCTCAAATTATTTTGAATGCCTTAATAACGTAATGAAATAATGAATCAACAATCTCTTCAATAAGAGGAAGATCAAGGAAATCATGGTCGGATAAAGTGAAAAATATTTGTCTGTCTGTCTGTCTCTGTCTTATTTGCCTATAGATAAATGGCGTTATGTTACGTATGTTTGTGTCCCTATAATATTTAAAATATATAACATAAACCACAATAATTAGTCGATTATTTTATCATTCGAAACTCAAATATCTGTTATTCGATAATCACATTTCGGTCAATTAATCGATGCTCACTCCATAATCATATACAATTATAAATCAACAATTTATACAACATTTAAACTTACTATAAACACTGAAACCACAATAATTAGTCGATTATTTTACCATTCGAAACTAAAATTTCAATTAATAGATATTCAAATGTTATTTTCGATTGCTCGCTCCATAATCGTATAAAATGATAAATCAACAATATCTACAATATTTAAACGTACTATAAAAATGGACCCGCAATAATTAGTCGATTATTTTATAATTTGAAACTCAAATTTCTGTTATTATATATTCAAATGTTTTTACAATTGATCGCTCCATAATCATATGAAATTATAAATCAACAATCGACAATATTTACACGTACTATAAACATAGGAACTATAAAAAATATTCGATTATTTTATCATTCGTACCTCAAGTCTTTACTTAATATTCAAAAGTCCTTTCGATCGAAAACTCCATAACATTGTGAAATTATAAAGGTGCAATATCTACAATGTTTAAACTTCTTTTATACACAATAATCATAATGATTATTCGATTATTATTGTATAATTTGAATATGAAACGAATCATTCGATTATTTTTATAAATTATTCGATTAACCCCGCTATAAACAACATTCATTGCAAGCCTGTGTGTCTTCTTACTCTCGACCAGCTGTCGGGCGGGGCGGGGCGAGGTGGGGCGGGGGAGTGAATGAGAGGGCGTGGAGGGGAGGGGCTGAAGGGGAGAAGGGGGCGACCTCACAAGGCCGACCAGCGCGGGCTACACTCGCGGTGTAGCCACGACCAGTCGCACCGCCGCGCCGGTATTTCGGATTCTCGCTCCATTCACTCGCTCTGCCCCGCTGTACTGGACTGGACCGTTCGGTTTTCTTCCCTCCTGTTCTGTTCTAGCCCGCGCACTCGCCTCTCCACTGGCGTCAGGCGCTCCGCAGTGTTTACACGCCCGTATTTGTTCACATTTCTATACGCTTATGTAAGCCGCTTGATAGTCACTCTCTCGATTATTCATCGGTACTCGCCGGATCCGACGTTAGCAGAGAAGCAAAAACCACTTCGAATAATTTATTTACTACGGTTTAACCAGGTTACCACGAGCAAAACACTTGTTTTCAAACTTACTGGGTGGATTATTTTTAAACAAATACACTTATTTGTGTTATCAGTTGGATCGAGTAACTGAATAACATTTTGTACAAAGGAAATGTATTCTTATTTTTCCTTCCAGTGGCTATGTTATGCACCACTAAGATTCGAAAGTTTTCGACCTGAACAAGTTAAAGACTGTATGGACAGAAGTCACCAGTCTGGTCTAAGCACTGCTCTCGTAATAAACCGAATCATTCCGCCTAAAGAGAACCTCGAGATAAAATATAGAAATACGTGTAGCGAAGATTTATGTAATTTGTGGAATTAAGTGATAAGTTTAAAATGTTTTTCGCAGTTGTATTGACTTCAATGATCTCCGACGTTGCAAACACGCAGTCTTCGTCCTCAAGGCCATACCAACAAACAATACCAAATATGAAGACAATAGTGTCCTCTGGCGAAGCTCTTCAATATGATTGATTTATCAATTCGGATTATTTGAAGAGTACCATACGAATGTTTTGTTAACAAGATACTAGAAAAACAATTCAATCCAAAAAAAATCCACGAACAATATTCTAAGTCCCGCTACACGTGTTTCTACCTCCTATCTCGAGAGAGCTTCGAGATAGCAGGTAGAAACACTTGTATCGGGGATTAATGTAAGAAGTGGAAAACAAAGTTATTTATTTTTAAATTTATCAGATAGAAGAAAGACGTTTGACCTCATAATATTATTTAAAATTATCAGCTCGCATTTCAATAGTCCGGAACTAACTCAGATTGTCATGTTACACGTTTTGTAGGCCCACTTGGCCAAATATATTGTTCCATACTAAAGAAGTTGTAACTAATTATTTGTACAATCTTTGGATAACAAGTCTGCGCAGATTAGGTAATCAATATGGGTATTGTATGGATTTTCATATGATATTGACTACTTACAGGAGTCGAGTGAAGAAGTTGTTCTTGACGGGGTGAATTGATAGAATTGTATACTATACATTTGCTTTGTTACGTTGTTCTGCTTATAATAGGGTTTTTTTTCTATTGTACTCGTATATTGCTTACGTGTCAAAGTTAAATTTAATTTGTATTTTAATAATTGTATCAAACAGATCATTTCACCATTGAAATGATACAATAAATATTCTAATATGGAGTTTCATAAAGTTAAAGACGATACCTTTGATAAAATATCCGAAGAAGTACTCAATACAAAGAAATACTAAAAAGGAAAACTTTATTAACATAAAAGTTCTTCCCTAGTTTATCAAAAGATGGGCGTGATTTGTGGGGTGGGAAGGGGGAAATGTGGGAGTCATCTGCAGAATAACAAGTGAAACCGGAGGACCTTCCACATCCGCCCTGCCCTGGTGGGGTATGTGCACAATGAGGCTGCCTACGAGAATCATCTTCAAACTTATCAAAAGTGGACTTAAGAGGAAAAAAGATTTCTGTGAAAGCGTGCCGCACGCTCAGTCATGTTTTCTTCACTACTCGTACTTCAGCTCACGGGGCATCAACGACCATAACAAGTCTAACATATATATGTTATACTCGTACTATATGTCTCCAACACTCGAAGAGTCACGTGCAAGACCATGGGAGAGCTATGATCAATGTTACATCGGAGGAAGCTGTAGTGAACCAAACAATTAGGCTCTTTTTGAAACCACATGTTTCAAAAAGTGCCTAATTGTTTGGGTCTTTCAATTTGCGCGGTTTTTTTAATTCTATTTTTTTTAATTCTTGAATAAAACAATTTGCTTTGATTTCAAATTTTTTTTTATTGGTCATTGAATTATAATGTATGACATTTAAACACAAAAAACAATATCCGCCAAATGTCCACCTCTTGCAGCTCCACAGATGTCCAATCTTTTGTCAAAAATTTCGATGACATTTTGGCATAATTGCGGTTCTAACTCACCAATAATGCGAATAATTTCGTCTTTCAGCTCAGGAATTGATTGGGGGGCATTCTTATAGACCTGGCTTTTCACGTAACCCCAGAGAAAATAGTCCAACGGTGTCAGATCACATGATCTTGGTGGCCAATAAGCATCATCGTTTCCGGAGATTACAATACATAAATAATTCAACAATTTGAAAGCGTTTTTGTATTGTATAAGACTCCATTTTTATAAAAGTCATACATTATAGTACACTTCTGAAATGTCAAGACCCAGGCAAGTTCGCGACGCCATCTGTGTTTTATCCAAAAAGTTTAAAAAAACGCTCAATTTGAAAGACCCTTTATTTGTTTGTTTAAAAATAAACTTTGTTACCGTGTTGTGGGAAATCATACCTAACATCACGCCATTTCCCTGTCAGGATAGACAGAGCGTCAGATTTTTCTATCTCAACACAAAGTATTTGCCTCTTCAACTCCTACGATTTCTCTGGCTGCAAATTATTAAAAAAAAAAGATTTTGTTGACCGAAAACAGGCTGAATTTTTTCTGGCAGGCAGTATGAGACATGAAAACAGGCTGAAATTTTACTGGCAGGCAGTATCAGACATGATTCAGGACGAAAAATACTAGATAATATAGTGACAAGGAACAAATAGTGACGACCTTCGTGGCATAATTGGTAAGACGCCTGTCTTCCGACCCGGGGTTGCGGATTCGACTGCCGTTGGAAACCATATTAAAAATAAAGACTTCTAGTGTGGTTTTCACTTAAGGCATCTTTTTGATTGGTTGAAAGAGATTGCAAGATGGCGATAAGCACACCTGGTTATACTATACAACAAAAGTGTGATCTTATACAAAACAAGGGGCAGAAAGTTATATTGGTTGTAAGCAATAATAATAATAAAAGGACTATTTATATAGCGCCGTTTATAGAATCAATTCTCCATTACTGACACAGTAAAACTATTACAAAAATATATATAAGTTCAGTGTAACGATAGGAAAGTAGCGGCTGCGGCCTAATTAGACTAGGTACTTCACTACAGATGCAGGGGCATCTACATATTTAAAAAAAACATATTTGGTAAGAAAACCTTCCAATACACATACGAGTAAGTACTTGTTAATATGGCAATAGGTCGGTCACATTGTACGCTATACAATGAAAGTCTAATCCAACAATACAATATATTATATTTTCTTCGGAAAATAAAAAATCTCTCTTCTCTCTTTCGTCACGGCTATTGCGTAGCGTCATTTTAAGGAAGAGTTCCGGAGCGGCGCCAGGGAGCGCGGCGCCTTCCGGTGGGGTATGCTACGGCGTAAAATAAATCATCCCTTATTTCGACTTATTCCGAGAAAAAGCGTATCAATTTGTGAATACGCAAGAAAAAAGCAAACATAAGAATTTTTACATTAAATTGAAGATTATAGGCGCTGGCTGGGCAATGCGTGTGACCAGGCGAGTATTTGACCGAGGGATAAGTGTCCTGCTTGATCGATACCTAAATATTCGCACATCCACTACGCAGTTACTCGCTTGTTTACTAAAACGTGTGTTTACACTTAAGTTGAGTACTGGAGACGAGTAAAGAAGCTTCGATTAATATATTTATTAGATTGGTACATAATTAACGATCGTTTTACCGGTACCCTTCAACTCTACTAATATATATTTCTTATTATTTAGGTAGATATTAAAAATGCGTGTCAATATTTTTTTTTATCCACTTTGCACGGATTTCTCCTGTTACACAAAGAGGGTCTGCTTATAGTGTTAGCTTATTCGTTAGGAAGAATATCAGCCAGGATTCTTGTCATACTGCTAGACGGTACCGAGAATATATCAACAGTGTCATTCAGTTGGTTCAATATCTCTATACCACGCGTGACTGAGTGTTTAACCATGACATTCCTTCTGTAAGTTGCTATGTATTATAGAACAGAATGTGATTCCTTGGACGGATATGGTCAGCAACACGAGGGTTCTTCAAAGAGCCAAAGTTGATAGAGAGTTGCTGACTAATATTAAAATCCGAAAGGTGTCCTACTTGGGTCATGAACTTAGAGGAGCAAAGTACAAATTACTGCACCTGATCATCCAAGGCAAAATAGAAGGCCGAAGAGGTGTTGGCAGGAGGCAAATCTCCTGGCACCGCAATATACGTGATTGGACATATTGGGCATTGGGGATTTTTTTCGGGCTGCCGGGGACAAAGATATCTACTCTTAAGTGATATTCAACGTTGGGGGGACCTGACATGACACTGAGAAGAAGAAGAAGGTCGCTGATGGCTTCTCTTCGAAAATGTCAAACGAAAGAAGGTGTGCATTGATCCCGGCCAGACAAGGGGTGGAACTAGCTCGAGCAGCCGTCGTATTCTCTCACCGAAACTGCTACAGACTACCACGTTAATCTCTCGCTCAAAAATTGTCAGACGGGCAAAGTCTAACATACGACGAATTGGGTGACCTTGTTGCCGCAAAGCATGGAGAAAATGTGAATTTTTACCCGTAGAATCGATCACTTGCCAAGCAAATAGGAAGCAGTTATTGAAATAGACGAGGATTATGTTCCAGAATGATAATTTAAACATATTTTGAGTGCACGAGTAGTTCATTGTTTTATCATTGAATAAATTTAGATAAAAAAAAAAAAAAAAAAAAAAAAAACGATCGTTAATTATGCACCAACCTAATATTTATTTAATAAAATGTTTGATAACTGTAGTTTTTCCTCAGACAATAGAAGAGTTAGACCTCGGCCACACAGGTAGGAGCCTCGCTTGGTGCTTCAAGCTACGCTGCGAGCTAGGCGACATATCCTAGCGAACTAACGCACCGCATACTATCGCAATGGCCACACTGCACGCTTCGCACCACGCTACATGACGATTAGTCACCTAGTGAGTCTCCTAGCGAACAGACGTGTTGGTTAATTTTATTGCGTCACCGAGTGATTTTACAAGATGGCGGAAGTTTTAATAACAACTGTGTATAAAAGGGAGCCTTTGTGGAACCCATCGAGAACTACGATTAATCACATTCAAATCGTCCAAAACAAAGCCCTCCGCATGATCTTGGACGCGCCCTACATAGTTCGTAACTCTAGACTCCACGCAGATACCGCACTTCAAACTATCCCCGAACACATGCGCGCTCTGGCCGAAAGGTTTTACAGTTCTATTTCAAGACATTCCAACCCCGTCATAAAAGCTCTAGGAAACTACAACGCGAACACCAAATTCACCCACGTCCTAAATCTATTCTCCGTTCCCCCCCAACTGCAAACGCCCCCGTCACTCTGAATGCCCCCCGTCGTACTCTACACCATCACTGACACCTCCATCGGCAGACGACAGCCTTCCTCCGTAGGCAAACGCGTATCTCCCATACTTTTTATATATATGTATTAATATTTTTAAAAAAGTCACACACGTCTCCCCACATACCTATATATTATACATCCATCATTTTATGCTTTACTCACCATCATCTCACCTCCATTTCTTTCTCACCACCCATCTAATATATATAACCGTGTGTGACATCGCACATCCACAAATATATGTATATTCGTATGTAATATTATTTATATATCATCACATGTATACAAGTATTTAACGTCTTATTATTTCTCATAATCATTCATCAAAATTTCATAAAACTATCCTTCCCCATCTCCTAAAAACAGGAACCAAAATATCCAATGAAATATCATATCAGTCAGAACTTATCCGATGAAGGAGTAAGGCGTCCTACCATTGGACCGAGACTCCGAACGAGATATTCATCACTTGGAACCCATCGAGCAAATTATACAAAAATGTAGCTGTAACAAAATCACTTTGGAATGAAGTTGCACAGGAAGTAAATAAAGATAAGGTAAGTTGTAATGAAATTGGTTAGTTTTGAGAGTGGCATCGTTTGTTGACTCAACCGCTCCCAAATGTCAAATGAATTTGTGCGAAACACTTTGGTGTGCCCAAGCATGAGACACCTAGTCTATTAGTCACGTAGCACCTAGCGAAGCACTTTGGTGTGGCCTTAGGCTTACAAGACATAACGAACGGCGTATATTGATAGGTAACTGAAACCGGACAGTATCAAAATTTACTAAGACGATATCAGTATTTTAGAACCCACTTCGATATGTTTGGAAGTAAAATATGTAACACGGAAAAATACTGTAAAGAGTCTAATAAATGCTATAGAAATGCGTGCACCGAGAAGAATACATGGGGTGACAATGTATGACATAATCGAAATTAAGTGATCAGGGATGAAAGTTAACTTAAGGTTGATGTGTTGAACTACTCGTAGATGAAGAATAGCACTCTGTGATGGATTAGGCAAGGCTAACCAAACAAATACAGTGTAAAGGTGAGTGGAAGGCGTGGTAGAGGAAGACCGAGGAAAGTATGGCTGGTTCAAGTGAATAATATTTTGAATGAAAGAAATAAGACGAATCGTAACAGCTGTATGTGTGGAAGATACGAAATAAGGAAGTCCGGCGCTCTGTCAGACCAACAGGGTAACGGCGTATTGGTAAATATGTATGTATTTATTATATTATGTCACCTTCTCTAGAATGCTCTTTATCGTAGAACTGCCGCATTAGAATATTCCTCCCTTAAATACGAGCAAACAGAGGAAATATCCACCCCAGACAGACCCTCGTCAGGACATCAATGGAAACGGAGGCCCACACTCCGGCATGAATAGGACCGAGCCTCCGCCAACCCTCCCTGTCTGAATGGGCAGTCCCGCTTGGCTGTATGTCTGTGTTGGCCTATTGGTGTTTGTGTATCGATTTTCTCGTTAATTCATTTATACTGGAGGCCGTTTTGACTAGTCACGGTTAAGGTTATTCAACGACGCGTGTATTGAACAATTAATTATAATACGAGTTATGTACCATAGATTATGTATGACAAGTGTATGGTATGTTGATTGAATGGTTTGTTCGTGTCTAATTTACCAGAAAAATAAATATGACATATGGGTGAGTATTGAAAAATTAGAGAAACCTGAAGAATTCTGTTATTAAGGTAGTATTTTTTCAGACGATGGAAGAATTACGAGGGATATCATACGCTGTGTAGCGATAGGAAATAAATTCAATGGGGCACTAAATCACATACACTCAAACCGGATAGTATCTAAATCAGATAAGATTATTGGTCTTAAACAGCATTTTAGTAACAACTTAGATGTATGGTAGTGAATCGTGGACGTGGAACAAAACTGAAAGGAGCCGAATGAATGTATGACAGAATAAAGATTAGGGAGAATGAGAACTTAAGGATGGTGTGTTGAGTAAGATGAAGAAGCTTTAAGATGGTTTAGAGCAGCGGTCACCAAACTACGGCCCGCGGGCCGGATCCGGCTCTCCAAACGTTTTCATCCGGCCCCCGACTTTTATTCATAAATATTATACTCGTATATAAGAAATATTAATTTTATTAAATGTTATGATTTGGTTGTGAATACACGACAACGATTCTTCTAATGTACGAGGCGTATCCAGAAAGTAAGTGTACTAAGGCTCTCACGACCGGATGGATTTTATTTTCGACATGTTGGCTACACTTCCGTGTAGCCTGACCCTTCCCCTCCACGAGACCGGTTCGAGGTCAGTACGTTGAGAAGTGTCGACGCGACAACACGTTTCGTGAAAAATGTCAACCCAATCTCCCGCCAAGTGCGAAATTTTGTAAAAAGGCAAGAGTTTTTGAGGCGCTGCAAACTCCATGGAGATGAATTTCTCCGCTCCATCGTTACTGGATATGAAACTTGGGTTACACAATACACGCCTGAAACCAAAAGGCAGTCTCAACAATGGCGTCACACCTCTTCACCCTCCGCCAAAAAGTTCAAAACCACAATTTCAGCCAAGAAAATCATGGCATTCGTGTTTTGGGACTGTCAAGGTATAATTTTAATTGAATATATGCCTCAAGGGGAGACCATCAACTTTGCAAGATACTGTGAGACCCTAAAAAAAATGCGAAGGGCGATTCAGAACAAGAGGAGAGGCATGCTGACAAAGGGAGTCTGCCTGCTGCATGACAATGCCAGACCACACACGGCCAACGCCACGAAGGAACTGCTCACCTCGTTTAAATGGAATGTCCTGAACCATCCCGCGCATTCCCCTGACCTAGCACCTTCAGATTACTATCTCTTTACCTCCCTGAAGCTGCACATGAGTGGAAAAAGGTTTTCAACCGACGAGGAGGTAAAGGAGGAGGTGGAGAAGTGGACGGAGGGGTTGGCGGGAAACTACTTCGAGGAAGGCATCAAAAAGTTGATACCCCGCTTCACCACCTGCATTGAGAGGAATGGCGACTATGTCGAAAAATAGCTTACATATGAACTACGGTAACCACGTAATTTTTTTGTTTAAATAAAAAAAATTGTAACCTACAAAAATTCAGTACACTTATTTTCTGGATATGCCTCGTAATTTGGTATAAGACTTCCAATATAAACTATATTTGAATTAAAATAGGTACTAAGTACCAAAAAAAAAAAAAAACTAAGTATGCAGTTTCATTATATATGACATATACAATAGAATGAAACTGCATACTTAGTTTTTTTTTTGGTACTTAGTGCCTATTTTAATTCAACCATTCATTTGTTTAAACGTGCAATGTAAACTAATGTTCTAATAGGATTTCAATGAGCATATTTTATGTTCTAATAGGATTTCAATAAGAATTTTTTCGTCCGGCCCCCCATGTTTTTAAAAAATTCCAGCCAAAAATGGTGACCTCTGGTTTAGAGTGAAACCAAGGACAGTATGATAGGATCAAGTGTATGATATTTTGAAAATAAAAAGAAACGGTTAAAATGTGTGATCGCTCACCTGCCGGTGTTTCTAAAGGCAGGTTGATGAGAATCATCTATGGATGCGTTGTCTCAAATCATTCAGGACGGATAGGTTAACTAAAGTACCCTTGAGCAAACAAAACAAGTGGCCACCCAATCGAAGAGATCTTCCCCTCTCTAATGATCTGTAACTCAGCATCCCCAGTAAGGGGACACTTGGCTGGTATCCATACAGTCTCATGTAGACAAGAGCGCTTTAATTTTGAATTCATAAAAGGTGGCTCATATATGTGACTGCATATGTTTAGAAAAACATATTTGGTAAGAAAACCGCAAAAAACTTATCTAGGGAAGATGATCTACAAAGAAGCCTTTGTAGATCTTCCGATATACACGTATGATAGTAACACATTTGGCTTTGTGTGTAGTGTATGTGTATGAAAACGAACAACAAATTAACAACAAAATTATCGAGTTTGATGGAAAAAAGGTCCATTAAAGCATACACACGACACGACTCTCCTTTCAGCTGCTAAAGTCATAGAGAACGTTTTTTCCCCCCAAGGCCGATGGTCTGAATATGGCAAAAACATAAAATCAGTTAATGGGAAAAAATGAATGACCGTCTATAATGAATCTATGGTACGGTACAGAACGTAATATTATATTGTATTCTTGTACCTATATATCGGATCGGTAAGGTAAGGTAGGAAGGAATGAATGACGGCTACACGCCACACGCCACACGGCGCGCGCTGCACGCCGCGCCGGTGGAGTGGCGCGAGGCCGCCGCGCCGGGCGGCGTGGCTCGGCTCAGACCTTGGTAATGACATTTGCGTGATGCAAGAATAAAAGGTAGTTTGCGGAATGAAACGATCCGAGTACCAGAATTTATTGAGTTATACGAGTACTGATTTGATTCGGTATCGGTATCGGTAGTACTGAAAGGGACGACCAGTGAACCAGCTCGTGTTTTTTTAGTCGTGATTGTTCTTTTCGGAATATTTTCCCCTTTCTTTCATGGGTCAATATTTTATTTATTTATCTTCGAACAGCTAACTTGGAGGCTCCTTCTTTTTCCCCTTTGGAGAATGGAGAGTTTGTTCAGAGGATCCACCACTACGCATGTGTGGTGATATTTGATGAATGTGCCTCGTCAGCTGCTCGGAAGAAGATCTGCAGAATGGAAGCCTTATAGACTGATAGCATATACTCGTAGATCTGGTGTTGTCCATACAATCGGAATCGAATAGAATTACAGTAGAATATTTTGACCAGAAAGAAAATAACATAAAAAAAAATAATAATCACGTTTATTTAAATACAAAAATAAAGCAATACAAGAAAAAAAACACTGTTGGTTCCACATGATTCATATTATATATTAAATAAGGTAAATTAGATACAATAAGAGGCGTGGGTTCGATCAAGAAGGTTAATTAGATACTATAAGATGTGTGGATTCGATCAAGAAGGTAAATTAGATACTATAAGAGGTGTGGATTCGATCAAGAAGGTAAATTAGATACTATAAGAGGTGTGGATTCGATCAAGAAGGTAAATTAGATACAATAAGAGGTGTGCATTCGATCAAGAAGGTAAATTAGATACTATAAGAGGTGTGGGTTCGATCAAGAAGGTAAATTAGATACTATAAGAGGTGTGGATTCGATCAAGAAGGTAAATTAGATACTATAAGAGGTGTGGATTCGATCAAGAAGGTAAATTAGATACTACGAGTATATCGCGCTGAATGGGGATTTATTTTGTTCCCCATAGCAGTGCGGTTAGTGATGTGATCGAACTGTATTTCTTCAAGGCTATTTAAAAAACATGTATAAAGTCGTTTGTAAAATACATACATACATACTCATAGATATAAATAACTTATTTCGAGGCTTACACGTGGCTAGCCAACACGAACACAGCAACACGAACACAACACGCAATACAGCAAAGCAAAGCCAAGTGAAGTGAAGACAGGTGTTGACACAGCGATGTTTGCGTGATTTGTGATATTTATATCCGCTATCAGCTGCTATCATCTGCTATCACACCGCCTGCTCTGGCTCGCTCGGCACTCCATTAACCCTGTGGCCTTTGCCCTTATTGCAGCCCTCCTCGACTTCCATCACTATTAACGTCCTAAATATCAACGTTGAAATGAAAATGTATATAAAAAATCAACCCAAATTCAAGTTTTTTTAGGATCATCATTATCTCCCATATATTCTCAGTTATTTGAGGTCAATAAAATGATTTTCCTGTTTATTTGTATTCTGCGTGACGTGTCGTTCCTCTTCGTCGTGCTTTGTAAAAAGCCTTCTCCAGACACGAAGCCTAGTTTCTTTTTATTTTAGCGATATCGGAGCAACTTTCAAGTTCATATTTTTTAATATATTAGATTAAATGTGCAGAATAGACCATAATTAATTTGAAATATGTTCTGTCTACCTGCCCTAAAAATAACTTGTGATGGTGATGATGTAAACACAAAAAATGTTCTCATTCTGTGTTTTAAGTAGAGTTGGTAGACATGTGGTTTATGGACAGCAACATTTTGTCAAAAACACAATGAAATGTCAGACTCGTATTATACAATACAATAAGTAACATATTACTGGAAGAAAAAAAACAGCTGTGGTGCTCCCAGCTGGGTTCGGGTTACTACCTCTCTTTACTTTGGAGTGCTTCTTGATCGAATCTCCTCTTATGTTATAGTGTCTAATTTACCTTCTTGATCGAATCCACATCTCTTATACGAGTACACTAGAAAATCCATTTTTTTATATTTATTATGAGTACTACGTCACTTAGTGACAAAGAAGAAACTGGCTAAATACACTTCCTCTCTGACAGCGACACATTCACCGAACATACACGTATTGCCCGATGTCACGGTACAAGAAAAAGACTCGTAGCGCAGTCACTATTCGTAGCGGTGCACTCGGAGTGACTGAGAAACGAATGACCAAGATTTATAAGTGTGCACTCTCCATATTAACGTTTAAGAGAGAATTGAAAAAAAATTACATTACTTAAAATATCCTTTCATCCTAATTCTCCTTTGATTCCCTTCCTTATCTCTGAACGAATTACTTTCCTATAGTTCTAACATTCTTGACACGATTAGTCATTTATTTAGTTTTTTACTTATATTTTAAACATTTTTTTAAAAATATATCATGGATTAAAACAATTTAATATAACCAACATGAGCTGGTTGGTTGAAAGAAATTGATATATAGGAATAAGTCCTCAAATGTACCATCTACACAAAATAATGAAAGTAAATATATTGTAATTTGTTTCATCAAACACTGTTTATTCCACTTTTTGTAACGGTATAACCCTACCGGTTCAAGGCTTTCACCTTATCATCAGGGGAGCATAAACAAGACTGAAGATGAGGTGTGCACCTTGAAACCGGTAGGGTTATACCATTACATAAAGTGGAATAAACAGTGTTTGATAAAACATATTACAATATCTTTAAACCTCCACAATGTTAATGCCTTAACTATTAATAATATATAAAATAAAATAAATATACTTATAAAGAGGCTGCAACTGGCTTTCATATACACATATATACCCTGACAACATTTTCTTATTGAGGGAGGCAGAGATAATAGAGCGCGAGATTTTTCTATCACTACACACACATTTTGCCTTTTCTACATTCATACACTTTCTCATACAACTCCTACGATTTCTCAAAATTTTAACATTTCCTTCTTTTAAAAATATCATTCACTTGATCCAACCACACTTTCCTTGGTCTTCCTCTACCACGCCTTTCACTTACACATGCACTGTATATTTGTTTTGTTATTCCTTCGTCTTTGTCATTGTCTCTTCACGTGCGGTAACACTTTACCGTACGTCAAGGGACAACACTCGCACATGTAGTTGGTGCGATTGTTACCTGAAGAACTCTTTTACCAGACTAACACCCTGTTTTAAATATTTATTAGTACCACCGAGAATGGAATCCGAAATCCCCGGGTGAAAGTCTAGCGTCTTCCTTACTAGACTACGGATGTCGTCGATGGTGATGATGAATACAATTATTTCTCGCGGAACAATCTGCGCCTCAAATATCCCAGATTGAAATAGCTATAGCTGTCATCCCTGTTAGGCACACAGGGAATTAGTAAAATATCTCAATCCCTGTACTCGGAAAAACGCGCTTAGAAGGGAGGATTTTCCAGCCAACTCATGGTTATTCAACAGCCTGTAATGACGCCAGAACGGCTAGGGGAAGGGAAGGGGAGAAGATTACGCAACAATATATTCTGGGTTCTTATCCCAGCCGGAGACAGACGCGTGAGCCATATTTTATCAGGGGAACTGAATAACTTAAATAAAATATACATTATCCGTAAACGTGGAAGATATACTGCATTTATTATAGTTGTCTACTTTGCAACAAAGACGAAATCGTGGAGACTTGATTGAGTAACATATACTCGTATAGGATCTCATTTTATTATTGTCCCATCCCTATCCATAATGGCACCCAACATGCCGGTGTGCTCCGGTCGTCTCACCTCGGTGTGCCATCGGATTCAGTGCAGCGGTGTGGCCGGTGAGTTTGCTGGTGTGCGATGGCTCACTCACTTAAAACTCCATTGCGCGGCTTCGCTTTCCAACAGAGCTAGGACAGTCTGCGAGAGTCGCTTACTTTGTGCGGGGCGCCTGAGGACTGGGAGCAGGTGGCTCGGGACCGTGAGGGGTGGAGAGCCGTATGTTTTTGGGCTGATGACATCACATTGGTGCTCAGCGCACCAGCGCACTTCGGGACCAGCCGCCGCTGTAGAACGACATACGTACCATACATATAATACACATCATCACGGCGTGTTCTTTGTGAAGAAGGCAGAGAAAACAGATCTACACACTTTTCTATCTAAGCATACAATTTTGTCCTCTTCCATATTCATAACATACATCTCGTCATGCAAAATCTTCTATTACACGAGTCCATACTTCTCACTTCACCTGCTTACAAAATCAGGGTTACGAGCCACGTTTTCCTCAGTCCGCTTCTTCCAAGCACACCTTGCACTTCTGACTTGTATACTCGCTCGGTCATTCTTTCGTCATTCATTCTTTCTGCATGTTAAAATCATCTTAAAGCTCTATTTTTCATTTTACATTACTCAGAACTCAGCCCACTGTACTCGTATTTTAACCAAAGCGCACATTTGAGAGGACACCAATTAAAACTTTCCAGAACTAAATTCCACAATAATTCATGGAAACATTGTTTTCTTTACCGAGTTGTGGAATTTCAGAACTGCCAAGTAGTGACATTGAACCAGTTTAAAAACCAACCATACAAGTTCCCATACACAAAACCAGAAGTGCCATTTTTGCGGTGTTTTGTTCCCATTTCTTGTTCTTTTAATGATTTATGTTTGCATTTTCTTCAAGAACATGTAACAATTAAACTTGATATATATAAACTCTAGTTGATCAGGTGCTTGCCTTCAACCCAGGGGTTATGGGTTCGATTTACTTTGGTACTAAAAATAATTAATAAAAAACGAATCCCAGCCTGCGAAAGTACTGACACTTTCTGCTGGACTGTATGAACTCCAATCCTATATTCACTTCGCTGCGAGTTATTTCATTTCGGCTGTGACATCGGATCTTAAGTCCGTTGTTGTTTCTATTATTTTTACACTCAGGTGTGCCATTGTACGACGGTGGATCAAATATAAACGAGACTTTTGTATTAGAGCGCGTAATTTTAAAAGAGGCGCGCGGCCGCCTCGATGTGAATTGGGTGGCGGATATCAGGAGTGAGAAGAGCGATCGGCCGGCCTCGGCAGATTCCGTCATTAGTATGGCACACGATGTCTGAGAAAGAGGTGCACCCGTCGATTGCGCAAAGCATAATTATCAAGTTTCTCGCTCGTGAGGACGTAAAACCGGTCGAAATTCTACGGAGACTGACGGCACAATTCGGGGATCAAACATTGTCAAAGCCCCGTGTGTTTTTCTGGCATAAGAAGATCATGAAAGGCCGTGAAGGGGTCAAAAACGAGATCCATGATCGTCACCCACGGGCGAGCATTACCGAACAGAACATAAACGCCATTCGTGATCTTTCGGAAGGCGACTGACGTTTGACAATTTCCGAAATTTGTTCTCAGATAGGAATAAGTAATGAGAGCACTCAATCCATAATCACAAAGGGCCTAGGATCACGTAAAGTGTCCGCTCGATGGGTCCCCCGTCTTTTGACTGAAGAACAAAAGTTGGAACGTTTGCACGTCTGTAAGCGGCTCTTGGCGCGGTTTGTACAAGAAAGGAACGCATTTTTGAGTGACATCGTTACCTGCGATGAAACTTGGGTATATCACTACACGCCCGAGTCGAAACAAGCCAGCATGGTGTGGAGAAAGAAGGATGAGGCAGGCCCTGTGAAAGCCAAGACTCGCCTGTCAGCAGGTAAGGTGTTTGCGACCCTTTTTTGGGACCGGCGCGGCATTTTGCACATCGATTATTTGCACGATCGTCGCACCATCAATGTAGCGTACTACTGCGAGTTTTTGAGCGAAGTCAAACTTGCTCATCGATGCAAAAGACATGAGGCACGAGAAGTGTGCCAACGGATTCAACACAACGGTGTGGCAGATGAATTTCACTTAACTCCATGGCACAGCTTTGCTTTCCAACTGCATTGACGTTAGAAATGCGAGGGAATGAAAATATACAGATATTAGAGATATATGTTACGAGGGTTGATAAAAAAATAAGATTTTTTTTAATTTCGTAGGTTGTTTGTTTTTGGTTGAGCCTACCTTTTTGGTTGAGCCCACCTTTTTTCCTCCCTTTGGCGACACTGTCTGTGACGTATGATACATTTCAATTTTCATCAATATTGGATGAATAATTTTTGCGTTTATAACGCATTTTGGCACGTTTGTGATATTTTAATTTAAAAAATCGACAAAGTTTTTTTTGAGGTTTGCATGAAGACGATCAGAATTGAGGGCAAACAACTCCTGAATTTTGCACCACCATAATACACCGGCTGACACTTCACTACTAATTCGTGAATTTTTGGCCAAAACCAACACCGTCGTGATGCCGCAGCCACCGTATTCATCAGATATGCCCTCCTGCCCCCTAAATGATATGTTCCACTAATGTTTTGTGGATTGGAAAAACGTTGGGGAGGGGGAGTAATAGATATAGATGAAGGGTAATTATAAATATATGTTATACATATAATTATATAATACAATTCAACACAATTCGACACCTACCATTTCGGATCAGAGGGAATGAAGTTGAACGTATTAGTTTGGTCTGGATTGAATTAGATTGATGTTTGCGCCGTAACATAGCTAGGAGAGGCTAATACAAAAACAAAATTTTAAATTCAAAACTGTTCGAGTCAAGATCAACATTGTTCAATAGTGCGTGCCAGTCCACGATTTACGTCAAGAATTTCCAGGAACTGTGTAATGTCGTCAGCCCGCCCCGGCGGGAGGCACCTGGGATGGGGGCGAGCTAAATCCCGATTGGCGGTGACGGGGGTGAGCACGAGGTGGGGGCGATGGGAGTAGGGGTGTCGAGCCCCCGGACGGACTATATATAGCGCGGCCAGGCCAGCAAGCAATACTCTCGTGCGGCAGACACGCGAGTGCGGGGGTGTGTTGTGGGAAATAAGTAACATACGCACCGCGTGAAGGACGCGGCACACGTGTACGCAGATCGGCTTGGCTGGCTGTGTTTACTTGCCTCTTAGATGATACGAACATCTGGAGCTGAGGAAGACATTTTCCTGTATAATTCCTCTTATTTTTATATTTTTTGTAAACTGTAATAAAAAAGATGTACATACATATATATGTATGAAACATCAATTATCATGTTGTCCAGCTCATGCCTGACCATCGTGACTCCCATGATACCCATTGACGACTCCTCTCCATGCACCTCTACACTCCGCGGTTTGAAAGGGTAGTCCTTTGCGTCTATCACTTGGTCAGTCCAATACATTGAGACTCTTCCTCTTGTATCCCATCTTTCAATACTACCAATGACCGCAAGCCTCTCCAATACTACCAATGACCGCAAGCCTCTCCAATACTACCAATGACCGCAAGCCTCTCCAATACTACCAATGACCGCAAGCTTCTCCAATACTACCAATGACCGCAAGCCTCTCCAAACTGTCTCCTTGGCCACCAGCTGTGCGCAAGATAAATGTAATTAGAAGAATAACAAAGTTATTTATTATCATGTAAATATTCAAATATGGAGTTCCACAAAGTTTAAGTAGAAACATTTGATAAATAAGGAAGAATTATTTATCTCAAAATATTCCCACCCTAATCCCTATTTTCTTTGAGATAAATTTTTCATAAGTTTTTTTTCAAATATAGTTTTATATACTACGTTACACACAGTTATGGATACCAGTAATGATTATATAACAGGTTGATAGGAAGAAATTTCTTTAAAGCAATAAATCCGCCAGATATATTTGCCCCAGATGTGAAAAAGGTTTTTTTAGGAGACCGATGGGAATCAAAACCGCTACCCCTGAGTTTTACGTCAGGCAACTTACCAGCTAAGCAACGGAGGCATATGACAAAACCCGTCAAACGAAGAACCAAAAGCTTTGCATTTGTAAATCGTTATTTAAAAGGCAAAATATGGCAAATTTATTTCAATATTCATAGTTTTCTTAAAATAAATTGTATATAATTATTGACAATTAATGGAAAATAATAAATCAACCCCCAATCTCAACACAACTTGAGACATTTAAAGTATGTATTAGTGGTTTTCAAATAAATTTTACAACTCTGCATCAATATTTAATTTTCCGAAAGAAATAAGGATTTTTATTTGATATTAAATAATACCGATAAATATTCATTTAAAACGTAAATAAACACCACGAGTTCTGTTCGGAATTAGCTTTTCCACGAAAAAAAAAACATTTTTTATAGGGCAAAGTTTTTATCAAAGTATCGGCCTAGTAATACTGTTACTGCTAATGGCGAATTTGATTTTTGAAGCGTAAAACGACGCTTATTGGAGATTTATTTTAAATGTTAATCTAAAAACGGTTTCAAGGGAATCGTCTAGGAAAACATTTCTGTCGGTATCGTTTTGTCAAATAAATCAGTCCATTTTGAAGTGTTCCTGGCCATAATATCGTATGAAAAATAGTTTTACTTTTTTTATTACACTTTCGTTGTATATAGTACAACCGAACGAGCTTATTGCCAGGTTGCAATCTGTTTCAATCAACAACAAAGATGTGAAAGAGGCCTAAGTGAAAACCAGACTGGAATCCTATTTAAAAAATCGAGATTCCAACGGGAATCGAATCCGCAACTTCTAGGTCGAAAGATAGGCGTCTTACCAACTAGGCCTCGAATGCCATCATCACATCTCTATTCTTTTAATATCCAGTTATTCCTAAATTTATGATAATACACTTAAACGCAGTTCATTCTGAACTAGGACGAACGGAAAAGAATAGCGAATCAGAAGGCTCCATTTTATTTATTTATTTACACATGACAAGAAATTTTATAAACATGAAATTTATGAAAAAAACAACAGATAATTTAATGTAGTCATAAAATTATTGTATCTGTCTGGGAAACCTGTATCTTTCTGGGAAAATATTGCAGATGTATTCTTTACGTCATCGACATTTACAATCGAAACAGCTACGTCTGTAAGAGCGACAATAAAAACAACGGAAGATTCATCCTAGGAGTGATTTTGAATGGAAAGGTCCAGCAACTGTATTTGGAGTTAAATCCTCCGATTTCAGTACAACGCGTATTGAGAAATGAAGAAAGAAGGGATATTTCGAGCAGGCGGAACAAATAGGCGGATTGTGGCATAAATTTCTAAAGCAACCCTCAGAATGAGACCGGACAGCTCGGACAACGAATAACATTGCCACAGTGACCCGCCGTCATTCAAAATGTTCCGACGCTTTCAACCAGGCAATAAGCATTGGATTTTGACGTCAGTCGAAGGAGTGTGTCCCGTATATTGCACAAGGGTTAAAATGCATCCCCTAACAAAATTCAACTAGCAAATTGTCTAAATTCAGAGAACCTGCTAATTCGCCTAGAATTTTGCTGAAAATTCTCACAATCCAAACGACTATTTAGTCGAACACTCGGAATAATATATATCATATGTTATATAAAAAAATAGCGAGATATATATGAACAAAAAAAACACTTGCCTTGAAATCAGAATACAACACCAGAAATGAAATACACACCTTAAAGTGATTCTAAATAAATGTCAATAAACAACACTCGTAAATAATTTATAATTAGTTTCAATAATCACAGAGAACGGGCGACTCCGGAAGATGTTGAATTGATAATAAGTAATATAAAATAGCACTAACTGCAAGACACAATTGATATGGCCACGTCGTGTCGTGTCGTGTGTTTATTATACCAAGTCGGGCAGGGCTTTCTACACACAGCGACACAGCAGACAGCAGACAATCGCAGCCGAGGAAGGTGCAAGAAAAACTGAAATACCAGTTTATGAATGGACTCGAGTGTACTTTGGCATTATATAATCATTCCTACTCATTTAAAGCGATATCATATGTATGCGAACATGCAACAATGAATCAACCCACAAATCGTTTTTTTTATCATTGTAAATATAAAATGCGAATATCTTTAACTTGTGATGGTCTGATTTGTAGGTCTTGTAGGGGCTTGTTAACTTTCCCTACGACGCCATGTCAAACAGTCTGACCACGTGCTTAATCCTTCAAATATTTCACGTTGAGTGTTTTAAAGATTTAGGGGCGTATTGTCCTCTAATCGTTGTCTTGGTTCTACCCAATGTTTTAAGATTTAGGGGCGTATTGTCCTCTAATCGTTGTCTTGGTTCTACCTAATGTTTTAAGATTTAGGTGTGTATTGTCCTCTAATCGTTGTCTTGGTTCTACCCAATGTTTTAAGATTTAGGGACGTATTGTCCTCTAATCGTTGTCTTGGTTCTACCCAATGTTTTAAGATTTAGGGACGTATTGTCCTCTAATCGTTGTCTTGGTTCTACCCAATGTTTTAAGATTTAGGGGCGTATTATCCTCTAATCGTTGTCTTGGTTCTACCTAATGTTTTAAGATTTAGGTGTGTATTGTCCTCTAATCGTTGTCTTGGTTCTACCCAATGTTTTAAGATTTAGGGACGTATTGTCCTCTAATCGTTGTTTTGGTTCTACCCAATGTTTTAGGATTTAGGGACGTATTGTCCTCCAATCGTTGTCTTGGTTCTACCTAATGTTTTTTCCAATACTGCTTTAACTCAAATTAAAAATGCCCTCCTACCTTAACCGTTTTACTGCTAGACACTTTTTTCAATACTATAAAACGTCTATGTAACCACAACTATATATAGACTCTCAGCACTATGAACAGTTAAGGAGCTCGGATCATGTGGAAAGATTTCATTGACATACATGTGTATGTAGATACATACCATCACGTCGATTCCCTACTGGGGTAGGCAAAGAAAACAGAGTACTAGACTTCCCTATATCGTCACACACATGTCTCCTCCGTCCCATCCATACATCTTCTCATACAGCGCCTATGATTTATCTTATTGTGTTTCCGTCTTTAAAATATGTTCCCCTACCACGCCCTCCACTCACATTTGCATTGAATATTTGTTTTGTTAGTCTTTCTTAATTCATTCGTTCCACGTACCCAAACCATCTTAGAGAGCTCTTCAGAGAGCTTTTCTTCGTCTTACTCAACACATTAGCCTTAAGTTCACATTCATCCCAAATCACTTCATTCCGTATTCTGTCATACATTGTCACCCTATGTATTCTTCTAAGTGCACGAATTTCCACAGCATTTCTTCGGTTATTTTCAGTCTTTTCCACGTCCACGATTCACTCCCATACATCAACGTTGGTACTAAAATATTGTGGACTATCATCTTAGCAAATTTTGATACTATCCGGTTCGAGTGTATATATTTTAGTGTCCCATCGATTTTGTTTTCTATCGCTACACGCCGTTCGACATTCCTCGTAACTCTTCCATCATCTGAGAAAATACTACCTAAATAGCAGAATTCTTCAACATCCTCTAGAATCTTCGATTGCACACCCACACTCGTATCGCATTTCCTTTACCTTTCACACTTTTCTCTAACCAAGAATGAATTTCGCAAAAATTTTATTAGCAGATGTCACTTTAAATCTCTCATACAATTTACGTATCAAACTCTGTAACTCATTCTCCGCTTACACTACCATCTCCAATATCAATCATTAAATTAAATATTTCATGGCGCTTGTTTTCCAACCTGGGTTCGTTTCCCCTTGGTTCCCAAAATAAATACGAGTCAATAGTTCCACATGGTAATTATTCCAACATGTCGTAATGGAAGTGTAATACAAAATAATATGCAAAAATTATCAGAGAGTAGAATTTTATAACTACGGTGAGAAATAACACGTTATAATGGTTAAGATACGAATATGATGAAATATGTGGCAAGGAAAGACTGATTACAATGCGAATAAGAGTAGAACTCTTCGTAGAGGAAGGTTGAAAAATATGGTTGACTAAAAAATATGTAAGAGGACTCTAATAAATGTTATACGAAAGTGTATGAATATACGAGTATGTAGAAGAGGCGCAGGGGAATTTCGTCAAGAGTTTTGCACTTTGCCATATCTGCTTACCGCGACAGGGAAATGAAATTTGTATTGTAAAAGACTTTATTTTATGTTATTTAACACTTTTATTGCAAATATAATCTGGCGGGCTTATTGCCAGGCGGCAATATATTCTAACCAACTAGACAAAAGTAAAAGAAACCAGTTACGTGGTCGCATAAATCATTCAAATGACTATCCATCCCCACGAAATCCATAAACACATACGAGTACGTGAGCATATACCCACGAACCCCACAAAGACGGACAATCACCCGAACATTCTTTTTTTATATAAAGTGAGATATCATCAATTAAAAGTAAAGGAAGGGGTGGTGGAGAGGAAAGGAAAATAAAAATCAGGAATGAAACACGTTATTTTACTGACCAGAAATTAAGAGTTTTTTCAGTCGCTTCTTAAAGCATGCCAAGGACGGAGCGAGTCTTATATTGGTTTGTAACTGATTCCAGAGTCTCACTGCATGGACAGTAAAGGACGATGTAAAAAAAGAGGAGCGGTGAACTGGAAAGGCTAATAGACAATCTCTGTTTGAGCGTAGCGCTAATCCATGATTGGAAAGACGCTGAAAATTTTCGGCGAGATAAGAGGGGGTGGCGGGACAGTTAAGGATAGTATACAATATAGACATTATATGAATTTGGCGTCTATTTCTAACATTCGATGTGTAAAGTATCTGGTGGGTTTATTGCTATGTTGCAATCTATTCCAAACAACCAACATTTTGTTCGAATTTCGTCTTCATTGGATTTAATAGTACGGAGTATTATGATAGAGTTTTAGCCGTTACTGGTCCTAAAGCGTGAAGTCTGTCTCTTAGTTTTAGAGATAAAGGTGGCGTGTGCATCTTTAGGAAGCACTTGAAGACAACCATTTTTGAGAGCGCCATTGAGGAAAATGTTCTCTCGAAACGGCTTTATACTCGTATAAATTGTCATTTTATTATAATTATTATTGTAAAAGATTGTCAGCTCATATTACAAGTCTGGAATTAATTCAGGTTACACGTTCATTATCGGCCTACTATACTTGAGACAATGTAGGATGGTCCCTGTGACATTTTAAATGTCATGTCTCAAAGGGATGGGGTAAAATCGATTGTTTTACAAATCGAATGTTTTTTTAATAAATCGAAAAATAGTTTTTCCCTAAACTGACGTTTTAATTCCTAATTTTCATTATACTTTATACTTTCTAATGTATTGTATGATTTGTATCTATCTTTAAATAGGCCAAGATCCACTATGAATTAATACTAATTATGAACATTTAATTTTATGTATTAAAAAAATGTAAAATCCAATTATCGTACAACCCATCCCTAGCCAATGCAAACTAACATAGTGACTTTTGACAAACGTCGTCAAATATTATTTGATTTTAACAAACTGCCACATTTTTTCTAATTTATAACAAGATGTATTAATTTGCCATTATTGTTAGTTTTATCATGACCATGCTACATTTTCTCTGGTATAAATATATTTTTTCTGAACAAATGTAGCTGCGGCGAAGAACCCAATCTAATGACCGCATCCGCTACCTTCCAATCCTTACACTCAACTTATATGAGTTGCGCTCTTGAGGTGAGTTTGCTCTCTACACTTCTCCCTGGCTCAATCCCAACTCATTGTCTGCGAAGACTGTTGGGGTCAGCTCTCCTCGTCCTCAGGTTGTATGCTCTTCTGTCCCGGACTACGTCCCCCAGGCCGTGCCTCTGCATCAGGTTATCTTTTTGCACCACCCATGAATTATTTGGTCTTCCTCTGGTTGTTATTCGGGGAAGATCCATGGAGATTGCCTGGTTCACAATGTGATCGGGTGCTCTGCGTCCAACGTGCCCATACCATCTCAATCGCCTCTCCTCCATCTTGCTGTTGATGTCTGTAACACCTAGGCTTCCACGAATGCGTGAGTTTTTTATTTTGTCTCTTAGGGACACACCAGCTGACCATCTTAGCATGCGCATTTCAGCAGTTTCTAGTTGCCTAGAGTAAGAGTTATACATCGTCCAGCATTCGGAGCCATAGAGGAGTTTGCTCTCTACACGAAGCTATATAAATTGTCATTTTATTGTTATAACTATATAAATATGTTAATGACGCCTTAAATGGGAACCAGTCTTGAGCACCAGACCACGGAGATCGTCTGCAAATGTTACTGGGTAAACCCGTATTAAAGTGGGCATACGCTGAATTGTCTACAATCAGGTACAACGTGGGTTGGATATGTTTTGCACATCAAATAAGCTCCGTAGATTAGTGGCGAGATTAGATAAGGTAAGAAATACAAAGTATAATATTATCGGAGGTTGGTAAGGGATAAGATGATAAGGAGCCGAGCCGAGCCGAGTCATTCATAAAAATATGTTTTGTAGCGATTTGTGTTTGCGCAATGCTGTATTTATAGTGATGTGGACACAGGTGTATTCAAATCATATTATAACAAAGACTTATTATTAGAGATACGAGTATTTGTTCCATTGCTGACTGTGTTATGGATGTCATAAAGAAAATAACGTTACTAACTTTTTGACCTATTGGGATAATACTTGTTTTCATCAACTCGAGTATTTTGTGGTTCGATTCCGGATTGTGACTTAAAAATGTTTATATTTTTAATAATAAAATAAATAAAACGCTTATTTTTAATTTTATATTCACCCCTGTTTTATTTGAGGTCACTGTCGGTTTCAAAGACCTCCTTTGTCAGGTGAAGATGAACTAAATTATGTCTTAAATATAGGAGTGGAAGGGGAGAAGTAGTTAATAAGAGCATGGGCAAGACTTGTTTGTGCTCCCCTGATGATAAGGTGTGCACCTTGAAACCGGTAGGGTTATACCGTTATATTGAGTGGAATAAACAGTGTTTACTAGATAAATTACAATGTCTTCAAACCTTCACAATGTTCACGCCACTATAAATAAATTATATACAAAATAAATTGAGCGTAAGGGTAGCAGGGTGGTGGCTGCGGTCATCAGGTTGAGTATTTCCCAGGTATTTCGTATAAAAAGCCCAAAAAACTAACCAAAGAAAGACGACCTACAAAGAAACTTTTGAAGATCTTCCGGTGTGACAGTAAGAGATTCAGCTTTAAGTGGAATGTAATGTATATGTTTTGATAAAATCCCGCAAAAAGCGATTGGTATAAAGTGGTTCCTAAAGTTGCACACGCCACCTATATTTCGAACACTCATTCCTAGCCACGAGACCAGCAACAGCAAAGGCCCTGTCATTATACCCCGTGCTATTGGATCTAATCAATGAAATATTTCATAATAATATGCTTAAAAATATATTTCAGAAAATCATCGACAAACCCAATCACATCAATGATCACAAATGTGTATTTAGTAGGTCAATTACAAGTAAATTTTTTGCGTATATTATTATTTTTAAATTCTTTCATGTACGGGATACGGCCCTTAACCTTCTGATCTCTTGGCTATTATGTGCTTAAGTGTAGAGGAAACGAAAAAAGTAGCATGTATGTATGATATGAACATAAATACGTATCATCACGCGGTGTCCCTAGCGGGTTAGGCAGAGAAAACAGATCTGCAAACTTTTATATCTAATACACGATTTATGCCTCCTTTACATTCATAAATCTCGTCATATACAATATTTGATAATTAATATTTCTTACTTTCTCTTTTTTTTTTTAAATCTGGTTCATTTGATCCAGCTACGTTTTTTTCGGTCTACCTCTTCAACGCACATTTTACAGTTCCATTTAATCCATGTATGTATGTGTATGTAATTAAAGACATATATTTATTTAATTTAATTTACGACACAAGTGTCTTTTATGTACTCACAGCTTCGAAATGAAGTATAAAAACGCAGAGGAACAAATAGGGAACAAGCTTACCTGAAACAAATAAGAAACAAATATAATTAGTTATTTTATTCAAAGAAATAATGAAAATCAAGCAAACATAACAAAATGAAATTAAAATATATAATAACAAATCATTAAAATAAAAATGGAAACCCTTTTCCCGAATCGTAAAATCGATTTCATAATGCAATTTAACAGATTAACACGAATACAATACAGTTATTTTAACACTGCCTGAATTATTTAGCCCAAAGTTCCAATGATATCTTAGTTTCAACACCATAGTCTTTTCCTTTTCGGTGATTTGCCCATTTCTCTACATGCACATTTGGGTGTAAGGGGCTGCAACACTATCCCAGCATATCCACGCAGATACCGCACTTCAAACTATCCCCGAACACATGCGCGCTCTGGCCGAAAGGTTTTACAGTTCTATTTCAAGACATCCCAACCCCGTCATAAAAGCCCTTGGAAACTACAACGCGAACACCAAATTTAGACACCCACGTCCGAAATCTATTCTCCGCGCCCCCCATCAGCAAACGTCCCCGCCACTCTGAACGCCCCCCCAACTGCAAATGACCCAGTCACTCTGAAGACCCCCCCATACTCTACACCATCACTGACACCTCCACCGGCAGACGACAGCCTTCCTCCGTAGGCAAACGCGTATCTCCCATATTTATTAAATATATGTATTAATATTTTTAAAAAGGTCACACACGTCCCCCCACATACCTATATATTATACATCCATCATTTTATGCTTTACTCACCATCATCTCACCTCCATTATTTTCACCCACACCCATCTAATATATATAACCGTGTGTGACCTCGCACATCCACAAATATATGTATATTCGTATGTAATATTATTTATATAACATCACATGTATACAAGTATTTAACGTCTTATTATTTCTCATAATCATTCATCAAAATTTCATAAAACTATCCTTCCCCGTCTCCTTAAAACAGGAACCAAAATATCCAAATAAAATATCATACCAGTCAGAACTTATCCGATGAAGGAGTAAGGCGTCCTACCATTGGACCGAGACTCCGAACGAGATTTTCATCACTTGGAGATATCCCAGCATATCAAAAGTCAACCTCTGTTGCACGCGCTATACCTGCTAGTGAACTGAACTGACGAGGCCATGAAAACCGAATATAGGAAACCAAAATCTTTCCACAAATAACAAGCATGAAATGGCTCCTTCCATAGCAGCTGAAGCTCTGTGGGATAGCCTTTTCGTCTCGGTCCTTCTGTGCCACGGGATAACCATAGCAGAGTTGCAGCATCAGTTGGATAGGAAGTATGACTGGTGAAGGTTAGTGATACGCAGACACTACTACATGACCAAATGAAGGCAAAGTGATCTACTTCACTCTCCTGATTACACCAGTCCGTAGTTCACAATCATAATTAACACATTTCTACAGTTTTCTACAGAATTTATTCATCTTCTTTCATTATTGTTTATGCATATGTTTCCCTCCCATCTTGACGTATGGAAGTGAAGGTTGGACTAGGCAGAAGCATGATATGCATAAGATTAATACTGTACCATAGACAAGTATATTAAAAAAAAAACTTTTGTGGTATATTATTTATAGTTAAGGTATTAACACTTTGGAGGTTTAAAGACATTGTATTGCGCCATATAAATTGGAATAAAGTGTTTGACTAAACAAAGTACAAACTTTTGTGGATCAAAAATGTATAACAGAAGCTGGAATGAAGATATCAGAACTTTTTTAACAGAAGATTTTCAAATAAAATGAATAAAGGAGCTTTAAGATGGTTTGGACATGTGGGGATAATGAATGGTGTGGACATGTGGAGATAATGAATGGTGTGGACATGTGGAGATAATGAATGGTGTGGACATGTGGAGATAATGAATGGTTTGGACATGTGGAGATAATGAATGGTGTGGACATGTGGAGATAATGAATGGTGTGGACATGTGGAGATAATGAATGGTGTGGACATGTGGAGATAATGAATGGTGTGGACATGTGGAGATAATGAATGGTGTGGACATGTGGAGATAATGAATGGTGTGGACATGTGGAGATAATGAATGACTAAGCGAGTATACAAGTCAGAAGAGCAAGGTGTGCACGAAAAAAGGTAGACAGAGAAAATAATGGGTGTATCAGATTTTGAAAGGTCAAATGAAAATCTGCTAAGATGACAGTCCACAACAGTATTTTGGTGCCAACAAACTATTAGTACTCATGTACAGCAATACCACACAAATTGGTCAACGAATATGGGCATTGTATGAACTTTAATATGACTTTGAGTAGTTACAAGAGTAAAGTCAAGGTGTTCTTGCCGGGATGAATTGAGTAAGTTTGACTTCATTATTTTGTTATTGTGATGGGTTCGTATTACGCTGTTTTTTTTCCGATTGTTGTTGGGTTCGTATTATGCTGCTATTTTCGATTGTTGTTGGGTTCGTATTATGCTGTTATTTTCGATTGTTGTTGGGTTCGTATTATGCTGTTATTTTCGATTGTTGTTGGGTTCGTATTATGCTGTTATTTTCGATTGTTGGGTTCGTATTATGTTGTTATTTTCGATTGTTGTTGGGTTCGTATTATGCTGTTATTTTCCATTGTTGTTGGGTTCGCATTATGCTGTTATTTTCGATTGTTGTTGGGTTCGTATTATGCTGTTATTTTCGATTGTTGTTGGGTCTGTATTATGCTGTTATTTTCGGTTATTGTTGAGGTCGTAGTATGCTGTTATTTTCGATTGTACTCATTCAACACTGCTTACATATCAATGTTGATGTTTTGCACCAAAAAAATAATTTGACCGTTGAAATAAAATAAGCATAAAATAAATAAACACGTTGGGATATGTGAATAGAGAGAGAGAGAGAGTGACATTATTGATTTGGTATCTTGTATTATCAATTACCGTGCGTCTGGGAGTCTCTGTTTTGTTTCAAACCTGTATTTAATGGTTCCTGGTAATGCTTTACACCGGCGGTTGTCAACCAGTGCTGCGCAAGAGATGACTGGTGGTACGTGGATAATTTATGCAATATGTAATATGAGATTTTGGTATTCAAAAGTTGTTCGAATTCACGTTTAAAATTAGAATAAATAAAATAGAACCAGATATATTGTAAAAAAAAAACAGTTTCTGTCAAACAAACACAAGCATCACTTGTGTAACACAATCATCACTTGTGTAATTTTGTTAATCAATAATCATATTATTAATTGTATTTGATTATATTTATTATTCATGTTAAATTATTTTATTAGAAACTGAAAAATATGAAAAGATAGGCTGAAAATAAAGCGTGGGATGCTCACGGTGCCTTTTTATATGGCAAAGGATGCGTGGATCAGATATTGTTTTTGCGTTTTATGCTTGTGGAAAAAAACAATAAACTGTATTGTGCGTTTGTGGTCCTGGTGACCGCGTGATGAGGAAAGTTTTGGAAAATAATTAATATCATATTGTGTTAATGTACATTAATCCGTGGTATTGCGTCATTATATGCCGAAAGTAGAGTATGTATTGGAGTGAACGGTGTCTTGACTGATTAACTTAATATATGACAAAACGGGTAAAATAAGAATGTGTTATGTCACCCTGGTTGTTTAATATATATAATACATAGCTTTATGTTTGAAATAACCACAGAAGTCAATGGGTGACATACAAATGTCGTTTGGGAATGTATGAGGTTCGCTGTATGCTGATGACATGGCAGTGTTAGCGGATAGTCAGGATGATTGTATGAGATATGCGAAAAGAAAGATCTGAGAGTGAATGTTGCGAAATCTAAAGTCGTGGTCATAGAAAAGTATTATAGATAAAGTAAATGCGATATATGGGTCAAATCAATTCTGCTATTTAGGTAGTATTATATTTTCTCAGACAGTGGAAGAGCTACGAGAGATATCGAATTACGTGTAGCGATAGGAAATAAATTCAATGGGTCACTGAAACATATATACTCAAACCGTAAAATATCAAATCTGCTAAGATTATAATAATATTACTATAGATAATAATGTTCTAGTAGCAATTTTGATGTATGGAAGAGAAACTTGAACGTGGAAAAATACTGAAAGGAGCCGAATAAATTCACTAAGAATAATACATGGGATGACAATGTATAACAGAATATAGAATGAAGTGATTAAGGATGAATGCGAAGTTAAGGCGCAGGTATTGAGTAAGATGAAGAAGAACACACTGAGATAGTTTGGGCATGTAGAACGAATGAACGAAGAAATATTAACAAAACAAATATATATAGTGCAAATGTGAGTGGAAAGCGTGATAGAGGAAGACCAAGGAAAGTATGGTTGTCTCAAGTGAATTATATTTTGAAATAATAAAATATTAAAAGTCAGATGAAAATGTACGAGTTGTGTGAAAAGGTGTATGCATGTGGAAGAGGCGAATTGTGTGTATCGAGGTAGTCAAGTCTGGCACTCTGTCCTCTCTGCCTACCCCAGCAGGTACACGGTGTGATGGTAACTTAATCAAATGTATATACTATTGTAGATTTCTTATTTGTTTACAAGATATACTCGTATACGAGTATATTGTAATTTGTTTTATCAAACATTGTTTATTCCACTTTTTGTAACGGTATAACCCTACCGGTTAAAATATACCGTTACAAAAAGTGGAATAAACAGTGTTCGATAAAACAAATTATAATATCTTGAAACCTCCACAATGTTAATGCCTTAATTATAAATAATATAGATATATATACATTTATTGGTGGTGACGAAATTTTGTAAGTGTTGGTTTTGGTGATACGTATTTATGAAAAGGTTGAGAGCCGCTGCTTCACACTATAGATAATTCAATAAATACATTCGGTCGCAGCCTGGCGCGACCTTCGCGCGTTTTTCCTCTCAAATATATTACCGCCTTTTTTATACATGGTAATACCTAAACGATTCCTTAATGTTAAGACTACACGTTCGTTACAAGACGTGCATTCATAAAATTATAATAAAAACCTCCGTGGCATCGTTGTTAAGATGTATGACTTCTACCCTAGGGTTATAGGTTTGATTTCCGATAGTACCAAAAAAAGGTTTCTTCTTCTTCTTCCCCTTGGTTTAGGTCGTATGACCTGTTTGTGACGGTGTATTGTCCTGGGATGATGATGTCCAGCTGCCCTTCCACCTTTTCGGCGGCCTTGACACCATTTAACACCAGGATAGATGGAAAAAATGAACGGCAAGTTGCAAGGGGAAACAATGTAAATGAGGTACTAAGAAAACATACTCAAATATAGATCTGTCAAAATTATGTTTCACAACAGCGTATGAGTGACATCATTGATACGAGTATATTGGAGTGAAACGTGGAAGTGGAAAACGAATGAAAGGAGTCGAGTTAATTCGTGCATTGAGAGAAATATATTTGTTTTCCTTTTCGCATTATAAGTATTTCTCCTGTTACATAATGTGGGTCTGATTTTTTATTATTCTTCCTCTTGGTCTAGATCGTATGACCTGTTTGTGACGGTGGGCAGTCCTGAGATGACGTCCAGCTGCCCTTCCACCTTTTCGGCGGCCTTCTTGGTAATCCACTGCCATTAGGGTTTATATCCTCCATGCGGTCCACATGATCTCTCCAGAAGCGCCTTCTGTTTCTTCCCCACCATACTATGTATTCAACACTACATACATACCTTATCGTCTCATTTCTGATCCGATCTCTAAGGGTTCTGCCTGCGATGGACGTAGGGTTACTCATTTCCGCCACTCTGAGAAGGTTTTTTGTCCTGTTGGTATCAGGTCTCACTTCTATCCCATATGTCATGATGGGGCGGACGCATGTCTTATATAGTATATCCTGACCTTACTTTCGGTTAAAAAAAGGCTTTCTTTGTTAAAAAGTTCGTCTGATAAGCAATACTCTCAGACGCCTATTACATGCGCTTCTTGCTTGCTTCTTCAAGACCGATAATATTTCCAACACGTGCAATAACAAACCGCGAATTCTGTGTCTACTCAACCTTAAGGCTCCATTACTGGGGCCGAACATAATATTGTCTCCTGGTCACGCTTTTCAATGTGTCAGAATTATCAATTCGTTCGTGTAGAAGGGTCTCGAGTGTCGCGAATATACTGAATTCAAACGTAGGCTCATTGTTTTATAATCTCTTAATGTGATGTATCCTTTGTCTTTCAAATCGATGTCTGAGAGGAGTAAAAACAACTACGAGAGTGATTTCTGTTGACTTCATCGAATATTTTGATTGTTCCGAATCGATATAATAGGAAATCGGTATATCGGAAAACTACACTACACCTAAAGGCGAATATGTTACTATCATACACGTGTATCGGAAAGGTTTCTCTGTAGTTCATCTTCCCTTGGTAAATTTTCAGCGGTTTTAGAGAGATTGTCGGAACTTTATTGGTGATGAGAATCTATCAGCGAAACTTAGCCTTTCCAGAACGGATTTACTGGACCGTATATTTTACGGAAAAGATGCCGAAAAGTTGGTTCCGCTTTGTACTGCCTGACTCTCCTATTCACAAAAAAACCACTGTTGAATGACTATTTTGTTCGAGTCAAGGTTTTCTACGAAGTGTTTTTACCTGTTTTTGTTTGATATGACTTTTCGTTATTGTTCTTTATCTTTTTGCTTCGCGTAGTTTCTTAAAGTAGGTACATTAACCCTTCCTTCCCTGTGATGTGTAACTAGTACACATTGCTTCTAAGAACTTTAATATCTCTATTAATATAATAAATACTGGCTTCAGATTTTAGGTATTCCTCCGTAATACATTTACGCATTGAATGAAAAAATAATATTAATAATAATTAGCACTGATCGGCTACATCAGAGATATTTTGTGAAAATCGGGAATAAATTCACCAATACAATCAAACGTGTGCCAGTGTGTGACGTAGGTATATTCAATCTAAAAAAACTGCTATGGGTGAGGAAACGACGCTATTCACGTCTCACTCTCACTCTACTTCGGTATATGGGAACGCAAGAAATATAATCTCAGTTCGCTCGCTTCTCTCGCTTCAGTAGCTTTCGGGCATCTATTTGAGGTGGTCGCTTCGCCCGTTTTGTGAACGTTGGCCGATGATTTTTTTCATGTTTTCAGCAATTAAATTTCAATTATTATTACTTTTGACTTCAAATTTAATTAATTTAAGCGATCGGCTATGAATATTCTTGTTTTTTTCGATTTTAAATCGCTCAGTTTTACATGTGTATTGAATACACAGCACCGGAACGCGCGGATATTTTTTAACAAAGGAAGGGAAAGATTAAGAAGTAGCATCGGCTTCTATAACCCAGTAGTAAGATGTGCCCAGAGTACAACGCGGCAGCTGACTCGGATATGGACATATTTGGTTCAACACTGTCAGAGTTTAGGAGACTCCTCCTGGTGGTTGAATTGACTGAGGATGAGGGCTTTATTTTTCTCCACATAGTTATAGTATTGTATACATGATGGAACTGTGCGTGATATGAACATTGGTAATTGGGATTTTTCTCCACATAGTTATAGTATTGTATACATGATGGAACTGTGCGTGATATGAACATTGGTAATTGGGATTTTTCTCCACATAGTTATAGTATTGTATACATGATGGAACTGTGCGTGATATGAACATTGGTAATTGGGATTTTTCTCCACATAGTTATAGTATTGTATACATGATGGAACTGTGCGTGATATGAACATTGGTAATTGGGATTTTTCTCCACATAGTTATAGTATTGTATACATGATGGAACTGTGCGTGATATGAACATTGGTAATTGGGATTTTTCTCCACATAGTTATAGTATTGTACATGATGGAACTGTACGTGATATGAACATTGGTAATTGGGATTTTTCTCCACATAGTTATAGTATTGTATACATGATGGAACTGTGCGTGATATGAACATTGGTAATTGGGATTTTTCTCCACATAGTTATAGTATTGTATACATGATGGAACTGTGCGTGATATGAACATTGGTAATTGGGATTTTTCTCCACATAGTTATAGTATTGTATACATGATGGAACTGTGCGTGATATGAACATTGGTAATTGGGATTTTTCTCCACATAGTTATAGTATTGTACATGATGGAACTGTGCGTGATATGAACATTGGTAATTGGGATTTTTCTCCACATAGTTATAGTATTGTATACATGATGGAACTGTGCGTGATATGAACATTGGTAATTGGGATTTTTCTCCACATAGTTATAGTATTGTATACATGATGGAACTGTGCGTGATATGAACATTGGTAATTGGGATTTTTCTCCACATAGTTATAGTATTGTATACATGATGGAACTGTGCGTGATATGAACATTGGTAATTGGGATTTTTCTCCACATAGTTATAGTATTGTACATGATGGAACTGTGCGTGATATGAACATTGGTAATTGGGATTTTTCTCCACATAGTTATAGTATTGTATACATGATGGAACTGTGCGTGATATGAACATTGGTAATTGGGATTTTTCTCCACATAGTTATAGTATTGTATACATGATGGAACTGTGCGTGATATGAACATTGGTAATTGGGATTTTTCTCCACATAGTTATAGTATTGTATACATGATGGAACTGTGCGTGATATGAACATTGGTAATTGGGATTTTTCTCCACATAGTTATAGTATTGTATACATGATGGAACTGTGCGTGATATGAACATTGGTAATTGGGATTTTTCTCCACATAGTTATAGTATTGTATACATGATGGAACTGTGCGTGATATGAACATTGGTAATTGGGATTTTTCTCCACATAGTTATAGTATTGTATACATGATGGAACTGTGCGTGATATGAACATTGGTAATTGGGATTTTAATCCTTGGTATTATTTAAAAAATTATATATTTTGTGTAAAAATCTTGATTTACTTTTTATGTTCTTTTAAATAAAAAAAATAATTAAAAATAGGGTTTCAGTCTGGTTCTTTTCAATAAAAAAACATATTTTAAAAAGGGTTTTAGTCTGGTTTTCACTTAAGTTTCACAATTATATTTTGTAGGTAGCATTATATTTTGTAGGTACCATTATATTTTGTAGGTAACATTATATTTTGTAGGAACCATTATATTTTGTAGGTAACATATTTTGGTTTATAAAATAAATACATCAATTTAAAAGGTTTTTTTTATTTCAATTTAATTTTCAATGTATAATTATTTTTTCTGATTGTGTGTGGGGGGGGGGGAGTCTAATGAAATATAATTCGCTCTAAAAAGGGGGGATAGTCCGAAAAACTTTGGGAAACACTAGTTTGAAATATGCCAGAGGTTTCAATACGGCTAGATTATTTATTTATACGTATGGCATTCATTAATACATACGAACTGGAGTTGCAGACATGAAAAGTGTTGCCGGGAGGTACTCCCTAATTGTCGAACGAGTCCAAAAGAGATTTACATAGATAAAACACCTAACTCAAATAAACTTGTCTTGTGTGCTGTATCGGACGTATGCGTCATCATTAAAACATATTGTTTTCTAGTTGTTTATGTGTGTATAATATTAATAATTTAATACGTAAATTCTTGGTTATTTTTTATATGGTATTTTAGCGATTTTTGTATGTATATTTTAAGTTTGTTGACGCGCTGCGTCGCGACCGCAAGGGAAATGAGACTTATGCGCGGTCATCGCGAGACTATATCGCAAGTCGGCCGGCCTCTGCATGCGCAGAACTTGCGAAAATTGTGACATTTCGCGAGTTGTGACGGCATGCAGAGGTGAAAACAGGCGTTTGCGATGAGCAAAATAAATCATTATCAGTTCACCCTGCCTACTGTTTTACTTGCGATCATCTAATACCTGCCTAAGAGGAATCTTTTCACCCCGCTATCTTTTCACTGCTCTACGCCACTGAACGTGAGCTGAATTCTCCGAGCATCGAACAGCAGCCATCCACCTATCGTTACAGTTCTTTGTACTAGTGGCGTACATGGGCTATTATTTCCATGTTTTGTAAAAGACACTGTTGCATCGTCAATTAAATACAAAAATAAAATAAACGAATAAACAATGACCGGTAGGTAAAGAGGAGAGTCAAAGAGGAAAGCTCACGGAATGGAGTGTTCTGTCTAATCGCAATGGCAAGATTACACATATCATGTAATCAAATATCCGGGAAAGTGTCGGATTGACCGTTCTCGTAGTATTGACGAGGCGCAAGCCCGTAACATCTGCTGCTTGCCAATTATGAACCTCGCCAGCACACATTATATCCAGTTCTTTCCATCCCATTTCTTAAAACTGACGTCAGACGTGTATCACAGCTGATCTGAGAGAACACAGGGTGACCTGTATATGATCGTTACATTTATTTTTCACCAATGCTACAGAGTACAATCTTTTTAAAAAGTAGCGAGTGCTTGATCCAATATTTACAAAGAAAAATACTCTTAGAATTAAGAAAAAAAGACACACGAACACAACAAACAATTAAAATACTATACACGTATACGTACACAAGTCAAAATGATTTTAAAAATTTAACAATGTACACAGCAGATCATACGATACGAAACCGTCTCGAGTCAGCTGCCCGCACCTCACAGAGTGTCACTCGTGACGTTCATGCGTAAATAATCCAATACAAATTCAACACTTTATAAATTCTACAATCAGCGTTCTTTTATACCTCAACAAACTGTGGCAAAATATATCGGCAATCTCAGCAAATTGATTTCTCAAAAAATAATATCTATAATAGGAGGATGTGTTGAAAATTAGAGGTTTAAAATTGAAAACAGTCCTGTGGCGAATATGACAATTAGCACTTCAGGACAATTTAAGTGAGAGTTGATTATATGTTATGTTAGGGATACCCAATTTAAACAGTCCTGTGGCGAATATGACACTTAGCACTTCAGGACAATTTAAGTGAGAGTTGATTATATGTTATGTTAGGGATACCCAATTTAAACAGTCCTGTGGCGAATATGACACTTAGCACTTCAGGACAATTTAAGTGAGAGTTGATTATATGTTATGTTAGGGATACCCAATTTAAACAGTCCTGTGGCGAATATGACACTTAGCACTTCAGGACAATTTAAGTGAAAGTTGATTATATGTTATGTTAGGGATACCCAATTTAAACAGTCCTGTGGCGAATATGACAATTAGCACTTCAGGGCAATTTAAGTGAGAGTTGATTATATGTTATGTTAGGGATACCCAATTTAAAATTAATAAATCTTAAAAATGTATTCATTTTAATAAATAAATTTATCATTTATTAGACCATTAACAATCTTTATAAAACATAATCACAATTTATAATTCGAGTGAATACTGAAACATACATACATACTCTGTGTCGGGGTAGACAGAGAGAAGAGAGCGTCAGACTTACATATCGCGACACACATATTTCGTCACTTCTACATCCATACACCTTCTCATACAGCTCCTACGATTTATCTAATTTTACATTTCCTTCCTTCGAAATATCATACACTCTATCCAACGACACTTTATTTGGTTTTCATCTATCGTGTCTTTCACTCACATTTGCACCGTATATTTATTTTGTCAGTCTTTCTTAATTTATTCGTTCCACGTACCCAAACCATCTCAGAGTGCTCTTCTTCATCAGTCTTAAGTTCGCATTCATACCTTACCACTTAATTCCGTATTCTGTCATACATTGTTACCCTCCGTATAATTCTCTCTTCCTGGCAGTTTGTGACACTGTCCAGTTCAATTATATATATTTAAGGATCCCATTGACTTTGTTTCCCATCGCTACACAACTTTCCATATCTATTTTAACTCTTCCTCATCATCTGGGAAAATACTAGTTCCAATCTTACTAGAAATTCTCCTAACTTGCCCCAATCTTACTAGAAATTCCCCTAAATTGATCCAATCTTACTAGAAATTCCCCTAACTTGCTCCAATCTTACTAGAAATTCCCCTAAATTGCTCCAATCTTACTAGAAATTCCCCTAACTTGCTCCAATCTTACTAGAATATACTATCCATACAGCAGAACTCCTCAACTTGCTCCAATTTTCCATTGTTTTACCATACACCATATTTACTTTTCGTTAAACGCTTCTCTATCACCATTTATGCTAAAAAAAGTTTTTTTAATGAAATTTACCCATTTATTACATTCAACATTTTGAGTCAATACATTATTACACCATCCAACATACGAGCATTGTTACTGTGTGATAGTCTTATGCTACTTCATTCAGCAAAACTAGCTGCCATGAGAAGGTCGACTAGCCTATGATCGGCGATATGTTTTGTTATACGATCCAGCGAGTACAGGTCACCCTGTAGATATATAAGTATTATGGCCGTTGAGCTGGTAAAACCGGCTATCGATGTGTTTAGTTATTGATACAAAAAAAAATCCCTTACTAAATATAGATTTTAAAATCAGCCAAATCAAAAGAAATTAATTATATTATTTATAGTTAAAGCATTAACATTGTGGAGGTTTAAATACATTGTACTCTGTTTTATCGAACACTGTTTATTCCACTATATTTAACAGTATAACCCTACCGGTTTCGACGCTTTACCCTCATCTTCAGGGGAGCACAAACAAGTCTTGTTTGTGCAAATTACAAAAACAAATTACAAGAAATTAATTAAGCTTAATTAAAAAAAAAGTTAGTACCACGCAAAATAAATTAGCTTTAACATTTCAAGTAATAATTCACTATAAAATATTAAAAAAAAGTTTGTAAAACATTGAGTTGTTGTTCTGTATTCGGAAAGGAAAATAAATTTAATTTAAAAATAATATTTTCTCCCGAAGAGTAAACCTAATTTACATATTTTGTTCAAAAATAAAAAATTTCAAATTAAAAATAAACAAAATTACACAACATGTTATCCAAGGACTAATGTTGGCGTATTGAGTGGGATTTGCTCGTTAAAAATTATCTGCTTCTTTACCTTTCAGAAGTGAAACTTTTCTCGTTACCAAGGAGAACTCGGAGATACTTTGAATAGATCAAGATGTATCGGTGCTTACATGACCCGAGACAGGGTTCACGTCTTTCCAAGAAGAGCCTATAAGTATCAGACAGCCAATCACGCAGCAAAATAATTGACTACCTTCTCGTTTCTAGAAGGTCTTGACCGAGAGTATCTATTTGAATAAAGCAACGAAATTACAATAACCAAGTTTGAATGTGAGAGTTTAAATGTAATTATGTGAGCTTAAATTATTGTGTCACCTCACGTGTTGAATGATGTTGATGATTATCGAGGTCTTTATTTGGCTAAAAAGTAATATAAATTATTGCTAGGAAGATGTTTCGTTTAAAAGGCACTACACTACTTCCGCCCAGAATTCTAGCACCTGGACGTTCCATGAAACGAGTTATCTTCGGTGAGACACCGGTCTCCTCGGACACTGCAAGAAGTGTCGCGTGGATTGTTCCTGACCGCAGATACAAAGAGTCGATCCATCACATAACATTCCTCATTTTAACATGCTGTCCTTGTTTTTCCTAATTCCTGTAAGAGATAATTCAACTACAGCATAGGTGCTTAACATTATTTTGCCGACCGCCCACTTTGAGAATATTTTTTTTTCTAAAGCCCCCCAATTTTTTTTACTAGTGAATCTGAAACAACTATTGCCACGATTATATTTAAACCTGTAATATTATATACTATAGTCGTAAGATAGGATATGGTATGGTATGGCCCTAGCCTATTTCTGAGTTTAAAGAAGACTGTTTCAATGAGAACAATTAAAACACAAGCATACTTCATTATATTGAAAAGTATTTTTATTAACATTCAAAAGACATTGAATTTATAACTTATCTAGTGAGAAGGTTGAATTTGATGAATTTTAAGGAGTTTGTTAATATCAGGCTCGATTTTACTTAAAAACAACCGTAAGTCGCCGCGTTCAGTAACATGGGGCCGATTTCTCTTTTTAGTTATCAATGTTGCTACAGCACTAAATCCACGTTCAGCTAAATAGGAAGATGGGAATGCTATCAGAAATCGTTGAACAATCGACCATAATCCTGGGTACAGTTGCAAAATCGCCCCCTAATTTTCTCTGGGTCTTCTACTGCCCCCCTGAAAGAATCAAACGCCCAAAAGGGGGCGTTATCGCCCACGTTGAGAACCTATGTTCTACAGGCTAAATGCACCCGCTGGAACATGATCCTTGCCATTCGTTCATCCTAGCAATAGAAGGCGGTTGTTTCAGAGGCTTAGTGGCCCTGATAAAGCTTTACGTGTATTTCAAACTAGGGAGTGATCACATTCTGTGGTACTGCGATGATAATCGAATCAATAATTTCCGAAGACAACTCCACCCAGCCATACACCGGTTCATCTTCGGACCGATTGGCCACTCCGATCTAGTGGCGTCTAAGGATAGTTTTGCTGCATTCGAAGTTTCTATGAAAATACTGACAACTTGCTCGGATGTTTGAACTCCAGCCCTTAATTCGTTTTATACTCGTATATTAAGCATGTTTTCTGCGCTGCGAGTCATATTCCTTCTTCCGTGACGTCGGATTCTTTTCACAGTTAGGTATGTAGCGACCGGAGGAGGAGTCCCTATGGGCAGTACCTTCTTCGTCACTACGTGACGTCACGTTAAAAAAATAAAGAAGATTTCGATCTTCTAGAGTAGAATGCGCTGGATGGGGACCTATTTTATCCAGCATAACAGCGTGGGTGGTGGTGGGATCGAACTGAACTGAACAGCCAGATTTTGATACTGTCCGGTTCAAGTACATATATCATATATTAGTGTTCCACTGACATTGTCTTCTATCGCGACACGCCAAAAAATTAGATAGGTACTAAAAATATTGCGTTAGGCCTCGACCACATAGGTAGAAGCTTCGCTTGGTGCTTAGAGCTACGGTGCGAGCTAAGTGACATATCCTAGCAAACCAACGTACCGCATACTATCGCAATGGCCACACTACACGTTTTACGCCACGCTACGTGACTATTAGTCACCTAGTGAGTCTCCTAGCGAGCAGACGTGTTGGTTAATTTTATTGTATCACCAAGTGATTTTACAAGATGGAGGAAGTTTTATTCCACAATTCTTTGTAGAGAAGTTGAAACTCTCCACTCCATACTTCTAGATAACATTAACATTATGTTATGCACCCAACAAGTTCCAATTTGAGATGTTCGAAATGTTTAACTTAAATTCTCTGAGAAGTAGTTTTCTGCTTAGTGTTGAGAGTGGCATCGTTTGTTGACTCAACCGTTCCCAAATGTCAAATGAATTTGTGCGAAGCACTTTGGTGTTGCCAAGCCTGAAGTCCCCTAGTCTATTAGTCACGTAGCACCTAGCTTATCACTAAGCGAAGCACTTTCGTGTGGCCTTAGCCAATCAATGTATCAAACTACAGTTTATAAGCAAGTCTTGAATCGGGACTCTTCCCCGTTTGCCCAAAAGGACGGGGAGTCCTGGCGACGGATGTGCACATTAGTAGGGTGGCTGGTTCATGGCAACCAGTCACCAGTCACCAGACGACAGTCCCATTCAGGGCCACATCTACTTAACCAGAGTGACCTGCCGAGTAACACGAGGCTAGTCCAGAGATTCGGATTACACAACGTTAAAGGGAGAGGAGTATTTACGATAAAGAAGGAAAACAACGCAATATGGAAACATGTAAACTGACGATAGCAATATACTATACTCGTATATTATAATATCACGTATAATTGTGTCAGTTGAAGATTAATGGGCAAACGAGACAGGGAAAGCTGATAAATCGGCAATAATCGTTGTTATTGTGACAGAAATAGACGTTAGTCACAGACACGCTACCTACAATACGAGTACATATCGCATCATATGCCCTCAAATGGGAGTCAGACAGGGCGTCATGCTCGTATCATATTTACCAGCCGACTATTTATAGTGCTGATAATGTACAAGTAGCACATTATCAAAACATATAATATATACTCGAAACGTACAGTATCAAAATAAGATGATAGAACACAGGAGTATTTTAGCATAGAATTTGATTTATGGGAGTGAAACGTGGACAAAACTAAAAAAAAACTAATAATTGCTGTAGAAATGAAAAGAAATGCACTTGGAAAAATAAATTGGGTGATAATACTATATATGACAGAATGAAATGATTAGAGAAGAATGTGAACTTAAGGCTGATGTGTTGAGTAAGATGAAGAAGAGCAATCTCAGATGGTTTGGACACGTGGAGTGAATGAATAAAGAAAAACTTACAAAACAAATATACAGTGCAAATGTGAGAAAAGGCGTGGTATAGAAAGTATGGTTGGATCAAATGTATGATATTTTGAACGACGGAAATGTAAGAAGTAAGATAAATCGTAGTAGCTTTATAAGGTGTATGGGTGTGAAAGAGGCGAAATATGTGTGTTGAGATAGAAAAGTCTACCGCTCTGTAATTTCTGCTTACCCCAACAGGGGTTACCATCTATGTAAAACATTAACCATCCAGTATACATAATTTGTTAACACTGTTGATGGTCTCCGGAGTATCGGTCCGGTTTAAGGGCATCCTACTCCTCCATCGGACGGTTTAAACGGATGTGGGGAATTCGCTTGAGATTTCGCTGATTGTTATCAATATATACCGGTATTGCTTTATCTGGGATATGTAGAAGTGTGGCAGCTGATATAGAAAGAACAAAACAAGTCCAGGACCTAAGACTTGTATGATCACCAACCAGCAATATCGATATTGAAATCCTGAAATAGTTCCATGAAGACAGAGTACACGAACTCACGATTCCTCCGGATAAAGTGCGATTTCTGTACAGGATTGGATGAAGCTCTCGGAAGAGCACTTGAAGACCGACTACCTTGACCTACTTTGAGAGCACTTAATAGACTCCCGAGTCGTCGTTGCCGGGCCTCGCAGTCGAGGATTCCCTCGCCACTCCAACATCAGTCTTGAACCGTTCTCCCACATCGATCGTGTGATCTTCTGTGAGAGAACAGCCCGATCCTAGATGTTCACTCTCTCCCGCAAATGTCACAGACATGCGGACGGACCTGCTGAACCACCTGGCCATGCTGACGCATGTTCGCAGCGTGCTAAGTGTTTCTCACACGTCTAGCCGCTGAGATACCATCAGCCCGAGAACATACGGCTCTCCACCCCTCACGGTCCCGAGCCACCTGCTCCCAGTCCTCAGGCGCCCCGCATAAAGTAAGCGACTCTCGCAGACTGTCCTTATAGCGCCTCCTCAGCGCTACTCCGAGTAGGGGTGACTAGATGCAAGGTGAACATGCAGAGGTGGAGTTATCTTAATGAATCTAGCACTAAATGTGATTGTGGAGATGTAAAGGACTTACACAACACATGCTAGTTTGTCCGAACATCGGGACTACACGCTCTGGGCAGGACCTAATTGATGTAAATGATTGATGTAAGGCGATCTCTGTTGCTTCCTACGGAAACATTTATCATAATTGATGGTTCAGACACGGAAATAAAAAATGTTAAATTTCTGTTCGCTTGATCTACTCGTACTTGCCCTGTCCCAACCCATTGCCTAGGTAGGCTGTTGGGGTCGGCTCTTCTCGTTCTTAGGCTGTATGTTATGTTCTTCGGTTCTGGGTGCCGCTTTCATCTAGGCCGTTTCTCTGCAGGATTTTGGAGCATTGAGTTATCCATGAGTTATTTGGTCTTCATTTAAACGGTTGTCGAGGAAGATCCACAGACATTGCCTGATTTACAATATGGTCTGGTGGTCTCCATCTTAAGTGCCCGTACCATCTCAACTGTCGCTCTTCCAGTTTACTGTTTATGTCAGTGACCCCTACGCTACTACGAATGCGTGAGCTCTTAATTTTATATTTTAGTGATACTCCTGCCGACCACCTAAGCATTCGCATTTCTGCTGTTTCAAGTTGCCTAGAGTAGGAGCTGTACATAGTCCAGCATTCTGAGCCATACATAATTGCGGGTCTAACGATAGTCTGGTTCACCTTTCCTTTTAGTTTTATAGACATTTTTTGGTCACACAAGACTCCTGTTACCGATCTGAATTTCACTGTTCTGTTCGCTTGATATTATACAATATAACGTCAGAGGGAAATCATTAAACACACATATGAAAGCTAAAGACGGGAGCTCACGATGAAATGATATCATGGGTGAGCGCAGATTTCCAAGAAAGCGACAATTATGGCGCCAGTGTGTTGGGTCAACACATAAAATGTTCGAGAACATGCATATGTTGGGATTTCTCTTAACGATTCGAATACTCGGAATCCTTTTACGAGTGCAGCAAACTTGGCTCGTATTTGTTGGAGATGCAGAAAAATATATATGAAGATATTTTTTTAGATATACACAGAATGTCTGGTATCAGTTACAAACCAATATAAAACTCGCTCCGCCCTTGGCATGCTTTAAGAAGCGACTGAAAAAACTCTTCATTTTTAGTCAGTAAAATAACGTGTTTCATTCCTGATGTTTCTTTTCCTTTCCTCTCCACCATCCTTTCCTTTCTTTTTGCTTGATGATATCTCACTTTATATGAAAAATAATGTTCGGGTGATTGTCCGTCTTTTATTTATTTATTTTATTTATTTAACACTTTTATTGCAATACGATCTGGCGGGCTTATTGCCAGGCGGCAATCTCTTCCAACCAACCAGACAAAAGTAAATGAAGCAAGTTACGTGGTCGCATAAATCATTCAAATGACTATCCATCCACACGAAATCCATAAACATATACGTGAGAACATGCCCACAAACCCCACAAAGACGGACAATCACCCGAACATTATTTTTCATATAAAGTGAGATATCATCAATCAAAAGGAAAGGAAAGGATGGTGGAGAGGAAAGGAAAAGAAAAATCAGGAATGAAACACGTTATTTTACTGACTAGAAATTAAGAGTTTTTTCAGTCGCTTCTTAAAGCATGCCAAGGACGGAGCGAGTCTTATATTGGTTTGTAACTGATTCCAGAGTCTCACTGCATGGACAGTAAAGGACGACGTGAAAAAAGAGGAGCGGTGAACTGGAAAGGCCAATAAACAATCTCTGTTTGAGCGTAGCGCTAATCCATGATTGGAAAGATGCTGAAAATTTTCGGCGAGATAAGAGGGTGCGGCGGGACAGTTAAGGATATTATACAATAGAGACAGTATGTGAATTTGGCATCTATTTCTAACATTCAACCAGTTCAACATTCAACATTCAACCAGTTTGTGGGTTTCGTGGGTATATATACTGGTATATGCTCACGTATGTGTTTATGGATTTCGTGGGGATGGATAGTCATTTGAATTATTTATGCGACGACGTAACTTGCATAATTTACTTTTGTCTGGTTGGAAGAGATTGCCGCCTGGCAATAAGCCCGCCAGATTGCAATAAAAGTGTTAAATAAATGTTGACGATGGTAAAATGGGGTGAAAAAGTTAATTTGTTACATACGTACCATCACGCCTTTTCCCTGTCAGGGCAAGCAGAGGGAAAAGAGCGGCAGACTATTATATCTCGACACACATCCGTCGCCTCTTCTACATCCATACAATTCCTCATACAACTCTTACGATTTATCTGATTTTATACGTTCACTTCTTTCAAAATATTATTCACTTGATCCCACCATACTTTACTTGGTCTTCCTCTACCACGCCTTCCACTCAGATTTGCACTTTATATTTGTTATGTTAAACTTTCTTCTTTGATTCATTCCACATTCCCAAACCATTTCATGTGCACTTCATCTTACTCAACACATCAACCTTAAGTTCACATTCATCCCTACTCACTTCATTCCGTATTCTACTACACATTATCCCCCCATGTATTCTTCTCTTTTTATTATTCTAGCACATATTCTGCAGTTTTGATTCTAGTTCCACGTCCACGTTTCACTCCCATACAACAAAGTTGGTATTAAAATACTGTTCAGAACTATCTTGGTAGATTTTGATATTTTAGTATCCCATTGACTCCGATCGCTGCACGCCAAAAAAAAAAGGTACTAAAATGTGAAAATATTGTTAGCGAACCGGTTAACAATTTTTAAATCAACGCATCAAACAATGTATAAGCCAAGCCAGTCTTGAATCGCGGCACTGCCTGTACGAGTATAAGCCAAGCCAGTCTTGAATCGCGGCACTGCCTGTAACTATAGTATTTGCCAAGTATTGAATCAGATTTGTTTGTTTAATGCTGTTTATCATAAATTTGAAGTGTAAGGCAAACAGCGCGCGGGCATCCCGGAGCGGGCGCGGAACAGGTTTGACGACCGTCCGTCTCCAGCTTGCTGCGTCTTGAATGTAACCAGTTGGAGGCACCGCACCGCACCGCACGATTATCTAAAAACTAACGAAATGACATTTTAGAAAGACGAATTACGACCGTATTGGTCAGCGACAAAACGCTTAATGGTAAACTGGACAGTCGAGTGTGCTGTGCTGCTGGCACTTAGTAGCTGTCTAGCATCAATTATTGGACCGCCTCCTCTTGGTATCATACTAAGTGTATATCATCTAATAAAAATAACATATTATACTTCATGATATAGCGGTAGAACACCTAATATACACTACAATATTCGTGGTACAGTGGTAAAATATCAAAGCGACAGCTTTCGTGATGTAGTGGTTTAATATCTAATTAAAACAAAACTCGTTGAAGTGTAGTGATAGAATATTTCATAATCACGACAGCTTTCGTGGTATAGTGATAGAATATCGTCGACAGTTTTGGTATAGTGATAGAATATCTCATAATCACGATAGCTTTCGTGGTTTAGTGATATAATATTTCATAATCACGACAGCTTTCGTAGTTTAGTGATAGAATATCTCATAATCACGACAGATTTCGTGGCATAGTGATAGAATATCTCATAATCACGACAGCTTTCGTGGTATAGAGATAGAATATCGTCGACAGTTTTGGTATGTGGATAGAATATCTCATAATCACGATAGCTTTCGTGGTTTAGTGATATAATATTTCATAATCACGACAGCTTTCGTAGTTTAGTGATAGAATATCTCAAAATCACGACAGCTTTCGTGGCATAGTGATAGAATATCTCATAATCACGACAGCTTTCGTGGCATAGCGATAGAATATCTCATAATCACGACAGCTTTCGTGGCATAGTGATAGAATATCTCATAATCACGACAGCTTTCGTGGCATAGTGATAGAATATCTCATAATCACGACAGCTTTCGTGGTATAGTGAAGAATATCGTCGACAGTTTTCGTGGTATAGTGATAGAATATCTCATAATCACGACAGTTTTCGTAGTATAATGGCAGAACATCACATAAATACGGCAACATTCGTGGTACAGAGGGAGAATAGCGGTAGAATATCTAAAAAGCAAGAAAAAAAGTTAACATCTAACTAGAGAGGTTTGGAATTCTATTTCCGACGGTGACAATTTGCTTTGTGGTGTCGTTCGACTTTTGCTGTGTTGTTCTATTCTATAGCATAACACTGCTTACGTGACAATGTTAAATTATATTTGTTTTAATATTTGTATCAAAAGGGTCATTTAACCGTTGGTATAAAATAAATAAATAAAAATAAAAAAAGTTCGAGCGTAATTTTTTGTTGATAATGTCTTCAACAGACTTCTCGTTAGTTGAAAAAATGCAAATATAGCAATACACGTACACACGTCGGATTGTTTTATTTACAATAAAAGAAAGGTTTAGTGATAGAACGACCTCCGTGGTCTGGTGGTAAGACACTTGGTCTGCCGATCCGGAGGTTGCGCGTTCGATCCCCGCTGGAACCCAGATTTTTTTTAAATAGGATTCCAGTCTGGTTAACACTTAGGGCCTATAAAAACATATTTCTGATTGGTTGGAAGAGATTGCCACATGGCAATAAACTCGCCAGGTTAAAAAAAGGTTTGAAAAAACAATAAAAAATGCCATTTAATGAGGCTGTATTTCTATATTCATATACTTGATCACAAAATAAAACAATAAATAAATTCACGGAACTATTGATCGGATATTTATAGCATAACATAAATATATTGTATTATTATACTTTTTTAAAGAATTTCGCTTCAAATCGAACAAAAAACTCGCATAAAAAAGTACGCACGAGGAGAAAATAAAATTCAACGTAAAAATAAAGAGTCGAGATTGAGAAGAATTCTTAGAAACGGTCGTATAATGATCTTGGGAATGGTTATATTGCTCTCCATTGTGTTGGCTGATTGCACATTCCGGCCTCCCGGCATCTCGGCATCCCGGGCTGACTGTCAACAACTTATGTTATATCCAGGGACATTAGACTAGCTTTATTTACATCAAAATATAACAATATACGAGTATATATGAAGAATAAGACGAAACAATATAGAAAAGCAACAAATGTTAAAACGAAGAGCCTCACAATATCTAAGACCCCGGCCCGGTGAGATGCAAACTAGCAGTGAATAACAAAATAATAGAGCGAGTGATGGAGTTTAGGTATCTTGGAGTGAGCATCAGTAGCAATGGAAATCTGTATGATGAAACCTCGAGACAGGTCAATAAGGCGGCTGCAATATCGGGATGCTTAAGAACACCGGTGTGGAATAATAAACACACGAGAATAGAAAGTAAAGACAGAATATACAAGACACGTGTGAGACCGATAGTCACCTATGGAATAGAAACCAGAGCAGACACATCTAGAACAAAATCTCTCCTGAGAACCTCGGAAATTAAAACACTGAGATGTATAACCGAAAACACACTAAGATATAGAATCGGAAACACTGAAATAAGGAGAAAGTGTAGTACGGAAGACATCGTCAGGTGGGGAAGACAACGAAGGCGATACTGGAACGAACATGTAAACAGAATGCAAGACGACAGACTTCCACGTGTCGCCCTTCAAGGGAACCCAGCCGGAAGAAGATTACCGGGAAGACCTCCGAAGAGATGGCGTGACAGCTGGCAATCCACGTCACAAGAGGGGGAACAAGCGGAACAAACATGTCATGATCTATAGGAAGAGGAAGAAGAAGAAGAACAAATTTGAAAGAGAACAGACAACGCGTTAACAACCACACGGGTCGCTGTCTCATGGATAGCCAGAAGAACGGACGTTTCTATCGTCGTTGTCGTCGTCGAGGAACATCTGAACATTCCAACGTCAATCTCAAACTGCTCCTCCACGTCGATCCTGTGATCTTCCGTGAGAGAACAGCCCGATCCTACCTGCCGAGTCTCGTAACGCTGACTGTTTCTCAAACGTCTAGTTGTTGAGACGTCATCAACTCGAGAACCGACAGCTCTCCACTTTCCACGATTCTGAACCACCTGCTCCAAAGTCCTCAGGCGCCCGTACAAGAACGTTTCTGTACAATTCAGTAGTCAGCGGTATCAGTCTAACGGTTAGCATTCACGCTATGAAATCGGAAGCCCCGGATTTGATTCCTGGCGGATTCTCTTCCGGATTGGGTTTACTTTTATACAACTTTACATCTCAATTTATGTTTTTATGTATATGCTGATTATCATAAATGATTATTACATTGCTATTAAGCAACACAAAAATAGTGCTAACTAAAACTACTATAAGAATGGCAGCAGCGGATTAGAGCTGCCGAACGTTTTGGAAATGTAACCTAATTGCCATCGGAACTTTGGGTTTAGTGCAGCGTTTCTCAACCTATTTACCTTTGCGGAACCCTTGAAATAATATCCACATCTCAGGCAAATCATATATAAAAAACGAATATGAAATTAAACACACAAATAACTCGATACATTTACATATAATTAGCATATTCATCACTATTTCTCGCGGATTCTTAGGGTTTCGGGGCACCCCGGTTAAGAAAGGCAGGTTTAATCTGTCAAGAATGTGTGCTTGCCGAAATGCAACAGTATACACACAGCCGACTTTCATCCACAGGATAGTTAACAATCATATCCGATCATGAGGGATAGCCTATCATCAACAATCATATCCGATCATGAAGGATAGCCTATCATCAACAATCATATCCGATCATGAGGGATAGCCTATCATCAACAATCATATCCGATCATGAGGGATAGCCTATCATCAACAATCATATCCGATCATGAGGGATAGCCTATCATCAACAATCATATACGATCATGAGGGATAGCCTATCATCAACAATCATATCCGATCATGAGGGATAGCCTATCATCAACAATCATATCCGATCATGAGGGATAGCCTATCATCAACAATCATATCCGATCATGAGGGATAGCCTATCATCAACAATCATATCCGATCATGAGGGATAGCCTATCATCGATCCGATCATGAGGGATAGCCTATCATCGATCGATCGAGAGTTCAGTTCGATCGGGCCACCATCACCATCCACGCTATTATCGGGGAAAAAATAATATTTACCTTAAGTTCACATTCATCCCTAATCCCTAATCCCACCCATACTCTATCATATATTGTCACCCCCTATATTCTTATCAGCGCTTCCTACAGCATTTGTTCGGCGCTTATCAGTTTTTTTTTTCAGAATAAACAGAATACAGAATAATTATTCCTAAAAAATACAAACCTAATTAAAGTTTTCATAACTTTTCATTTAAAAAAACGGCCACCGACAGATTTCATTATAAACCGCGATTGCTTATAATTCCTTAAAACGAAGAATCCTCGCTAAATAACATATATTTGTAAAACTTAAAACATCAAGAGTTTACGTAATTTCTATATAAAGTAACAACAGTTGGAAGCCAATAGATCCGCACATTAAATATAATATTACACCCGAGCGTTCACATTCACGCAGAGCCAGCCGCTGCTGCAACGTGGCCTGTAGGCGGGCGCGGGCGCGGGCGCGGGCGCGGGCCGTCGGACAGTGTCAAGGATACTACGCCGCACTATACGACACTAGTCGAGACCTTGCCTAAATGGCGGCGCCGTGAGAGAGGGCACCAGGCCACCAACCGCCGTATTATGTAACTAACTCTTGGTAACTAATGGATTTGATCTAAACTCCGAGTTACGAAACAGATCTTGAGACGCGCCTGTATTTGAGCGAAGAGTTCAAATGTAGCGATTAGTTTGATGTCATACATCTCTCGTAATCAGTGCCGCATTTGTAAAGACGGCGCCCCTGAGCAGTTCGCCACTTGCACCCCTGAGCAGTTCGCAAATTGCCCCCCCCCCCCCCCCACATACTCATTGTTTTAAAAAAATTACCTTTTCCGTTTCTGTTCAGCAAATTATCATCAAGATAAGCCCTCACATCACGATGGCAGTGGGAAGATGCAAGCAAGCCACAGAGTTCTAAGATTTATATTCAAAGTAATAGATAAGTGTAACCCACGTGTATCGTCTTTTATGACAGTAATTTTAGGGACCACTTTATCCACTGTTGTCACCTGTTTGTGTGTGGAGTGTTTATCTATTTATAAATTGAGGGAAGTATTTGGTAAGTTGTCTTCTCTTTTATGATGTTTATGGGTCCCCCTCTACCCCAAACACGTCGTTGAATTAAGACCATAAATGTTATTGACGAACATATCCGAAGGGATGAATCGACTTGTCAGCGGCTCTGGTAGGCATCGTCAGGTTTCGGCATCCTCCTGATCGCCCCGCCCCACATCCCTCCGGTTCCCTGAAACAGCAATAAACCGCCAGCCGCACAAGATGAATGCACCATCTTACTGGAAATAAAAGCCTTCATCCCTAAATTCTTGCAGGAAGTTTAAGTAAATTGGACGATGTAAAATGTGTGTATACATTTTTTTGGGATACCCTATACATTAATACGTTCAGTGCTGAGAATACGCCTCACGTACGAGTATCCATCCAAACATACACCCAGTTATGTTGATCATTTTTGTGTCACTTTTGTATATCTTTGAACCGGAAACTTTCAGACCTTACTACGAAGAATGCCCGCTCTGCGCACGACATCGATGGTCTTAGTGTACCCCGCAACAGAATATTTATTGCGTTGCTGTTTGCCCTAGAAGCGCCAACACAAACCTTCTTTTTGCCAACCTCTATGAGGCAATGAGGATGGACATTAGCACACTGAAATCAACTGCTTTGGCACGGCTTCCGGTTCTTGCTAACCTCCGAGTGATATTCCTAACGTACTTCTCTAAGGATCAGATCTGCCATCAATATAATATAACGCATCATTTACTTGCTTATAAAGTACTTCTCTAAGGATCTGATCTGCCATCAAGATAACATAACGCATCATTTACTTGCTTACAAAGTACTTCTCTAAGGATCTGATCTGCCATCAATATAATATAACGCATCATTTACTTGCTTACAAAGTACTTCTCTAAAGATCTGATCTGCCATCAAGATAATATAACGCATCGTTTACTTGCTTATAAAGTACTTCTCTAAGGATCTGATCTGCCATCAAGATAACATAACGCATCATTTACTTGCTTAAAAAGTACTTCTCTAAGGATCTGACCTGCCATCAAGATAACATAACGCATCATTTACTTGCTTAGAAAGCAAACATTTAATGAAATATAACAAAAAATAGCTTTAAATTTAACTTTTACAGCTGGTAAAAAATGCACACCTGCATTTGCATCGTCTTCAAACTCAAATGATTCACGTAGCATACGAATTATAATATGAATTTTGTATACCGTAATATTTTAAACTAATAAATTTTAATAATTAGGAAAATTGTTTACAAATATAAGTAGATCTTATTTTTCAAATACTGAAATATTTCGGTGCTCCCTTGATGTAGCTCCACGGTCATATAGTACGCCGCGCCCCCTAGTTTGACGAGCACTGGTATACAACTATTTAAAAAAAAAACAGTGTGTTCTAGAGAAGAGAGAAAGTAAAATATTGTAGAAAAATCCACACTGGGAATAACCAGAAAATAATGAAAAACAAATTTAATCACGATCAGATTGACTCGGTTTGGAAAAAAAAAACATGAAAAATAAAAGTGCGAGGCTATGCTATGACCACAGATAAAAGTGTGAGGCTATGCTATGACCACAGATAAAAACGATATCTATTTAAGGAACAGTCATTCGCGTCATGATAAATACATGTGATAGAAGAATGAAGCAAACAAAATACTGAATTAAAAAACATAAAAAAATAAAACATTGAAAATACGAGTATATCATTTTCTCCAGTCGAGCGGATGTGGTTTTAAGATAATAGCTCCATTGGCAAATATTGCACAACGCGTTATGACAGAAAACAAACACGGACTTAAAAAGACATACAATAAACCGCAGAATCATAAACAACCCAGGCAGGCTAACTCCAATGTCAGCAAATGAATCCACTGTACCATAGTCTGTAGCGTGGACGCCAGCAGCCAGCACCTGGTCTGAGGTTCTCGATAAGCTATCTGACGTCTCCACCATTGTAGCTTCATCATCATGCTGTTCTACGTCCAATAAAAAAAAAACATTTCAAATTTCGAGTTATTAAAGATGAACTAAATCAAAGACTGAAAGTGTTATTGAAAAGGATGAATTTTCGGCAAATTATGATACAGTCTTTGCTGTTCCTGGTCTTGTGGCGTGACATGGTCCGCCTGTAAGGCTTCGGCCACACAGGTAGGAGTCTCGCTTGATGCTTAGAGCTATGGCTGCGAGTTAGGCGACATATCCTAGCGAACCAACGCACCGTATACTATCGCGATGGCCACACTGCACGCTTCGCACCACCTTGCATGACGATTAGTCACCGAGTGAATCTCCTAGCGAACAGACGTGTTGGTTAATTTTATTGCGTCACCGTGATTTTACAAGTAGCGGAAGTTTTAATAACAGCTGTGTATAAAAGGGAGCCTTTGTGGAACCCATGGAGCAAATTATACAAAAAATGTACCTGTAATAAAATCACTTTGGAATGAAGTTGCGCAGGAAGTAAATTAATATGGTAAGTTGTAATGAAATTGGTTAGTTTTGAGAGTGGCATCGTGTGTTGACTCAACCGTTTCCAACTGTCAAATGAATTTGTGCGTAGCACTTTGGTGTGGCCAAGCATGAAATCACCTAGTATATGAGTCACGTAAAACCTAGCTTAGCACCTAACGAAGCACTTTGCTGTGTCCTCGGCCTAAGTGTTAGTTAGAGATATGGGTGGCGTGTGCAGCTTTGGGAAACACTTGAAGACAACCCTTGTTGGAAGCCTTATAAGAACTATGACTATATATGAACACTACACACGTACAATAAACTACACATATATGGCAGCTGAAGTATCACTATCACATATCGGAAGATCTACAAAAATGTCTCAGTTATTCGTCTTTCTTGGTAAGGTTTCTAACCAAATCTATTTTTCTAAACATATGCAAATACGGGGTAGTACCTTATCTAATAGGGGTAGAAACCCCCCTTTTCTACCCTTAATACTTGCGAGTATATACTATATATTTATAATGAAATATTTTTATTTTGTCAAAAATAGTAGGTTCGAATCCCGAGTTAGGGCGTCCTTGAGGAGTGTGTGTCTCTAAATGGCGCAATGTAAATTATTATTATTACGTAATGGATCGACTCTCTGTATCTGAGATAAAGAACAGTCGAGAACAGCGATACTTCCTGCATTACCCGAGCAGCCTGGTCCAAGTGATGAATATCTCGTTCGGAGTCTCGGTCCAATGGTAGGACGCCTTACTCCTTCATCGGATAAGTTCTGACTGATATGATATTTCATTGGATATTTTGGTTCCTGTTTTAGGAGACGGGGAGGGATAGTTTTATGTAATTTGTTTGATGAATGATTATGAGAAATAATAAGACGTTAAATACTTGTATACATGTGATGTTATATAAATGATATTACATACGAATATACATATATTTGTGGATGTGCGATGTCACACACGGTTATATATATTAGATGGGTGGTGAGAAAGAAATGGAGGTGAGATGATGGTGGGTAAATCATAGGATGTTGTATATAAATATGGGTATTTGGGGAGACGTGTGTGCCTTTTAAAAATATATTAATACATAAATATGGGAAATACGCGATTGACTATGGTGGGAGGCTGTCGTCTGCCGCTTGAGGAGTCGGTGTCGGTGTATAAATAGGTGTAGAAAATGGTGTAGAGAAAGGTGTAGAAAATGGTGTAGAAGACGGGGGGGTATTCAGAGTGACGGGGTCATTTGCAGTTGGGGGGGCGTTTGCGGGTGGGCGGGTGCGGAGAATAGATTTTGGACGTGGGTGCTTGTAGTTGGTGTTCGCGTTGTAGTTTCCGAGATTTTGTATGACGGGGTTGGGATGTCTTGATATTGAACTGTAAAACCTTTCGGCCAGAGCTCGCATGTGATCGGGGATAGTTTCGAGTGCGGTGTCCGCGTGGAGTCTAGAGTTACGAACTATGTAGGGCGCGTTTAATATCATGCGGAGGGCTTTGTTTTGAACGATTTGGGTGTGATTTATCGTGGTAACCGGCGCGTAGCCCCATACCGGAAGGGCGTATGTCAATTGCGGTCTGATGATCGATTTATAAAGATGGAGTTTAGTGCGCGGACTTAATTTACTGAATTTACCGACCAATGGGAATAATGATTTTAAGGTTCCGAGAGCTTTTGCTTTTACAATGAGGGCGTGTTTGCGCCACGTGAGTCTACTGTCTAAGGTGAGGCCTAAGTATTTCACGTGGTCGGTCCATGGGACGCTCTGGCCGAAGAGTTTTAGAGTTCTGACGGGTTCGATGTATTTGCGTGAGAAGCGGACTGCTGTGCTTTTGGAGGGATTAATTTTGATCTTCCATTCTGTGCACCATTGCTCCAGAATGGGAATGAAGTCTTGCAGTCGGTTGTGGGAGTCGGACTCGTATTTGGATGATGAGAGGAATGCTGTGTCGTCGGCGTATTGCGCGGTGATACAGTGTGCGTTAGAAAATTGGGGCATATCGCTCGTATATATATTGTACATGATGGGGGACAGGAGTGCACCTTGGGGCACACCTGCCAGAATGGGGCGCGGGGAGGAGTTTATTCCGTCTATTTTGACGGAGAAGGAGCGATTTTCTAGGAAGGAGGCGATGATTTGCACTAGTCTAAGTGGAATACCCGTCTTGTGTAGCTTGTATACGAGTCCGTTGTGCCAGACGGTGTCGAAGGCTTTGGCCACGTCTAGCGAAAGGAGGGTCGTGAGCCCTTTGGCTCTGAAGGATTTGATAATTTGCTCTACAACGCGAAGAAGTTGATGGTTGGTCGAGTGCATCGGCATAAATCCGTGTTGCGATTCTGGAATGACGTTGCGCGCGTATATTTCAGTCGAGAGACGGTCGAGGATTAATCTCTCGAGCACTTTACCTAGGGTGGAGAGCAGACTGATCGGTCTGTGATTTTCGGGGATGGCGTGGCTTTTGCCCGGTTTGGGGAACATAATGACATCGGCGTTTTTGAACGGGGTCGGGAAGAATTTGTGTCGAAAGCAGGCGTTGAAGATGGCTGTAATGGTGCAGATGGCTTTTTTAGGGAGTTTTTTGAGAGTGAAATTGTTGATTTTATCGGGGCCGGGGGCTTTTTTATTGACTAGATTTTTTATGATTGTTTGAATTTCTCGCGGTGAGAAGAAGTCTGAGGTGGGGGGGGTTTGTTCGTTGAGTATGTTGACAACTGCATTGTCGACCATTGTTGTGTGAGTGGGGTCTGAGAGATCTGTATTTGGCGAGAAGATATTCGCTAGAGTCGGCGAAGGTCTCTGCGCGGTCGCGAGCAGAGAAGACGGTGCCGTTTGGCCCTTGGAGAGAGCTGGGGCGGGGGGGCGTATTTCGGAGGCAACGTGTGAGTTTCCATTTGAGTCCTTCGTTGTATTCGAGGGACTCGACGAAGTCAGACCATTTATCGTTTCGGATCTGTTGTAAGTGGAATTTTATTTTTTTTACTAATCTGTTATATTCTGCTTTATACGAGGGGACAGCTGTGCGTTGCCACAGCTTTCGGATTTTATTTTTCTCCACAATCAGCGTTTTGATGTGTGGAGGAAGGGGGAGTTCTGGTTTGTCGGCGGGTCTCACTTTTGAAGCGGACGTGAGAGCGGATTTTATGGTGGTTGTGAAGTCGTATATAGCAGTATCGATGGAATTCGTGTCTGGAAAAGTTGTTGGAATTTTAATGCAGTTGTCTACGTAGGTGGCGAAGTCACCCCACGAGGTGATGTGCCGCGGTGGGGGTGAGGGTGAGAAGGGCGGAAAGCCATCCGTCAAGTGAAGTAGTACCGGGTAGTGGTCGGATTGAAGCTGGTGAACGGTCGTGAGGTCTGTTTGATAGGGGATGTCATTATGCACGATGATGTCTATGACGTCAGGGCGATGGTTGGGGTTTAGTGGATAGAGTGTGGGGGACGTAGGTCCGACCACGAAGTATCTCTTACGAGAAGAGATTTCGTCGAGCGTTTTGCCATGCGCGTTGGGAGTGTGGCTGTGCCAGAAGGGGTGTTTGGCGTTGAGATCTCCTGCTATGATGGTGGGGATGTTATCGGCAAAGAATGAGTCCAGTTCGGTCTCGACAAGTGGGGAAGATGGGGAGAGATATGTTGCGCACAGTTTGAGGGGGCCGTGGTTGGTAGTGTTTACTATGACGCATGAAACTTCTAAGTTATCGGTGATAGGGGAGCAGCCTGGTGTCTTGCGCCGAACAAGGCTCGTTTCGTGGAACGCCCGGTACTTACCAGGTGGTAATATTCTAGGCGGAAGTAGTGTCGTGCCTCTGACACGAAAATAAGACTTGTTTCCTTACTCGCTTTAACACGAAAAAAATATAAGTAAACATAAGTCCGATTTACAACGGTTTGAGATTACCAGAAGTGAATCCATGAATGCTAACCGCTTCAGGTAGGTAGCAGAGTTCTAAAATGAATTATTTACGTGTATCCGACGTGTTTCGTATTTTATGTCAGTGATTTCAGGGATTACCTTTATCCACTTTTGTGTCACCTGTGTGTGAGGTGTTGTGTCACCTGTGTGTGTTCCACTGTTGTGTCACCTGTGTGTGAGGTGTTTTGTCACCTGTGTGTGAGGTGTTGTGTCACCTGTGTGTGTTCCACTGTTGTGTCACCTGTGTGTGAGGTGAGGTCCACGTATACTTTGAAGAAGAATTTGAGTAGTTGTATTCACTTTGTGTTGTTTATGTGTGCGCCCTCCATTCCAGATAAGCTGGCAAATCCAGCCAGAAATGTTATTGACGAACATATCCAAAGGGATGAATCGGCTTTTCAGCGGCCCTGGTAGGCATTGTCAGGTTCTGTTGTCCACCCGATAACCCCACCCCACAACCCGCTGAAGGCAGCACCCGACTATAGGAAACAGCAACACGCCGTCAGCCACGGAAAAAGACAAAGAAGAAAGCATAGCAAGGCGAAGAAGAAGATGTACAGTGTTTGATGGGTATTTAAATTATATAGAATAAACGGTTATAGTGTGAGGATGGGAATGTAGCGGCTGCGATCTTACAAATTTGACCTTTACCGCATTTGCGTATGTCTGAAAACATATTTGGTGAGGAAACCGCGGAAAATTCAACAAAATGAAGGCGACCTACAGAGTAGCTGCGCAAGTCTTCCGTTATGTGACACTAACACATTCGGCATTGCTAACCGCTTGACCACGACCGCCGGATATGGGACAAGAGGGTTCTGCTTCTCAGAAGCGATATCTGAAAACAAATTAGATGTTAAGTCTAATATTACGCTCACAGATATTACTTTATGCAAATACACAGTTAGACAGTTGACAAAATGATAAAAAATTATCCTATATTTGTTTTCGTAAGATTGAATAAACGCCAAATAGTAAGCTTCGCGGCTTTGTGATGACTTGAACCAGAGATGGGGAACCTTTTCACGTTGGAAGGCAGCATTAAGTTAGCTGTAACCTAATAATGCAGCATTCAAGAAACTTCAATAAGATGCACTTCAAAATACACATTATTTTTTGAAAATCTATCCACTCTGTATTAATTATCTTATTTTATTAATATAAATAACCTAGTATAAACGAAACATTAAGGACAATACTTTGCCCCTGGAGTTGAGTAACCCTGAATCAACATGTGGAAGGTTTCGATTCTGCAAAGCAACTTGCATCTCGTTCTACAAGTGAGCCCATGTGTTTTCCATATCTCAAGATCTATCCATAAAATTCTCGAAAAATTCTATTCTTCTTGTTCTATGTAAGCCTTGTTCCACTAAAAACAAATCTAAGTTCTTTACCACCATGAAATAAGTCTTCGACAATTACGTAAGTCTACTTGGTGAAGTTTGGTAATAGTTTGTGGTATACATACATATATTGAACTTAAATATACATATTAATATTAAATAATTTTAAACAATGGCTGTAATTTATTATTACTACTGCTTTTTGTATCTTCATGTTAGTTTAAGATAAAGTTTTGTATTTTTTGTCAATAATTTGAAGTACTTGTATAACTTGTCATATATTCATTTGTATATAAAAGACTGTTGTGTCGTTAATTAAATAAAATTAAAATAAAAAAATACACCATCGTGAGGCAGTGGTGCCAGTCAGGTGGGGAAGTAAATATACATTCTAGAGTTGCATTAGAACTAAATTATGAGCAAAGCAGGCGTCAAAATAGTCCTTAGGACTGACGAATGTTTCAGGCGTCAAAATAGTCCTTATGACTTACTAATGTTTCAGGCGTCAACATAGTCCTTATGACTTACTAATGTTTCAGGCGTCAACATAGTCCTTATGACTTACTAATGTTTCAGGCGACAAAATAGTCCTTAAGACTTACTAATGTTTCAGGCGTCAACATAGTCCTTATGACTTACTAATGTTTCAGGCGTCAACATAGTCCTTATGACTTATTAATGTTTCCGGCGTCAAAATAATCCTTATGACTTACTAATGTTTCAGGCGTCAAAACAGTCCTTAAGACTTACTAATGTTTCATTCGTGGCCGTCAGCTGAGAGGATTATTTCAATAAATGTTATTTTAATCTTTGGTATTTTAAATATGTTAATTTTAAGATTAAAATAAAAATGATAAAAGTGAACAAAAACATATTAATACACATACAAGGATTTGTTCTGCAAAATGTTGAATTACTGAAAAATGTCGTCCTTGACGGCCTACAAGGCCACAGGTGCCCCACCTCTGACAAACACTTTTTCATAAATGTTTTTTTAAGTCAGTTCGCCACAGGTTTTATAACTACAAACATTCTGGTCAGAGAACGTAGGACTTGAGTGTATTTACACTGTGTGTTGGGACAGACTGAGTCCACCATGCGGAGCAATCAGGTGGCTTTGATATTTTGGATGTTTGCATTTGGACCAAAGTAAACAGGCCCAGTCAATAACATGCGTAGATTCGTGCTTACCATTCGAGTTGGTCTTTAAAATGATGATCCAATTCGCTTTGTTCTCCGCACTACTTTCACATAGGCTAATCGTAGTATAGGAGTATGTCAAACTATAATATGTCATGTCCAACACATAATTATGCGATTAGAATTCATAGCGTTCCATTGGGTTGGTACTTGATTGTTAGTTACTATTAATTGAGCAATAAAACGACAATTTATACAGCGCCATTTAGAGATGAGAATCTCCTTAAGGGCGCTCTAACGCTCGGGACTTGACCCCACTATTGTTAATAGATTAAAAATATTACAAGATAAAACCTATATAAACTGAGTATAAGGATAGGAAAATAGTGGCTGCGGCCATTAGATTAGTATTTTCCCACACATGAAAATAATTTAAAATAATATTTGTATGTGCTTCTTCGCCTATTTTTTTTATACTAATGTTTTTAGTGCATTTATACAGCATTTATTCGGCTCCTTTCATTCTTTATCCGCCGGAAAACCAATATAATAATAATAATACCTCGGTCATGGTGATAGAAAAGGGTGAGAGGAGAAGTTAATGCGATATATGGGTGAGTTATGAAAGATTAGAGCAAATTGAAAAATTCTGCTTTTAATATAGTATTTTCTCAGATAGTAAAAAAGTCTCGAGGAATACTGAATGACGTGTAGCGATAGGCAACAAAATCAATGGGGTACTAAAACATGAAACACGCTCGAACCAGACACTATCAAAATCTGTCAAGATGACAGTTCACAACAGTATTTTAGTACCAACTTTGATGTATGGAAGTCAAACGTAGACGTAGAGCTAAACTGAAAAGAGACGTAGAAATGCGTGCACTTAGAAAAATACATGGGATGACCATGTATGAAAGAATACGAAATTAAGTGATTAGGGATGAGTGTGAACTTAAGGTTTATTATGTGTTGAGCAAAATGAATAATACCACTCTGAGATGATTGGGCATGTGAAACGAATGAATGAACAAAGACTAACAATTTAAATATACAGTGCATATTAATTTTATTTATTTAATTAACGACACAACAGTGTCTTTATATACAAATGAACATGTGACAGGTTACACAAGTACTTAAAATTATTGACAAATAATACAACTTTATCTTAAACTAACATGAAGATACAAAAAGCAGTAGAATAAATTACAGTCATCGTTTTAAAATTATTTAATAATCTTTGAGAATTTTGTGGGAGTTTTATGGATATATATTGAGATATAGAAAACACATGGCGTCATTAGTGGAACGAGATGCAAGTTGCTTTGCAGAATTAAAAGCTTCACACATGTTGATGCAGGGTTACTCAACTCCAGAGGCAAAATATTGTCCTTAATATTTGGTTTGTATTACGTTATTTATATTAATAAAGGAGAGCACAAAGTTAGTAGCTATTTCTAAATATTGTTGTAATATTCTGGCGAATACTATATATACTTATATTAAAAATATCTAAATTGTTGCAAAACTCGTTTCCAAGTCTTTGCATACTTTGCATATGTGAGGGGAAGGAAGACAAAGGAAAGTATGGTTGGATCAAGTGTACGATATATTGAAACAAGGGAAAGTAAAAAGTCAGAAGAATCGTAGGAGCTATGTGAGGTGTATAGATGTACAAGAGGCGAAAGATGTGTGTCGCAATAGGAAAATCTGACGCTATCTCGTTTCTGCCTACCCTAATAGGGAGACGAAGTGATGGTATGTATGTACAGTACCCGGCGGTAAGTAATACACATCGGGCTTAAGAAAGAGACTGTCGACCATAATCGGCTAACTTCGGTTTTGTAGAGCGTTGTCTTTGTCGCACGATGCGCTAACAGTGGACGCGACCACACCCTAGAACGCTTTACAACGACTGACAAATCGCGACGGAACACGTGTATGAATGACAGAGACGACGCTCTATAAAGCCGAAGTTAGTCGATTATGGCCGACAGTATCTTTCTTAAGCCCGATGTGTATTACTTACCGCCGGGTACTGTACTCTTATGTATAATATACCTTGGTCAGTCGCCCGTCTATCTCTGTTTTACCTTGACTCGGGCATTGGTCGTGAATGCGCTGACACTTCTCGCTATTTATAACGCATACGTAGCAATGTATGTATGACTGTCAAACCTTATCGATAAGCCACGTATACTCGTATATTGTATTGTGTTTGGTGAATGGCAAACGGCAACGCGCGCCAGACCATTATTCTTTATTAATGTAAATCTAATCTATGATAATAGAACAGTAAAAATATGACTTATGCACTTAAACAGTCTCGACCGAGCAATCTATTTATTTATTTATTTAACACTTTTATTGCAATACAATCTGGCGGGCTTATTGCCAGGCGGCAATCTCTTCCAACCAACCAGACAAAAGTAAATGAAGCAAGTTACGTGGTCGCATAAATCATTCAAATGACTATCCATCTCCACGAAATCCATAAACATATACGCGAGAACATGCCCACAAACCCCACAAAGACGGACAATCACCCGAACACTATTTTTCATATAAAGTGAGATATCATCAATCAAAAGGAAAGGAAGGGATGGTGGAGAGGAAAGGAAAAGAAAAATCAGGAATGAAACACGTTATTTTACTGACTAGAAATTAAGAGTTTTTTCAGTCGCTTCTTAAAGCATGCCAAGGACGGAGCGAGTCTTATATTGGTTTGTAACTGATTCCAGAGTCTCACTGCATGGACAGTAAAGGACGACGTGAAAAAAGAAGAGCGGTGAACTGGAAAGGCCAATAAACAATCTCTGTTTGAGCGTAGCGCTAATCCATGATTGGAAAGACGCTGAAAATTTTCGGCGAGATAAGAGGGTGCGGCGGGACAGTTAAGGATATTATACAATAGAGACAGTATGTGAATTTGGCGTCTATTTCTAACATTCAACCAGTTCAATGCCTTCTGGTATGAAGTTATATGATCGTACTTTCGTAGGTTGAAAATAAATCTTAGGCACACATTTCGAAGACGCTGTAATTTGTCCAGCTGTTCCTCTGTAACATCCAAGTAACATACGTCCGCATAGTCCAGAATCGGAAAGAGCAGAGATTGTACGAGTAAAATTTTGGTTTTAGTTGGTAGAAATCTTTGCAACACTTTAAGGGAATGAAGGCTGAAGAAGATCCTTCGGCTTACCTCATTTATTTGATCTCGCCAATCTATCAGTTCGGTGACGAATAAAAAAGGTACCATGGCGGTTATATTGTATTCGGGCCTTCTACTCCGTCAAGTGTAGATGGAGTAGTTAGTAGAAGGCCCGAATTCATAGGCCGACCTTTTTACTAAATACTAAATCGTTAAGAAATAAATAACATTTTAAATATGAATTCGCACTAATTTGTCGTAGCTTCCTTAAATAAGGAACTCACGTGGATTCATTAACAATAAAATAATAATTTATACAGTGCCATTCGGAGAGCACACTCCTCAAGTGCATTCTAACATATTTGGTGAGAAAAATCGCAGAAATGTTAGCAACGGAAAATGAGCTACAATTAAACTTTGTAGATCACCGCAGTCGCCACCTTCCTATCCTTACACGCAACTTGCATTGAATTATTTTGTAATATTTTTTATCTGTTAATAACAGTGGATTCGAATCCCGAATTAGAGCGCCCTTGATAAAAGTTTGCTCTCTGAACGGCGCTATATAAATTGTCCCTTAATTATTATTTTAAACTCGTATTAATATACGAGTTTAAAATAATAGCTAAAAAAATATTTAATATGCATCGAGTTACATTATTTAAGAGGCGACTTATTAATTAATTTAAAACGTTATTGAACAGTCTACAGTATGACGGGTTTATTGCTAAATGGTAATGTCTTCCAACGTTATTGTACAGTCTACAGTATGACGGGTTTATTGCTAAATGGTAATAATGTCTTCCAACGTTATTGAACAGTCTACAGTATGACGGGTTTATTGCTAAATGGTAATGTCTTCTAACGTTATTGTACAGTCTACAGTATGGCGGATTTATTGCTAAATGGTAATAATGTCTTCCAACGTTATTGTACAGTCTACAGTATGGCGGGTTTATTGCTAAATGGTAATAATGTCTTCCAACGTTATTGTACAGTCTACAGTATGACGGGTTTATTGCTAAATGGTAATAATGTCTTCCAACGTTATTGTACAGTCTACAGTATGGCGGGTTTATTGCTAAATGGTAATAATGTCTTCCAACGTTATTGTACAGTCTACAGTATGGCGGGTTTATTGCTAAATGGTAATAATGTCTTCCAACGTTATTGTACAGTCTACAGTATGACGGGTTTATTGCTAAATGGTAATGTCTTCCAACGTTATTGTACAGTCTACAGTATGACGGGTTTATTGCTAAATGGTAATAATGTCTTCCAACGTTATTGTACAGTCTACAGTATGGCGGATTTATTGCTAAATGGTAATAATGTCTTCCAACGTTATTGAACAGTCTACAGTATGACGGGTTTATTGCTAAATAGTAATGTCTTCTAACGTCATTGTACAGTCTACAGTATGGCGGGTTTATTGCTAAATGGTAATAATGTCTTCCAACGCTATTGTACAGTCTACAGAATGGCGGGTTTATTGCTAAATGGCAATGTCTTCCAACGATCCATAGAATTGTTTTAAAAAGTTTTGAGTGGAAGGTGGGACATTTACATTATTAATATCGAGAAAAAAGCTATGCAATACCGTAATAAACAATAAGGTATCGATGGTCTATAATTGTTGGGGAAACATGATGGAAACCAAGAAAAATACGCTATGTCACTGAAGAGAGATAATGTAATATTTTTTTCATTCGCTTTTTGAAGCAAGTCAGCGATGATGCGAGTCTTATATTAGTTTGTTACTATTGTAGTTTCAGAGTCTAACAGTATGGACAGTAAAATACAATGTGACAAATAAAGAGCGGTAAACTGAGAAAGCCAAAAGAGGAGCATACTTCTAAATTCTATTTTCTGTGGTAAATAAATGTCAAACATCAACGGACGAAGTCCATGTTGCGATCTGTATCTGTTTTTTTAGCCATGTCGCCCCGCGCTGGCTTTACCACCGCCGCACGTAGCTCGCCAGGACGGCAACCTTGACGCATTAACGGCCGCTTATTTCTGTTTTATTGTGTTATCATTGTTAAGCCATCCGCGCCGCTCCGCTCCGCTACCGGTCTGCGGGACGCCCACTGATGCCTGCCTGCTGGTTCTTGTATGCCGGCCTGCCATCAGCCGGAGTCACGACATAGGATCGCTCTGGTATCACTGCCAGCGTCTGAGCGGGCGCGCGACACGCCGGTACGAGAGCGATTCGACAAAACGAATTTCGATGAAAGAGCCAGTATAGAAAAGTACCGGTAGCCTAAGTTGTTATATTTTCATTACAAGTAACAAATCTCACAATCCTGTCAGACAAAATAATTCACAAAATTCAACCACGAACTTTCGGGCTTAAACTTTTGGATTAGTGATTACATATATGAATAGATAATATAACGCTGAATACCTAACCTAGAAAGATCATGTAATAAATATAATAGACAATTATCAGCAATGGCATAGTCAATAGTCTGTACGCCAGCCAGTACAGACTATTCACTATGCTATTGATAATTGTCTATTATATTTATTACGAGGGTTGCTACTTAAGTATTGAGATATGGCAACACCAGTGTAGATACGTCAAATCTGACATCAGCATCGTAAAGTTTGACGTTTTTAATGGCATACGTGCTCAGAAAGTTTTGACATACGTGTGTTGTTTACAGTGACTTAAAAAATTCATCTCGGCCAAAAATGGAATTAATTCGTGAACATTTTCATGCGATGATTTTTTATGATTTTCGACGTGGACTAACTCAACAACAGTGTGCCGATCAACTCGCTTCGACTTTTGGTGATAAAGCACCATCCCGGGCCACTGTTTCGCTGGTTTTCTGAAATCAATCGTGGTCGTAGTTCGCTCCTTGGACGAATTTCGTGAAGGTCGTCCAAAATCGGTTGTTGTGCCAGAAAACATCGATGCTGTGCATGAACTGATATTGCAAGATCATCATGTGACTTATCGTGAGATTGAGGCATGTTTGGGCATTAGTTCCACTTGCATACATTCAATATTGCATGAACATTTGGCCGTCAAAAAGATTTGTTCGCGTTGGATACCGCATAATTTCACAATCGTTTAAAAAAAGGCTCGTGTCGATTGGTCCAAAGAAATGTTGAAAAAATTCGATCGCGGTGCTTCAAAAAACGCCTATAAGATCGTGATAGGCGACGAATCATAGATCTATGCATATGAGCCAGAAACTAAACAGCAGTCGACTGTATGGGTCTTTCAAGACGAGACAAATCCAACAAAAGTTGTTCGCGCACGAAGCACTTCGAAGCAAATGGTGGCTTGTTTCGTCGGTATAAATGGTCATGTCGCAACAGTGCCTTTAGTGGAATGTCGTACGGTCAATTTTGAATGGTACACCATCATTTGTTTGCCAGAAGTGTTCGGAGAAATGAGGAAAATCAACCGCCGAAGACGGATCATTCTCCACCACGACAATGCGAGCTCTCACACATCGGCTCCAACAAGTGACTTTTTGAGCACTCAAAACATCGAATTGATGGGTCATCCGCCGTACAGCCCTGATTTGGTACCCAATGACTTCTTTTTACTCTCGAACATTAAAAATAAATTGCGAAGTCAACGTTTTTCGACGCTTGAAGAAGCGGTTGATGCGTTCAAAACGCATGTTTTGAAGTTACCTCATTCGGAGTGGAAAAAGTGCTTCGAAAATTGGTTCAAACGCATGCAAAAGTGTATTGATCTTCAAGGAGAGTATTTTGGAAAAAATTTCGATGATAAATATTTGATTTTACTTGTCTGTCTTAAAACTTAAGTAGCAACCCTCGTACATGATCATTCTAGGTTAGATACTATATTTAGCTTTATATTCTCTATTAATATAAATAATTCCCAATCCAAAAGTTTACGCCCGAAAGTTCGTGGTTGAATTTGGGCAAATTTGTGAACTGTCACAGGGACCATGCTATGTTACATTTTCTCAAGTATAGTTAAATATTTTATTCCACAAAGATATAGTTATATACGTAGCATAGCATCACGCCGTTTTCCTGTTTAATTCCAAGACTGGAACGCTGGTGTAGAAATTGGAAGGTCAAGATAAACCCTTCCAAGAGTGCAGCAGTCCGTTTTTCTAGAAGACGTCTGGACTTCATCCGACCACTCAGACTTTTCGGCCAGAGCGTTCCGTGGTGCGACGAGGTGAAATACCTCGGCGTCACTCTCGACGCGAAGCTGTCCTGGAAAAAGCACACCACCAACATCACCGGGAGGGCGTACGGCACTCTGAAAGCCCTCACACCACTCATGGGCAGACACAGTAGGATGTCCCCTCGTATCAAGTTAAACTTGTACAAGGCCATCATACGTCCTCAGATGACGTACGCCATCCCGGTATGGGGCCATGCGGCCGAAACCCATATGCGCAAACTCCAGGTGTTGCAAAACAAGGCAATGCGCACCATTATGGATGCGCCCTACTTTGTCAGCAACAAACGGCTTCACGAAGACCTAGATCTCCCCACCATCCGAGAATACGCCATCTCTCTGGCCGAGAGGTTCTACAGCTCTCTCTCGACTCACCCGAACCCCCTAATCAGCTCACTCACGGACTACGACGTGAACGCTAATCTCATTCACCCCAGGCCCAAACAAATGCTTCGAACGACCCCCTATTCGGTACGGTAGGCGCCGAATAGTGTCCAGTGCGCATACCCGCACTTCATAAGGCATCTATCATACCTCCTTATTTATATATGTACAAATATTTTAAAGTCACAGCGTTCACCCCCACCCCCGTCTTCGTAATATATTTATAATTATTGAAATATCTATGTCTATGTATGCATCACTATCCTTTCTTTCTCTGTATTCATATTTATCAACGCTCGTGACATATAAAAATATAAGTATATTATTATGTAACCTATATGTATCTATAACCTTAATGTATGTACCAAACTCTATCCCTCCTCTCTATACAAAAATTTTTCTAACACCACCACCAATCAATCCAAAATTAATTTCCCAAAGTCCGTTTTCATACAACCGATGAAGGAGTAAGGTGTCCGACAATCGGACCGACACTCCGAACAAATCATTAACTTGGACGTTTTCCTGTCGGGATAGGCAGAGAAAAGAGAGCGCTATTGAAGTGTCGTTTATACATACATACAAACTTTACCGCCATTTCCCTATCGGGGGAGACAGAGGGCAGAGCGCCACTTTCCTATCTCGACACATATTTTTCGCCTCTTCTACATACATACACCTTCTCATATGTCTACCATTTCTCCGATGTTCCAAGTTTATTTTTTTCAGAATATTATTCACTTCAGTCTTTCTCTACTACGCCTTCCACTCATATTTGCACTATATATCTTTTTTTTGTTAGACTTTCTTAATTTATTCGTTCCACGTGCCCAAACCATCTCAGCGTGCTCTTCTCCACCTTACTCAACACATCAGCCTTAAGTTCACATTTATCCCTTATCACTTCATTCCGTATTCTGTCACTCCGTGTATTCTTCGCAATGCATGTATTTCTACGACACGTATTCGGTTATCAGTATTTGTTCTATGTCCACGTTTCACTCCTATACATCCCAGGCATCAATATACTATTGTGGACTACATTATCTTAGCAGATTTTGATGCTGTTCGGTTCGAGTATGTTATAATACTCTATGTTTAAGTGCCTCATTGACTTCGTTTTCTATCGCTAAACGCCGCTCGATGTCTCTCGTTAATTTTTTTAATAAAACGCCGCTGTGTTCCGCTCGCAGGCCGCTACCGCTACCGCTGCCGCCGGCTCGCACCGTTTTGGTGTCCGGAGAGTACAAAGTCCGGAGGAGCAGCTTTTTACCGGCTTCTGGTTTTTTCCGACCGGATGGAGATGCAGATGGAATTCCTTTGATGAGCGAGCGTGGGGGGTGGGGGGAGGGGGGGGGGGCACCGTATCGTCTCCACGTTCATCTCAACGATTTGATAGTATCTCTCTTCGACAACGATACTTTTATATTATCAAAATTGTCCATGCCAGAATACGGAATGAAGTGATAAGGGGTGAATGTAAACTTAAGACTGACGCACTAAATAGGTTGAAGAATATTACTCGGAGATAGTTTAAGAAGTACATACATGTGTGTATATACCATTCCATTGCCTCCCTGTCTGGGTAGGTAGGCAAAGCGCCAAACTTTCCTATCTCAACACACATCTTTTGACATTTTTACATCCCTATAATTTCTGACATTCTAATTACATACCTAATACCTAATGCTCGTTGCTCTTGCCTTATATAGTATGCTCGTATGTGGGCCCGATGTGCAGCGCCGATACGGCCGATAGCGGCCCACACTCGGGAACAGTCTACGATTGTGTATTGCGATATACAATATATGAAGCGCCCGGGAGAGATTTTGGCAAGTCACATTTTATAAAGTTTATTTCTTTTTAAAGTACTTCTCAAGCAATCAATCCCCAATGGTTTTACATGCCACGCATAAAAAATGACCTTTTATTATTATAAAATTGCGATCTATCTACCATAATCTAATCATTCACATTTAGAGTGCCCTTAAGGTGAATCTGTTAATCGTTACATTCAATTTATATTTATTTATTTTATAATATTTTTAACGTGTCAATAATGGAGAAGATGCTCGAAACATTGGGATTTATACTGTATGTTTATTATTATTATTATAAAGAGAGCGACACGTCTCTCCAAGAATCTCAAAATAGGAAAAAAGTGGATAGGATCATTTAGATGCACTGTCAACTATCAAAAAATGAATAAAAAAAAATGGATTTGTTACGATCTTCCCCTAGACTCTTCGTGTCATTACACGCTCGCACAAGTAAGCATATAGTACACCGATGATCTCATTTCATCATCAACAGCGGCCGCACCGTCCGGAGTATCGGTCGGAGGGTATCGGCACTCGGCACTCGGTACTCGGCTGGCAGGCTTGCGGCCCTCGAGTACGCCCCGGCTGCTCATCAGCTGTGTGCCTGGATCGCGTTACACGGGATTCCGATGTTACATTTTAACTACCTAAATTTGCTGGATTTAGTTAAAAGGGAGAAATAATGCGGATACATACCATCAATCCGTTTCCTTGCTGGGATATACAGAGATGACATATTGCCAGTCTTTCCTATCTCAACAGATATTTCAACAACAAAAGATATTGTAATTGATTTTTATCAAACACGGTTTATTTCACTTATTCAAAAAAAAAAAAAATGAAATAAACAGTGTTTGATAAAAATAAATTACAATGTCTTTAAACCTCCACAATGTTAATGCCTTAACTATAAACAACACAACCAAATATATGCTTCAAAACAAAAGAAAACCATTAACATATATGCATACGCCATTTCCCTGCCGGGGTAGGAAGAGGGAAAAGAACGCCAGACTTTAATATCTCGACACACACATCCTTAGCCTCATTTACATACATAATCTTATTAATATTAGGTGTTAACATAAGTTGTGTCCGTTTTTTTTTTTCAATTTAAAAATGAGCACCAAAATTAAACAAAATGGTTAATACCATACGTCATTCGAAAGAAAATTTTCTGTTCTATAAGATGTTGTGTTTGCTTTTGCGTTACATATATTATTTTATTTGATTACAAACCTTCAAAATGGAATGTCAAGTAGACGAAAGTGAGCATTTTCGACACCTCCTTCTGTTCAATCGAGGGAATAAAGCTGCCAAAGCTGCTCGCGATATTTGCGAAGTGTACGGTGAAGATACTATGAATGAAAGGACAGCTCGTCGATGGTTTTTGCATTTAGAAGACGGTAATTTCGACCTGAAAGACATGGAGCGTTCCGGACGACCAGTGGACATCCGTTTAAACCATATTATTCATGAAGATCCCCTTCAAACCTTTTTCATACCAATTTTTTTTTTCATCACCATTTTCAAATCATTTTTCATCACCAGTAATGATGCGGTAAAGGAACCTTTGCTTGTGGCCATGCGTAGCTCGATGACGCGCGAGCAAACCAGCAGAAATTGTCGAACGTTGATTTTTGTTTTCACTCAAAACATGTGGAACCCAAGCGCCGAACTTGTGGACTTTTCCCATTGAAAAATCCTCGACGAGCTGTGTTTTCATTCGTAGCATTTTCACCGTACACTTCGTTAATATCGCGAGCAGCTTTATTCCCTCTGTTTTACTTTTGGTGCTCATTTTTAAATTGGAAAAAAAAAAACGGACACAACTTATGTTAACACCCAATATATTTGTTGTATTGCGTCTGGATTATTGTAACAATTTATTCCGTTTTGCCTGATTCACTAATTTCTAGACTCCAGTATGTTTCCAATGCAGCTACAGCTACAGCTACTAGGCTGATATAATATGATATAATATGATATAATATGATCATAAATAGTGCCGTATTGGTCCGCTTTTAAAAAGTCCTACTGGCTTAAGATTCGCGAACGGATAGATTTCAAACTTTGTATCTTTGTATCCGAGTATTTTAATGAGATGTCTCCATTGTATTTTTAAGGTGTTAATTCGGAGATTTCTTATTCATCTATTAAATTGGTTGTTCCAAATCAATCTAATAGGACGGGGTAATATGATAGAGCTTTTGCCGTTGCTGGTCCTGTGGCGTGGTATAGTTTGCATAAAAGAGTTAGGCCTCAGCCACACATGTAGGAGCCTCGCTTGGTGCTAAGAGCTACGCTGCGAGTTAGACGGCATATCCTAGCGAACCGACGCACCGCATCGCAATGGCCACACTGCACGCTTCACGCCACGCCACATGTCGATTAGTCACCGAGTGAATCTCATAGCGAACAGACGTGTTGGTTAATTTTATTGTGTCACCAAGTGATTTTACAAGATGGCTGAAGTTTTAATAACAGCTGTGTATAAAAGGGGGCCTTTGTGGAACCCATCGAGCAAATTATACAAAAATGTACCTGTAATAAAATTACTTTGGAATGAAGTTGCGCAGGAAGTAAATAAAGATAAGGTAAGTTGTAATGAAATTGGTTAGTTTTGAGAGTGACATCGTGTGTTGACTCAACCGTTCCCAAATGTCAAATGAATTTGTGCGAAAGCACTTTGGTGTGGCCAAGTATGAAGTCACCTAGTATCGTATATGAGTCACGTAAAACCTAGCTTAGCACCTAACGAAGCACTTTGGTATGGCCTCGGCCTTAGAGATATGGGTAGCGTGTGCAGCTTTAGCAAGCACTTTAAATAACACCTTTTTGGGAGGTCTTTTCAAATGAGTTCGAATCCAGAGTTAAAGCGCTCTTGAGGAGAGTTTACTCTCTAAATGGCGCTTATACTCGTATAAATTGTCATTTTATTATTATTTTTATTATTACCAAAAAGGTAACAAAAAACGCGCCTCGGCGGAATTCGATCAGTAATCGAGAAAAAAACACTTGGCGCTGCCTACAATATGATGTACCATACAAGATATAGCTACAATATGATGTACCATACAAGATATAGCTACAATATGATGTACCATACAAGATATAGCAGTCGCCATAAATATCGCTCGATGGTATCGACATTGATTCAAGATGTTAAGTGAATTACCTATCGGTTGGTGAAGTGTACACGTCGATCGGCACGAAGGAGCGCGCCGTGACCGTCCGAGGAATAACAAAAGATCTTCCACGGCAGCCGTTTAGCAATAAGAAATAACAGTAGATGAGATGAGATGAGATCAACGAACGGATCCACCGGTCGCAGGCTCCGGACTCCGGCGCCAGTGATGTCATAGGCGACAGGCTCGGACCGCGAAGAACTGATGCTGATGCCGTCTGATGACTTCACTCGTCACATTTGTTCCACTCGTTCGGCTGTTGGAGCGATGTTGGAGCGAGAAAGATGTTTTTTTTTTGATTTTTGTTATTTCTTATTCATTAAAGCATTGGTTCTTATATCAGAGTTTATTTTTGTGTGTAATAATTGCATCGAATCTTTTTATATACGCGGCGAAAAAATAAAACAAATAAATAATGAGCGCGTATATGCAAAAATGGTGCAACCCTCAGAATATTTTATTTTTGGAAAATTTTAAAAATCTGATTTGCATACTTTCATCTACTCTGTGAAACAATATATGATACATTGTATAGATATATACATATAAACCACCACGCCATTTCCCTGTTGGGGCAGGCAGAGAGGACAGAGCGTCATATTTTCATATCTCGAAACACATCCTCCTTCCCTTCTACAATCAATTACACCTCCTGCACTCCCTACGATTTCTCTGAATTTCTACGTTTCTTTCTTTCAAGATATAATTTATTCTCACACGTCTTCCACTCACATTTGCACTATACACATATCTAGTTTGTCAGTCTTTCTTAATTCATTCATTCTACATGCCTAAGCCATCTCAGCATCTTCATCTTACTCAACACATCAGCTTTCACATTCGCATTAATCCATTATCACTTCATTCCGTATTCTGTCATACACTGTCATTCAGTGTATGCGTTTCTACAGCATTTATTCGACTCTTTTCATATTTTTTTCACGTCCACGTTTCACTCCCATACATCAATTTTGGTACAATATTGGGTGTTAACATAAGTCGTGTCCGTTTTTTTTTCAAATTTAAAAATGAGCACCAAAAGTAAAACAAAATGGTAAATGTTATACGTCATTCGAAAGAAAATTTTCTGCTCTACAAGATATTGTGTTTGCTTTTACGTTACATATATTATTATATTTTATTTGATTACAATGCTTCAACATGGAATGTCAAGTAGACGAAAGTGAGCATTTTCGACACCTCCTTCTGTTCGCATTCAATCGAGGGAATAAAGCTGACAAAACTCAGCAAAACTGCTCGCGATATATGCAAAGTGTACGGTGAAGATGCTATGAATGAAAGTACACCTCGTCGATGGTTTTTACGTTTCAAAGACGGTAATTTTGACCTGAAAGACATGGAGCGTTCCGGACGACCATTGGACTTACACTTCACAAATATCGCGAGCAGCTTTATTCCCTCGATTGAACGCGAACAGAAGGAGGTGTCGAAAATGCTTACTTTCTTATACTTGCCATTCCATTTTGAAGGTTTGTAATCAAATAAAAATAATATATGTAACCTAAAAGCAAACAATATCTTGTAGAGCAGAAAACTTTCTTTCGAATGGCGTATAACCTTTACCATTTCGTTTTACTTTTGGTGCTCATTTTTAAATTAAGAAAAAAACGGACACAACTTATGTTAACACCCAATAATTAAGGTATAATTTGTTTCGTATTACTTTTTTCTTCGTAAATGTAACTACGACGTATCATTCAAGTTCATTTTCACTGTTTATTTTATTATTTTTTAAATATTTTTATATCTTGTTTGTGCGTCATTGGGCGCCCTTTTTGACTAGGGGTTCCTAGGCAAATGCGTAGATTTGCCTGTTGAAGACACGGCTCAGAGTACAGGGATGTTAGAAATTTCAGTTTCCAACAGTAACAGCTGGTCACCTGATTGCGATGCGTGGCTGTGCAATTCCAGACTCCAGACAAAACAACTCATTATATTCACACGCTGGACGCTGGACTCTGCACGTGTTTTGCAAACTCTCGACCGGCCATATCCCGCGCTGACGGGAAATCTTATAGAACCGAAACCGTAGCTTTTCTGTATAAACTCACCATTAAACGAAAGGAGAAAAAAATATATTTAAAACGAACTCTCGGCTTTTGTCCGCGACATATTTTGACTACGACGAAAAACTATACGATTTAATAAAATATTTAGGTACGACATGATGTCAAGAATTCAAAGGACTCTCGTTAATGTGAACTGCTGTTGAAAATATTCGACAGGCGTTTATTTTCCATTTTTTTAACAAATAACAATCGTATCCTCGAGTCAGCTAATTTGGCCATCGGCTTAGTTGATCTGCAGACCGACGGTAATATAAGTACGAGTATAATAATATACTCGTTATATACAATATTATATAATATAATCATTACTTCGATACGTGGTTTTTACTTTTTGGAAAGTCTTATCAAAGTTTGTGGTGGTATATGAACACTATCACATATTGGAAGAACTACAAAGGTTTCCTTGTAATTCGTCGTCCTGTAAGAAGGTTTTTTGCGATTTTCTTATTAAATATGTTTTTCTGAACATATGCAGATGCGAGGAAGTACCTAATTTAATGGTCGCAGCCACCACCTTCATATGCTTTTATTCAACTTACATGATACATATATTTTATCACTTTATCATTTATGATATTTATTTAACACTATTATTACAAATATAATCTGGCGGGCGGCAATCTCTTCCAACCAACCAGACAAAAGTAAAAGAAGCAAGTTACGTGTTCGCATAAATCATTCAAATGACTATCCATCCTCACGAAATACACATACGTGAGCATGTGCCCACGAACCCCACAAAGACGGACAATCACCCGAACATTATTTTACTGACTAGAAATTAAGAGTTTTTTCAGTCGCTTCTTAAAGCATGCCAAGGACGGAGCGAGTCTTATATTGGTTTGTAACTGATTCCAGAGTCTCACTGCATGGACAGTAAAGGACGACGTAAAAAAAGAGGAGCGGTGAACTGGAAAGGCCAATAGACAATCTCTATCATTATCACTTATCAAAACATGCCGATGACGGAACGGGTCTAATATTAGTTTGTAACTGAGTCTCACTGCATGGACAGTTAAGGACGACGTAAAAAAAGAACGGTGAACTGGAAAAGTCTATCTCAGCTTGAGCGTAGCACAACTTCATAATCGGAGACGCTGAATATTCTCGGCGAGCAACGAGAGGTAGGCGGGACAATTAAGGATATTATACAATAGTAACATTATGTGAATTTTGCGTCTACATCTCACGTTTGAACAATTCAGCTTCTTCTGGAAAGTACGATTACAAGTTATGTAATCGTACTTTCTTAGGTTCAAAATAAATCTTAGAGAAACATCTTGAAGATGCTGTAATTTGTCCAGTTGTTCCTCCGCAATATCCAAACAACAGATGTCCGTATAGGCTAAAATCGGAAAGAATAGAGATTGCAGGATTGATTTTAATATGCAGGAATGTTTGAAACACTCGAAGGAAATTAAGGCTGAAGAAGAGTCTTCGGAATATTATGCGGACCAAATAATCGCTGGTTTGATTTGAACACTAGTGATAATTACTCAGTCCACACCATATAAGGAACAAAGAGTAAATTGGCGGAATAGCGAATTCAGCCAAGCGGTACAGACAGGCCGCACGATAGACATGTAGATGACATAACATCCGGCACGACACGGACCGTGAACAGCGATACATCCATCCACCGTCCATCGTCCACCTTCCAGTATCCACGCGTCCAGTGATCACAATGAATATTCATGTCGTGTCGGGGCCCGGCTCGGCTCTTATCGGGACCATTGCATCGCGGCATTAGCATCGTTAATTGGACACAACGCGCACAATGGGCAGAGGAGCCACTGTGGTGGAGTGCGTGGCCTGTAGCCCTGAGGTCGCGCTGTCACGGTGCTTGAGCAGACCCTGGGTGTGTTATTCACTCCATCCTGGATAAACGATGTTACGCGGTATTTAGCAAGTCAATCACATTTAATCATTATTCAGATAAATCAGTAATACTGAATGAAATTCGGACGGATCAAAAGAGCACGTAATTGAGACATATATACATACTATCACACACTTTTCCTGCTGGGGTAGGCAGTAAGAACAGAGAGCCAGACATTCATATAATTCGCTTCTTTCACATCTTCTACGATTTATTTTAAATTTATTTGTTCCAAAATATGATTCGCCTGATCAAACCATACTTTCCTTGGACTTCCTCTACAGCACTTTCCGCTCACATTTGCATTATATATTTATTTTGGTAGTCTTTCTTCATGAATTTGTTGCACGCGCCCAAACCATCTAAGAGTTCGCTTCTTCGTCTTACTCAATACTACATACCCTATTCTGTCATACATTGTCTGTCACCCCATGCATTTTTGTAAATCTTCCGTGTAGTTCGTCTTCCTTGGTAAATTTCCCGCGATTTTCTTACAAATTTCTAATCTGATGGTTGCGGCCGCAACCTTTCTATCTTTACACAAATATGTTTATAGTCATATTTTAATCTGGCAATAGTAATTGGTTCGGTTCCCGAGTTAAGAGGAAACCCCCTTGAGGAAAATCTGCTTCCAAAGCGGCGCTACATAAATTGTCTTTGTATTATTTTTTTACGGGTACAGATATGTTCACTTTTGGACAGAAAGAAGCTGGTGATGATTATAATGAGATACATAATCCACCTTAAAACGAATGAATAATTTTAAAGTCAAAAAGATTAACTGTAAACGAAATGCCATAATTTCCATAGTCCATGAACTCAAAGGTTAAATAATTTCAGTAACAACAACAGCAATATAACTTGAACTCTCGAAGCCTTTCGCTTTTGAAGATACATACTCGTAATTTTCTTTCGCTTTTGAAGATACATACTGAACATTAATAAAAAAAAGACAAAATGGATGGCATTTAGCAGGACCGATTACTCCCATGTAACATTGAGACTTGGCGGTGAATCTTTGGAGAGGGTGGAACAGTTTAAATACCTGGGCAGTATGATTACAGCTTCTGTGGACCCAGATGTGGAGGTGAAGTGTAGGATCGAAGCAGCCCGTAGTTCATTCAATAAAATGAGATCAATATTCTGCAATGATAACTTGAATTTGAAACTAAGGCAGAGAATGTTGAGGTGCTACGTCTGGTCTGTACTATTGTATGGCGCAGAGACTTGGACCCTGAAAGTGCATACTATGAATAGGTTAGAAGCATTCGAAATGTGGTTGCACAGGAGAATGCTTCGCATACCATGGACAGATCTGGTCAGTAATTCAGTGGTTTTGAGGAGAGCTAACTGCAGTAGACAGCTGCTGAAAGATGTTAAGGTCCGTAAGATCTCATATCTGGGTCACATTCTGCGTGGAGATAAATATAGTGTACTCCAATTAATACTCATGGGGAAAATCGAGGGACATCGTGGTCCAGGTAGAAGGCAGACGTCCTGGCTGCGAAATATAAGAGACTGGACCGGAATGAGACGTGTGGAAGAGCTGTTCCGGATCGCGCAAGACAGAGAAGCCTTCGCCAGAGTGATTGCCAACGTCGGGGGGACCTGACAGGGCACATCAAGAGAGAGATACTCGTAATACGTTACCAGGAAGCAAAAACCTACTTAAGTCGCGTACAAATTTGCAAAAGATCTCATTGTTTAAATAGCTAGTAAAACTATTATGAACTCCTTGGCCTCGTTGGTATGACGTCTGTCATCTGACCTGCGGATTGCAGTTTCGATTTCCGACGGAACACAGATATTTTTTTAAAAGGATTTCAGTATGGTTTTCACTTCAGGCCTGGATAACATCTTTATGGTTGGTTGGTAGAATATACTCGTACAACGAAAGTGTTATTAGATTTATTTAAAATTTTTATTATTTCATTAAATTTTAACGGTTAAATGACCTCTATGATATAAAAGATTTAAAAAAACAATACAACTTTAGATCGATATGTCAGCAGTTTTAGATCGACATGTCAACAGTTTTAGATCGACATGTCAGCAGTTTTAGATCGACATGTCAGCAGTTTTAAATCGATATGTCAGCAGTTTTAGATCGATATGTCAGCAGTTTTAGATCGATATGTCAGCAGTTTTAGATCGACATGTCAGCAGTGTAAGATCGATATGTCAGCAGTTTTACACAATAGAAAAATAAACAGTATAACACGAACAACGTAACAAAGCAAATCTACACAATTCATTAAGTGATTAGGGATGGATGTGAACTTAAAGCTGATGTGTTGGGTCAGATGAAGAAGAGCACGCTGAGATGGTTTGGGCATGTGGAACGAATTAATGAAGACTGACAAAACAAATATACAGCGCAAATTTGAGTGGAAGGCGTAGTAGACGAATAATGATGCGGTAAAGGAACGTTTGCTTGTGGCCAGCTCGATGACGCGCGAACAAACTAGCAGAATTTGTCGAACGTTAATTTTTGTTGTTTTTACTCAAAACATGTGGAACCCAAGCGCCGAACTTCTGGACTTTTCCCATTGATTGAAGATGGCGGTATACAGTCATGTGAGTACAATTCATCTGCTCAGCCAATCCTACGGTGGTTTGAAGGGGATCTTCATGAATAATATGGTTTAAGCAGTCCTCATCGAACTCCACTGGTCGTCCGGAACGCTCCATGTCTTTCAGGTCGAAATTACCGTCTTTGAAACGCTAAAACCATCGACGAGCTGTCCTTTCATTCATAGCATCTTCACCGTGCACTTCACAAATATCGCGAGCAGCTTTGACAGCTTTATTCCCTCGATTGAACGCGAACAGAAGGAGGTGTCGAAAATGCTCACTTTCGTCTACTTGACATTACATTTTGAAGGCTTGTAATCAAATAAAATAATATATGTAACATAAAAGCAAGCACAATATATTGTAGAGCAGAAAATTTTCTTTCGAATGACGTATAACATTTACCATTTTGTTTTACTTTTGGTGCTCATTTTTAAATTTAAAAAAAAAAACCGGACACAACTTATGTTAACACCTAATATGTATGTAAATAAATAAATATCAACGAAATTTCGCCAAGGTTTTAAGGGCCACAGAATATCGGTTTCAAACCGCTGAGACAGACGATAGTATGCGTTGTACGCCCGTAGTAAATCATCCAAGTATGGGGCATGCCTGCATGGACGGGGCATGCCTGTATGGTGGAGCGGAGGGGAGTCACCAGCCGTGGCGGGCCATTGTATGCAGAGCGCAGCACCGAGGAGTGGACCACTACCACGGCACGGCACGGCGGACCGGTTTGGGTGGAGCACGCGGCGAGCCCGTGGGTGGAGAGACAGCGCCAGCGGCCAGTACACCGACATCGAGCACCAAGACCTCTCGCAGTGGCGGCCCTAGACCGCTCTGGAGTGTACATTGGACATGTTCGCCGGTCAATTGAGGAAGAACGGTCGCAAACATGAGAGTAAAATCACTTTTTTCCACATTGTACACATATGCCTTTCCCTGTTGGGGTAAGCAGAAAGGACAGAGCGGCATAATTTCTATCTCGACACACATCTTCTACATCCATACAACTTCTACGATAACTCTTCGACTTTCTACGTTTCCCTCTTTCTGAATATCATTAACTTATCATGCTCAAATCACCTTAACGTGCTCTTCATCTTACTTAACATGTATGTATCGGACGTATGAGTCATCATAAAACATATGATTGGTTTCTTAATTGTTTAACGTGTATAGACATGTAGTTATATGTTGATGTTATTTGGTATTTTTGTAAGTGCATTTATGTTTGTTGGGGACCGCGCTGCGTCGCGACCACAACGGAAATGAGACTTATGAACGGCCATCGCGAGACTACATCGCAAGTTGGTCGGCCTCTGCATGCGCAAAACTTCCGAAAATTATGACATTTCGCGAATTGTGACGGCATGCAGAGGCGAAAACAGGCGCTTGCGATGAGCGATTGACCGCACATAAGAAGCGAAAAAGCCAAATAAATAATTCTCAGTTCACTCTGCCCACTGTGTTTTACTTGAAACCATCTACTACCTGCCTAAGAGGAATCTCTTCACCCTGCTACCTTTTCACCGATCTACGCCTTTGAACGTGAGCTGAATTCTCCGAGCATCGAGCAGCAACCACCCACATAGTGTTACAGTTCTTTGTACCAGTGGCTTACAACGTATATTAGCAAGGAATGAGTCCTACATGGTAATGATTGATAAGCTCGCGAGGTACCTAAAATATCTCCAATTTCCCTTTCCTCTTCAGCATCACTTATCTTTATTTTGCTCGATGATATTTAATTTTTATTGATATTTGTACTGTTCAAGAGTTTTGTACAAATTAAAATAATTTTTCCGGCTTACTTTCGTCTTGTTGGTTGAAAGAGTTTGGCACCTTGAAATAATCCTGCCAGTTTGTTATGCCAAGAAGTGATAAATAAATAAAAGGAAGCCTATGATATTGCACACAGAACGGCTATCGAAGATGAGGATTTAGAAATTAATAGAGATAAAATTGAGTGAAAATATAAAAATTTCGTTTCGGGTCCCAAGGATAGAGGCACCGCCCCTGGGCGGTGAGCACAACAATAAGTCTGCTTCCCGTGACCTTGCTCCATCACTGTGCACTGGGCCGGGCAGGGCCGGGCCAGGCCGGGCTGGGTGGAGCAAGGCACAGCGCAAACCGATCCAGCACTTGTGGATGGGTTTACATACAGCAAACGAACTTTTATACATTGCAACATTATACACTTCCAGTACTCGCACATATACTAACATCTGCAATTCAACTCCTCAGAACAACACTACTCCAACGTGGACACTTGATTCTTAACCTGAACTATTATAGATGTTTACTGCAGAAACTAGGATTTATTTCAAACTTTATTACTTGTATTCAAGTCTCTTAATGGAATGTTTCCATTGTATAGTATTTATTTTTCTTTATCTAAAAATTAATTTTTCCAAATCGATTTAATAAGGTGGCATATTATTATAGAGCTTTTGCCGTTGGTGGTTCCGTGGCGTGGAATGCTCTATATCTTACTGCTAGAGATATAGGTGGCGTGTGCAGTTCTAGGAAGCACTTGAAGGCAACCATTTTTACGAGGTATTTTCAAAATGTATGATCATACATAAACACTACACCTGAATCCGAATGTGTTAATATCACACATAGGAAGATTTACAAAAGTTCTAGTTGGTCTTCCTTCGGTAAGTTTTCAGCTGTTTCAGCTTTCTTAACAATGTTTCAGCTGCTTTCTTAACAATGTTTCAGCTGTTTTCTTAACCAATATGTTTTTCTGAACATGTTCAGAGTTTGCTCTCTTAACTGCGCTGTATAAATCGTAATTTTATTATTATTAAAACTAAAATCCTTGAAACTTGAATACTACACACTAAATCTTAACTACATTTTTACCGAAGAAATTAGTAAATTGTTAAGATGATGATAGTCTTCAACTGCACAACTGCATTTTGGTGCCAACTTTGATGTGTGCGAATGAAGTTGAGAAATTGTGTGATGAAAAATTGACTCACCCATTCTTTTAATCGCTAAGTTTTTTTGGGCTCCGTGAAAAATCTTGATATTCTAAAGGGGGGCCGTGAAATGGGTTTTATTTGAAAACTATTATACTAGAACAGGGGAGGCCTACTTCTGTGTTGTCGTTATCGACTACCATAAAAAATAGTCGCGATCTACCTATCAAAATCGCGGGATTTAATACATAACACACATGTTAAAAAAGGATAACTAATAATTCTGGCAAATCTCATGGCTCCGCAATATACGTGATTGGACTGGTATAAGGAGCGTCGGGGATCTTTTTCTGGCTGCCGGGGACAAGGATGTCTACTCTCAGGTGATATTCAACATTGGGGGGACCTGACATGACACTGGGAAGAAGAAGAACCAATAATTAAAAGTTCATTAATAAGTAAGAGCGGAATTTACTTCGCTAAAAAAAATATTAAGGAAAAGATAACTTATACGAGTACATATAGTACATGCTAAATAATTTGGAGTTTACATATCTATTTATATATTAAAAAATGATAACTAATTAGTTGACAAGTGCATGCGTGAAATGAGATTTGGCAATATCGCACACAACATCGTAAGTTACGAAGACGGTCGCGATCGACCTGTTGCCCATCCCTGTCCTAGAGCAATTGTCGAAAAACTCACTCGGGCGCTCGAATTTTGAAAGTGCAATAATGTGATTTGCGAGTGGAAAAATATAACTCAAGTTATAATAATTGTTCAAGAAATTAGAAATGAACTATTGCCAGTATTATATACGGGAAACATTTCTTATCAATTCCACCATTCTTTGAATTGAATCTCCATTCATTGTATTTTAAATTGAAACTAAGCCCCGTTGAACCACGATTATAAATATTATCTGTAATAATAATGTAACACGGGTATAAATATTATCTGTAATAATAATGTAACACGGGTATAAATATTATCTGTAATAATAATGTAACACGGGTATAAATATCATCTGTAATAATAATGTAACACGGGTATAAATATTATCTGTAATAATAATGTAACACGGGTATAAATATTATCTGTAATAATAATGTAACACGGGTATAAATATTATCTGTAATAATAATGTAACACGGGTATAAATATTATCTGTAATAATAATGTAACACGGGTATAAATATTATCTGTAATAATAATGTAACACGGGTATAAATATTATCTGTAATAATAATGTAACACGGGTATAAATATCATCTGTAATAATAATGTAACACGGGTATAAATATTATCTGTAATAATAATGTAACACGGGTATAAATATTATCTGTAATAATAATGTAACACGGGTATAAATATTATCTGTAATAATAATGTAACACGGGTATAAATATTATCTGTAATAATAATGTAACACGGGTATAAATATCATCTGTAATAATAATGTAACACGGGTATAAATATTATCTGTAATAATAATGTAACACGGGTATAAATATTATCTGTAATAATAATGTAACACGGGTATAAATATTATCTGTAATAATAATGTAACACGGGTATAAATATTATCTGTAATAATAATGTAACACGGGTATAAATATCATCTGTAATAATAATGTAACACGGGTATAAATATTATCTGTAATAATAATGTAACACGGGTATAAATATTATCTGTAATAATAATGTAACACGGGTATAAATATTATCTGTAATAATAATGTAACACGGGTATAAATATTATCTGTAATAATAATGTAACACGGGTATAAATATTATCTGTAATAATAATGTAACACGGGTATAAATATTATCTGTAATAATAATGTAACACGGGTATAAATATTATCTGTAATAATAATGTAACACGGGTATAAATATTATCTGTAATAATAATGTAACACGGGTATAAATATTATCTGTAATAATAATGTAACACGGGTATAAATATTATCTGTAATAATAATGTAACACGGGTATAAATATTATCTGTAATAATAATGTAACACGGGTATAAATATTATCAAAAAAAAAACTGATAAAAACTTTGGAAATCCCTACAATATCGGATTTAGCAGAACAGATAAAATGTAAATACGAGTAAACAATCCGGTATTGCATCAAGTGAATAAAAAGAGACTTGAGACAAGGAATTAAATTATAATAGATAACGCGCTATCACACTATCACACCGGCTGATCACACTTCACATTTTTATTTAAATACACATCCTTGAATCCATTTTTATTGATCATTCATTGTAGATAATTCATTGTGAATTCATAAATACGAGTATGTCATTGTTGCTTCTTATCAATTATATTAATTTTTTAATCGATTGAAATAATCTAGATGTTTTATTATATACGTAAAAGGTGACCCCTTTTATCCAGATAATATAAACGGAACTCTTAAGTTTTCTTAGAAGAACGGTTCTTAAGTTTTTTTAATCTCGTTTCTAGACCATATTCCGTATTTCTCAATGAACGTAATCAACTCAACATTGGCCACTGCCTGGAAACACCCAAGTTCGGGTGAATAACACTTAAAATGAAGATATTTGGCATATGTGACACGGAGCACGTTTTCCGTTGTTTATCAAAAACACTCAATTTTCAACAAACACTTTTATCATATCTCACAGAATCGAAGATAAATAAGCGATATACTATATATGATAATTTTGACTTAACTCTAAAGAAGGTCGAAATAGAAAAACCGAGGTTTCTCCATTGCAGTTTATCGTGAGACTTTATTTTCTCGACTTATCATTTTGTATCTACAGTTGCTACTAACAGTTTTACATAACGAAGGAGTTAATCATTACACTTGTGAAAATGTAGCATGGTCCCTGTGACAGTTAACAAATTTGCTCAAATACAACCTTGAAGGACGTTCAGTAATTTTAATTATTTTATTGACTTTAATATAAGCCTCGATTCTAATAAATAGCAAGTTATTTAGGTAAATACATTACATAAAACTAACAATAATGACAAATTAATACATCTTGTTACAAATTAGCAAAAATATGGCAGTTTGTTAAAATCAAATAATATTTGGCGACGTCTGTCAAAAATCACTACGTTAGTCCGCATTGGCATGGGATGGGGTATACGATAATTGGATTTTAAATTTTTTTTTACACCTAAAACTAAATGTTCGTAATTAGTATTAATTCATAGTGGATCTTGGCCTATTTAAAGATAGATACAAATTGTACAATACATTAGAAAGTCAGTATAATGAAAATTAGGAATTAAAACGTTAGTTTAGAGAAGAACAATTTTTCAATTTATAAAAAAAACGATTCGATTTGTAAAAAAACCGATTTTACCCCATCCCTTTGAGACATGAAAATTCAAATGTCGCAGGGACCATTCTACATTTTCTCAAGATTACACTTATCTAATACACTACTTACACACGTACGAGGGAATAGGAACTAATCATCAAGGATGTATTGAAATCATTGAAAAGTTGTTCTTTTGAATATCTTAAGTCCTTAAGATATTCGAAAGAACAACTTTTCAATGATTTTGTCGTTTTGATCATAATGCAAATATATATTAAACAATTCTGCCATTCGAAATGAAACGACCTAAACCGAAGCATATCATAGTCGCAGTGTTACATGGGATGCTAATATCTAAATAATCATGAAATTAGTGTTGGGGCGCGTCTTAAATAAATTACTTTAAAAAAAATCGTAATACTGGAATTTTTATTTCCTTAAAACGAGATAATGAGAACCCTACCCTCCATCGCAGACAGAACCCTTAGATATCGGATCAGAAATGAGACGATAAAGTCTGTCAGTGGTGTTGAAGACATAGTGAGGTGGGGAAGAAGCAGAAGGCGCTTCTGGAGGGATCACGTGGACCACGTGGATGATACAAGACTGGCAAAAATCGCTAAGACTGCAAACCCTAGCAGCAGGAGATTACAAGGAAGGCCCCCGAAAAGGTGGAAGTACAGCTGGACGCCATCATCCCAGGACTACCCACCGTCACAAACAGGTCATACGACCTAGACCAAGAGGAAGAGATTATTTTAACACTACTGTTAAGTATTACCGAATATATCCTACAATTAATTATTGTTTGCGCAAACGATTAATGAAATCGAAGCTGTCGAAAGGTATGACAATATTGGATCATATCTAGCGGGGCACAACAATGGTGCAAAAAATATCTCAAACAGATAAATAATCTATTAAATTAGAAGCGATAAGGCCTTATCAGAAGTTATTACAGGATCAATTTATCAATCGATCACTTCGTTGTGAAATGAATCAATTATTGTGAAATATAATCCAAGTGTTAACAGTATGAAAAGATTAGATAGCGAAGCATAATGAATACATTTAAACAATGCCGAGATAAGTGGAGATCACCGCGGGTGATAAGAAGAAGGTGAAGACAGTGATAGTAGAATTATATGATGGTAGAATCCAGTATCAGTCTACAGGCGGCCCTCGACTTTCACACCTAATTGGTTCCTGAAAATGTGTGCGAATGTTGAATGTTCGAAAGTAGAGGGATGTAAAAAAAATCAAAAATTGTATTTTAAAATAGTTATTTATCAATAATAATATTTATTTATTAACAATATATTAAAAATATTTATTTATCAATATACATAATTAAGTTAACGAGGCGTGTTTAAGTGCTTTCGGATGTTTTCTTTATAAACTTGTCAAGAGTTAGTCGAATACCACACTTATTTTTCTTTTCTTGATAAATAGTTCTGTAACATGCTGTGGCTTTCTCAATCGCCCTATGTATTTGAGATATACGTTATCCATTGGGATCACATTCTTTCATGATAGTCAAAAACTTGTCAAGATGCATGAAGGCTTCATTAATATTTTTGATTGTCAAAGTCTTGACGATTTTATCAGTTTCTTCTTCCTCACTTTCATTGTGTATTTCATTTAACTCTTGTTGCTCAATTAAGTATTCATTTGACAGAGGTACTGAGTGAGATTCAATCAACTCATTAACATCTTCGTTGTTGACGTCCAAGTTTAGTTCATTCATTAGGCTAACTATTTCATCTGTGATAGTTTCCGGAATTTCTTCAGAATTTATAAAATCACTCCTAAGTTTCCACCAAGAAGCAATATCAATCGGTTTGTATAAGGTTTATGTCCAGGGGCTACTGATTCTTCCTTCGATAACAATGTATGATTAGGCATTTTTTTCTAAAATAAACCCGTCTCGTCTACATTGAATATTTGGCTAGGAGAATATTCTCCATCTACAACAATGTTGGTACTGTAGATGGAGATTAGTACTAATAATATAACTCATCATTATAGTTCAATACCATGGAGCGGGAGCTACCGCTCTCCAGGGAAGCGACTGCATGATGGAAGCGAACATCATTATAGTTCAATACCACGGAGCGGGAGCTACCGCTCTCCGTGGAAGCGACTGCATGATGGAAGCGAACATCATTATAGTTCAATACCACGGAGCGGGAGCTACCGCTCTCCGTGGAAGCGACTGCATGATGGAAGCGAACATCATTATAGTTCAATACCACGGAGCGGGAGCTACCGCTCTCCGTGGAAGCGACTGCATGATGGAAGCGAACATCATTATAGTTCAATACCACGGAGCGGGAGCTACCGCTCTCCGTGGAAGCGACTGCATGATGGAAGCGAACATCATTATAGTTCAATACCACGGAGCGGGAGCTACCGCTCTCCGTGGAAGCGACTGCATGATGGAAGCGAACAATTTTTGCATTATCGACAAAAATCTTTAAAAAATTGTATTTAAAAAAATGTGCGAAATCGCGAATTGTGCGAAAGTCGAGGGCCGCCTGTACACAGAACAGTGATTTGTTTCAGATGTGACTTACCGCGATGTAGTCACATTGTCATTCCATTTGTGATTCAATAATAATAATAATAAATCGACAATTTAAATAGCGCTGTTCAGAGAGCAGAATCTCCTCAAGGCGCTCAGACTCGAGATTCGAATCCACTATTATCGACAAACTTTTGCGTTAATCCAATAATTCGATACTTCAAATATACCAAAATGATGTGTTTTATATTTATCAAAAGTTTTGGCATTGACTTTGTGAAACTCCATATAACAATAAAGCATTTTGTTATTCCATTAATAACATTAATCCAAGCGAAATGTATTTCTACCTGCTATTCCGATGCTACATTACGTTTGAAGGGGGCTTCGTGATACGAGATAGAAACACGTGTGGACAAATATAATTTGTGAAAAAACAAAGTAATTTATTTAACATTAAATGTTTACCTCAGCGGTCACCAAACTACCGCCCGCGGGCCAGTCCGGCTCTCCAAAAATTTTTCATCCGGCCCCCGACTTTTATTCATAAATATTATAGTATATAAGAAATATTAATTTTATAAAATGTTATGATTTGGTTTTGAATACACGACGATTCTTCTATTGTGATTTGGTATAAGACTTCCAATATAAACTATATTTGTTTACACATGCAATATAAACGAATGTTCTAATAGGATTTCAATAAGAATACTTTCCGTCCGGCCCATGTTTTTAAAAATTTCAATTCGGCCCGTTTCTCAAAATGTTTGGTGACCCCTGGTTCCTAGAAATATATTAACGAAGTCTAAAGACAACAGATTGGGATCTATCCCCGAACACATGCGCGCTCTGGCCGAAAGGTTCTACAGCTCCATATCGAGACACCCAAACCCAATCATAAAAGCCTTAGGTAACTACAACGCGAACACTAGATATAGACACACACGCCCAAAATCAATTTTGAAAGACATCCCTCCGAACCCTCCCTTAACATTAACAGTAAATGTCCCCTCAAATGACCGTCCGATCGTCACTCTGAACCCCCCATCAGCGACAGCTCCCCCGGATGACAGCTTACCCCCATAGGCAATCACATATCTCTCTCTCTCAATAAACATCTACTCTCAATAAACATACATATCAATATAATTATAAAAGTCACACACGTCTCCCTTATTATTTACCTATATACTATAATATCCATTTTTTATATTTTATTCACCACCATTATTTTTCACACACACCCGTTCAATATATTACCGTGTGTGACGACACAAATTTATGTATATTAGTATGTAATTTTATGTATATACCATCACATTTATATATGTATTTAATCGTTTTTATAATTTCTCATAATCATTCATAAAAAAACATTTCTCACAAATATATCCTTTCCCGATTCCTAAAACGATCCAAAAAATATCCAATAAATATCGTTAACAGTCAGACCTTATCCGATGAAGGAGTGAGGCGTCCTACCATTGGACCGAGACTCCGAAAAAGTTATTCATCACTTGGCACAACAGATTGGAATACTTGAAAAATAAATTGTTTTCCAACGAGAAACCAGCCCGCAATCCACGGGCGGAAGGCATGCGTCTTGCCTTGGCGTAGTAAATGGTTCGACAGGTATACTTTGAAACGCTGTAGCCCCGACCCTAATGAATAAGGGGGAAAATAAAGGATATTTTCCAGTGTTCACGCCTAATATGAATGGTTTAAAAATCTGATCAAGACAATTGATACCAAATCTTCTTGGTTAAGCTTCCCAGAAGATTCCCGAGAGATAATAACGATGAATTAAAAATTGCGAAACCTCTTATCTCCCACCGGAGTGATTGATATATTTAATTAGTTTTAATAAGAGCTGTGTCAACCGAGCGATGCGATGCGATGCGATGCGATGCTATCAGTGTTTTGAAAATTTGTTTTGACAATAACAAAACAAGCCGATAGCGAGTGGAAATCGAGAAATGATCATAAGCTTTGATCATAAGACAATAACACAAAATAGTAATAAAAATAATAACTCTTGATACGGTATCTTAATTATTTATACTACAACAATCAATACGAGTTTATTCCTCGTGTAGTACGAGTAATTATGATATAAGATATCTAATGAAGAACAAACAGTTCGTATGTATTCATTAACCCTTCCCTCCCAAAGATCCTTTTTATATAATTAGACCGTTATGCCTGTTTACGTGTATCATGAACAAGGTTTAAAGATCCTTTTTATATAATTAGACCGTTATGCATGTTTACGTGTATCATGAACAAGGTTTAAAGATCCTTTTTATATCATTAGACCGTTATGCCTGTTTACGTGTATCATGAACAAGGTTTAAAGATCCTTTTTATATAATTAGACCGTTATGCATGTTTACGTGTATCATGAACAAAGTTTAAAGATCCTTCGTACACTGTTTTTTGATAAAAAAAATAATGTCGTTATAGTTGGTACCAAAGAAAAAAAAATCGTAAAATGACGGCTGTCTTAAAAAAATATCAACTTTTTAACTCTTTTTTTTTATTTAAAAAAAAAGGGAAATAAATAGATTTTCAAGGTAGAAACGATAGAAAAACATTTATCAAAATTTCATACCAAATTTGAAAAAGTCTTACCTTAAATAAAAAAAAAAGTGTTTCAGTAAATCAATTACACTGTCTTTCTCAATAATTTGTTATTTTCCCCATTCATAAAATATGAATTAATCTAAGTGACGATAGGCAGTGGTCAGCGACTGTCGGTGGTATGGCACGGCACGGCACGTAGCACGTAGCACGGCACTGAGGTGCGCAGTACTCGAGAGTACTGCTGCTCGGCGCTGGTGCCGGGTGCGGGTGCGATAGAGCGGGTCCCTATCTGCGCGGAGCGGAGACCGGTGACTGGCACGGTCCGCAGCCCGCTGATCCCGTGACCCTCGAGGGTTAAAGGCCTCCGCCTCCACGGGCGATACTCGGTGCCCGGTGCTTGTACATATCCCACACTTGCGTACCATCTTCGCCGACCATCAGGGTTACCGCCGCGCAGATTATATACAACACACGTATGTCATGACAAAACCTCCATTCATTCTTGAGATCATATGTCACTAAAAAAGGAATAAAAGTTTTCAAGGAATACTTCCATTGGAATATCTGAGAATATGAAAGGGAAACATAATTTAAATCGCTTGGGCTCTCTAATCCTTACTTTCATCTTTATAAACTGACAGTTTATAGCACATATTGATTCGAATATTCTTATACAGGCGGCCCTCGACTTTCGCACATAATTGGTTCCTGAAAATGTGTGCGAATGTTGAATGTTCGAAAGTGGAGGGATGTAAAAAAACATCAAAAATTGCATTTTAAAATATTTATTTTTCAATAATATTTATGTATCAATAATATATTAAAAATATTTATTAATACAATAATTAAGTTAACGAGACGTGTTTAAGTGCTTTCAGATGTTTTCTTTACAAACTTGTCAAGAGTTAGTCGACTACCACCCTTTTTTCTTTTCTTGATAAAGAGTTCTGTAACATGATGTGTCTTTCTCAATCGCTCTATGTATTTGAGATATACGTTATCCATTGGGATCACATTCTTTCATGATAGTCAAAAAATTGTCAAGATGCATGAAGGCTTCATTAATATTTTTGATTGTCAAAGTCTTGACGATTTTATCAGCTTCTTCTTCCTCACTTTCATTGTGTATTTCATTTAACTCTTGTTGCTCAATTAAGTATTCATTTGACAGAGGTACTGAGTGAGATTCAATCAACTCATTAACATCTTCGTTGTTGACGTCCAAGTTTATTTCATTCATTAGGCTAACTATTTCATCTGTGATAGTTTCCGGAGTTTCTTCAGAATTTATAAAATCGCTCGTCATTTGTGGGCATAATTGTTTCCAGGAACCTTTCATTGTTGACTCTTTTATTTCAGCCCACGAGTCTCCAATATTGTTTATTGCGTTCCATATATTATAGTTATTCCAAAAAAGTGGGAGCGACTGCGTGGAAGCGAACATTTTTTGTATTATCGACAAATATTTTTAAAAAATTGAATTTTTAAAAATATGTGAAATAGCGAATTGTGTAAAAGTCGAGGGCCACATGTAGTATATTCCTTTTAGTTCAATAAAATGTACTCATAGTCGTTAACTGTGTTTTCATTATTAACTATAACGTGATAACGTTCCTAAAGCGGGATGTGTTACTGTCGCATATTGTAAGATCTATTATATTACCTATATTACAAAGGTTTCTTTGTAGTTTGTTTTTCCTTGGTAAGTTTTCTTACAAAATTTGTTTTTCTAAACATATGCGGATCCGGGGAAGTGCATAATCCAATGACCGTATCCATTACCATCTTATCCTTCCACTCAACTTATATTCATTGTATTTTTATGTTTTTAATCTATCAATAATGGCGACTTCAATAATGGCGAAAAGCGCCCAAAAAAGAAGTCCTTTGTGAGAATTGAAATCTTACGAACTTTATTTAATTTAGCTTATAGTACATACGCATATATTGTAGTATATGGTACACACAACCCCTTATTATTTAGTGAACTCAAAGTGAAAGAATATAAATAAGAAATAACAGTTCTGTTGAAAAAACTATATCCAATTACTAAGGGTTAATATTCTTTCCTTAAAAATATTTTTGTTAAATATGGTTAATATCCGAGGTCTCATTCAAAAAAGGAATCGTTAATGATAACTGTGAGCTTACAGACTTCACGTTTATAATTGTTAAATATAGTTATCTGAGGCCCCATTCAAAAAAATATTTGTTCATGATAAATGTGAGCTTACAGACTTTATGTTTATAATTGTTAAAGATGGTTTATATCTGAAGCCCATTCAAAAAGAGATTTTTCATGGAAACTGTGAGCTTACAAACTTTTTATTATTATAATGTTACGGACTTGATGTTTCTGATTTTACAGACTATTTATATTATGAGTTCTTAATCCGATTACTGGGATCGAAGACAGTATATTGTCAGCCGATCGTGTTCTTCAATGTGCCCGAAACAATAATTCGAATACATTGTAGGGTACCTTAAAAAATGTAATTTAAATATATTCATTTAAAATAAGTTCATCATCATGAGGCCGCAAAGTAATTTCTTATTCTGAGAGTTGTTTTCAGAAAAAAACATAATTAGGTAAAGAATGTGAGATAATATCTATCATATTCTTACAAAACAATATTATCTGTATTATCTGTATCCATTGTAACGATTCACATTACGTTTCGTAGAAATCAAACAACTGAGGCGCTATCAGATCAGGCGTAATACGTCATATGGGTTAGTATTGTATTAAATATTATTTAAATAAAGTCCAAACATTAAATCAATCATTGATTGAATAATACGAGTAGATATGGAATGAGGCGATTGTGTTCAGTTCGCATTTGACTGCAGAAAATTGAGTAACATTCGTATTGTGTTGTATTACACTTTCGTTGTATATAGTACAACCTGGTGAGCTTATTGCTACGTGGCAATATCTTACAACCAACCAGAAAGAGGATAAATAGGCATTAAGTAAAAATCAGATTGTAATCCTTTGTTAAAAAAATCTGGGTTCCAACGGAATCAAACCCGCAAACTCCGGGTTAGGACACATGCGCAGTAAAATATAAATACTTTTTTATATATATATATATCATATGGTACATACATATTATCATGCCATGTCCCTTTCGGGGTGGGCAGAGAGAACAGATCTCCAAACTATTCTATCCAAGCGTGCAACTTTCGCCTCTTCCACATTCATAAATCTCGTCATGCACAATCTTCTATTATTCATGCGTCTCACTTTACCTTCTTGCCAAATCTGGTCCATTTGGTCGTCACATTTTCCTCGGTCTACCTCTTCCACGCACACCCCGCAGATTCCTCGGTCTACCTCTTCCACGCACACCTTGCAGATTCCTCGGTCTACCTCTTCCACGCACACCTTGCAGTTTCCTCGGTCCACCTCTTCCACGCACACCTTGCAGTTTCCTCGGTCCACCTCTTCCACGCACACCTTGCAGTTTCCTCGGTCCACCTCTTCCACGCACACCTTGCAGTTTCCTCGGTCCACCTTAAACGCACACCTTGCAGTTTCCTCCATCCAACTCTTCCGCGTACACCTTACAGTTTCCTCGGTCCACCTCTTCCACGCACACCCTGCAGTTTCCTCGGTCCACCTCTTCCACGCACACCCTGCAGTTTTGACTTGTATAGTCGCTGAGTCATTATTTTATTAATCATTCTCTCCACATTTCCAAAACATATTAAAGCATCTTACTCTTAAGATTAAAAGAAGGCTAAGATTAATGCTGTGGAGATGCGTGCACTAAGAAAAACATGTGGATTGTCAATGTTTGAAAGAAGACATCAGAAATTAATGCATGAATAAAATGATGTTTTCATGCCATTTCGATTTGAAAATTTTCACGGAGCTGTCCCTCAAATTAACAACAATATAGAGTTATTACATGGACGTTTATGAATGTTTGTATTATTGATTTCGAAAAAACTTGTGATAGAGTACAACACCACAGGTTATTGGAAATTCCTGTTCGTTATGGTCTGGACACAAGAGATGTAAGAATCGTCGGAAATATACTCGTATACTGGCGCCCGCGCCGTCGAGCAGTAGTAAAGGTAGACGACAGCTTGACAGCAGACAACATTTTGCATATTTTCTCTTCTTCTTTTTAACATTGGATAGTAAAGATTCAGAAGATGGGATAGTAATAATAAATGATACTGTCATATCCTGGCAGACAGTATGGAAATCCTGCAAAGGCTCATGAATAAAATCAGTACGGCATGCAGCAATAAAGGACTCGCACCAAATATTGCAAATACCAAATTTATGATTTTCAGAAGGTGAATTAACAACCAGGTGCATCGCAGAGAGTAGAGTATCAGTGTGTATTGAAAGAGTGCACAAACAATGTCCGAGATGCTGACCTAATGATCAGTGGGATCATTCCCGGGAAATTAGAACCAGGATTGAGATGGTTCAGTGTTATTGCATGGAGTTGAATCATGGACCCTCAAAGTTGGTAGTATGAACCGACTGGAAGCATTTGAAATGTGGATGCACCGGAGAATGCTACGGATACCCTGGACGGATATGGTCAGCAACACAGGGGTTCTTCAAAGAGCCAAGGTTGACAGAGAGTTGCTGGCTAATATTAAAATCCGAAAGGTGTCATACTTGGGTCATGTACTTAGAGGAGCAAAGTACAAATTACTGCACCTGATCATCCAAGGCAAAATAGAGGGTCGAAGAGGTGTTGGCAGGAGGCAAATCTACTGGCTCCGCAATATACGTTATTGGACTGGCATAAAAGGCGTTGGAGATCTTTTTCGGGCTGCCGGGTACAAAGATGCCTACTCTCAGTTGATATTTAACGTTGGGGGAACCTGATATGACATTGGGAAGAAAAAAATTGAGATGGCACTGTTTTTTTCAAAATGAAAAATATTCTTTGTAATAGAGACTTCAATCTCAAATTAAGAGTGCGCATTATGCGATGTTTTATCTTTGTAGTACTTCTTTATAGCATAGGGACTTGGACGCTTGCCCAAGCTACCGAAAACGAAAAGAAACATTTGAAATGAGATTACAGATTTCCTGAGTTTTGATGAAAAGGTCCTCAGACACATGAAAAAAGACAAAGAGGTACTCACTTGCATTAAGAGGGCAAGTTTGGAATACTTTGGGCATTTCATGAGAGGAAAGAAATATTAAATAATCCGAGTCATATTCCAGTAAAAGATAGAAGGAAACCGAAGTGTAGGAGGCAAAATAAACTCCCGGCTGAAGAACCTAAGAGAGTGGTTCCACTGTAACAGCTGCAGACAAAGCTAATATATACATGATGATTGCCAGCCTCCAGGGTGGAGAGGAGAGGCAGGTTAAGAAGAAGAGTTATAGTGGAAAGAATCCCGGTCTAAAATTTTCAGAATAAAATCAATTGTGCCAAAAATCCAGATAATTACGAAAAAGGTAGTGCCGCGACTTCCATGAAAATATTTATACTGTTCCTTTACGATACTTCGTTTGAATTTCGTGCCCTGGGCTAGTGCGATTCAATGAACCGACTTTCTTAGAAGAAAAATAGATAAATGTCTTATGTAGAAGCACTCACCGATGGAAGGATGAGGTAAGTGGAAGATGCGGGTGGTGCCGAAGTTAGGTGGACATCCTCGGTAGCATCAGGGAGCGCGGCACACTTGTGTTGTGGCCCACGGCGGGTATGACACTATAAAATAAAATCAATTTCATTATATTATTTATAGTTAAGACGATAACACTGTAGAGGTTCAAATACATAGTAGAACATTTAATGAAACACTTAAGATAATTGTATAATGCTACCGGTTTCAAGGTTTTCTCCTCACCAGGAAAAAAACAACTAATTCATGTCGCAAATATTTACATTTATGTTGATGATTTAACAACTGATTCGTGTCGCAGAGATGTGTAAGGTGGTCACTAGGTGCCACTAGATTTGACTAGATCCAAAATGGACAAATTCGCGTAAACAATCAGTGGCCCTATCGTAGATAAAACCCGGGAAGCAGAACTCTGCTGGTATGCGCACGTGCACCAGCAAGGTGAAAGGGCTACGCTAAAGACAACCATGAATAACCAACCAAAGAAAGTGGAGTGGAAGAGGACATAACGAGACTCGGTCTCTCACCGAGTGACTGTCGAGATAGAGGAAGAAGGTCCAAGAAGTTGACTCTATATGGGTGAGATAAGATGAAGGGAAACAAGAGATCAGGGATTATCTCAAGTGGAATAAACATGGTTTTATTAAACAAATTACAATAAATTCATGTGAATAATATAATATATGGGGGACAATGTAAGGCAGAATACGGAATAAAATGATAAGGGGTGAATTTAAACTTAAGACTTTTGTATTAATTAAGATCAAGAGCATTCTGAGTTGGTTTGGCTGTGTGGAACGAATGAATGAAGAAATACTAATAAAACAAATATACTCGTACAGTGATAATGTGAGTGGAAGGCGTGGTAGAAACAGACCAAGGAAAGTAAAGTTAGGTCAAGTGAATGATATTTTGAGAGGAGGAAATGTTAAAAATCATAGAAGTTGTATGGACATAGAAGAGAAAATATGTGTGTTACGATAGGAAAGTCTGGCGCTCTATCCTTTCTGTCTCCTCCGACAGGAAGACGGCGTGATGGTATTATGTAATCACAATGTCTTTCTCAATAATTTGACGTTTTTCTGAATTCATAATTTATTCCTAAATATTAGTGAAGACAGGCAGTGGTCAGCGACGGTAGATGGTATTGTATGGCACGTAGCACGACCCTATGGTGTACAGTGCAGCGACGGTAGATGGTATTGTATGGCACGTAGCACGACCCTGTGGTGTACAGTGCAGCGACAGTAGATGGTATTGTATGGCACGTAGCACGACCCTGTGGTGTACAGTGCAGCGACAGTAGATGGTATTGTATGGCACGTAGCACGACCCTGTGGTGTACAGTGCAGCGACGGTAGATGGTATTGTATGGCACGTAGCACGACCCTGTGGTGTACAGTGCAGCGACAGTAGATGGTATTGTATGGCACGTAGCACGACCCTGTGGTGTACAGTGCAGCGACAGTAGATGGTATTGTATGGCACGTAGCACGACCCTGTGGTGTACAGTGCAGCGACAGTAGATGGTATTGTATGGCACGTAGCACGACCCTGTGGTGTACAGTGCAGCGACGGTAGATGGTATTGTATGGCACGTAGCACGACCCTGTGGTGTACAGTGCAGTCAGAAAAAATCGTAGGAGTTGTATGAGAAGGTGTATCGATAAAAAAGAGGCGAAATATGTGTGTCGCGATAGGAAAATCTGATGATACTCTCTCTTCTCTGTCTATCCTGATAGGGAGATAGCGTGATGGCATGTACGTTTGTGATGAAACAACAAAGTAATTTCTTGTTAAATATTATTGTACGGAGATAAAGCCGATAAATGGTCGTTTGATAAATGGCCGTTTCATGCTATTTACGTGACCGAACTACCGTATTAGTAAACGAGACAAGGAAAAAAAATTACGCAACACAGATACGTATGAGTAAACCGCCCACGCGATAAGTCACCCTGAGGTCGCTTGTTGTCGGGAGGTTGACCCCTGGATTAGCGCATTGGACCAGATATGAAATGTCAGTTATAATTATTTATTGACGTCAACAGTGAACGGCTGTCTGGCACATTCAAACATGCGAGTTTTTTCTCTCATATCATTATATCTGGCCAAGTTGACTCAATTATTTTGGAGTAGTAATTGAGTATTATGAAAGAGCTTTTGCCGTTGGTGGTCCTGTTGCGTGGAATAGTCTACCTCTTAGTGATAGATATGTGGGTGGCGTGTGCAGCTTTATAAAGCCCCTGAAGACCACACTTTTTGGGAGATTTTATCAAAATATATTATGGTATATGAACTACACACACATACACTACACTTAAATCCCAATGAGTTACTAACACATATCGGAAGATCTACAAAGGTTTTATGGTAGTTCGTCTTCCTTTGGTAAGATCTAGATATGCGGGGGTGTGGGATGGAAGCCCCCTGATGCCCTTGCGGTCGGGCTCGCCCTACATTGGTGGGGTGTATCTCGGCCGTGGGAATGTTTGTGGGATGAGCCCGGACCTTTTGGTGTACTCTCTCTTGAATGTGTTTTTTTCTTTTTTTCTTTTTTTATCATCTACTATATTTATTTTCTGTGTTTATTTTTTTGTATATATTCCTGTTTCTACGTGTTTAAGGGTGTGGGCTGAAAAACATCTGGTGTCCCCGTGGCTGGGTTCGCCCTATATTGGTGGGGTGTATTTTGGCCGAGGGGATGCTATTAGATGAGCCCAGACCTTTTGATAGCTTCTGCGTCTGATGTATTGTCTGCAATTTATGTGTTTTTAGAAATGTTATTTAGTTGTGATCTTGTACATATTATGTTGCTGTCAATAAACCTAATATTTATTTATTTATTTCTTACCAAATATATTTTTTCGAACATATGCAGATGCGGCGAAGTACCTAATCGGATGGCCACAGCCAACACCTTCGTATTTTACATTCAACTTATATATATTTTTAATGCGTATATTATTTATAGTAAAGACATTAACATTGTGGTGGTTTAAATACATTATAATTTGTTTTTATAACGGTATAACCCTACCTTTTTATAACGGTTTCAAAGCTTTCACCTCATCATCAAGGGAGTACAAACAAGACTGAATTGTTCGAACAGGTACCGACATACACACTCTAACGGTAAACATTCGGGTTGGGGACTGTGGGTGAAGGGAGGGAGGAGACAACCTCGGCGAGGAGTGGCGAGATTCTTGGTATATTTGTGTTTGTCAGATGTTCACCCCGATGCACTGGCTTAGAAATTTCTAGGTTCTCTAATCTGTCCAATTTATTTCCGTTACTACTGATATGTAAGAATTTGGCATCATCAATAGAAAATGTATTATTTTCACGGTGACAATGATTATCCATTTCAGAAGTCTTTAGCAAACAACAAACATATCGAATGACTTATGGATTGACTCTTTCTACAAAAAAATCCCACAAAATGTTTTTTTTTGGTAAATTATGTGAATCCAAAAGTACCAAATGGCAACTCCCGTGTGAATAATTTTATAAGATATGCGCAAGAATGTTTTTATCAATGAATATTCAACGAGGAATCGAATTAAATATGCAGATTGGCAATAAAACACAATAGTTATTGTAAATAGCAACAAATTAGCGGCATACAGCACCCAACACCCAGCACACAGCGTACAGCGCGGCCTGCACGCGGCACACATCGATGCTAACGAATATTGATTATGTAACAATTACGAGTTTTTGCGTGTTTTTTCCTTAAATTTGTTAAATTATTAGATATAATTAATGGTTTTTACTTGGCAATTGTGCGAGACGATTTGCGTGCTAATTTTACAATGAACAAAACTGTTTCCGAAACTTTTTACACAATAAGCCCATTCTTAGATATTCAAATCAGTGTTTCCCAATAGTGGTGCCGTCATTTGTGATATTTATTTAAAAGTGTACATATTCTAAAATACAAGAAAAACGCTTATATCAGCAGTCTCACTAACTAGGCGGTTTGTCTATTTTGAGAGAGCTGATTTAAACTAACGAATTTCATATTTAAACAATCTAACAAGTTCAAAATGTATTTATTTATCAACATTATTTATTTATGCGTCTTTACATACACACCGACAATAAACAATCCAGGCCTTAAGCCGCTCTACAACTATATTTACTGGCTGCGAGTCATTTTCCTTCTTCCATGATGTCGGACCTTAAGGCCTCGGCCCCACAGGTAGGAGCTTCGCTTGGTGCTTAGAGCTACGCTGCGAGTTAGGCGACATACCCTAGCGAACCAACGCACCGCATACTATCGCAATGGCCACACTGCACACTTCGTGAGTCTCCTAGCGAACTGACGTGTTGGTTAATTTTATTGTGTCACCGAGTGATTTTACAAGATGGAGGAAGTTTTAATAACAGCTGTGTATAAAAGGGAGTCTTTGTGGAACCCATCGAGAAAATTATACAAAAATGTACCTGTAATAAAATCACTTTGGAATGAAGTTGCGCAGGAAGTAAATAAAGATAAGGTAAGTTGTAATGGAATTGGTTACTTTTGAGAGTGGCATCGTTTGTTGACTTAACCGCTCCCAAATGTCAAATGAATTTGTGCGAAGCACTTTGGTGTGGCCAAGCATGATGTCACCTAGTCTTATTAATCACGTAGCACCTAGCGAAGCACTTAAGTGTGATCTTAGCCTAAGTCTGCCGTAACTATTATAATTTTCAAACGCTGGTGTGTTGGCACCGGGGGAGTCTTTTGTAACGTTCCTTTTTCATCACTACAGGGTGTTGCTTTAAAAAAAATTGATTTTCTTGTGTAGATCGCACTAGACGGGAAGTAATTTTGTTGGTGGTGGTAGGATCAAAGTGAACTGAATAAAAAAAACAATACAACTAATCAGAAATACGAGTATGTTAAAAAGGCATGAAGTGAAAATCACTCTGATATTCTTATTTTTTTAAAGAAATAAATGTTCCAACATGAATTGAACCTCCTTCCTTCGAGTCCGAAGAAAGCTGATGTTAGGTGCAGCCGCTCTGGAGATTTGACAACTCTCAGCACAAAATACAAAATCATCCATACAATCGCTACGATTCCCTGAGGAGGTGCTACAATTTCTTCCGCCCTTTTCATTACCACACAGCTCTTCCGATATGTCTGATTTCTTAGATTTACTTTTTTTATAAATTTCTTTCACTTGGTCCAACCATACTCTTAGTCATATTCCACTTACATTCGCATTATAAATATGTGTTTATACAGTCTCTCTTCGCTCATTCGTTTTACATGACTAAACTTTCTAAAAAAAAGATTGCACGAGGAGATCAACTGTCCTAGTTTACTTGAAGGGTCCTGAGCAGACTTCGAGGAGAGGTGACGAGAGCGAATGAAGACATTCTACTCGTGGATCCAAACTGGTACTAAACTATTATGTTAGCAGATTTTGATACTATTCGGTTCGATAGTATACATATGTTTTAGTGCCCCATTGACAAATAAAACTCAATAATATTGCGAAATTACACAACACCTCAATGAGTGTTTTTTTGTTTTCGAAAAAAAAGTAAACAGCGAGCCATCAGAGTTGGTGAGTGGCGAGTGTCAAGTGGCGACTGGCAAGTGGCGAGTGATGTGTATACACTATAACTGATGTGCAAATAATTGGCAAGCAGACCTTCGAATTAACGGGCTGAGCACACCATTACAGTACGTAATTAATTGTATAATTCAGGGGTCTCCAACCTACTCGTAATAGAGCGGAGGGCTACGCGTACATTAAGACATTAAAGGTGCTAAGCAAGTACATTATTCTACATAGTTTAAACATGAACAAATATGTATAGATGTTTTACACATATTATTATCTCAAAGGAATAATGGAGAAGAAACAATTTAGATAAATAAAATAACAAATATGTACAGATGTTTTACACATATTATTCTCTCAGAGGAATAATGGACAAGAAACAATTTAGATAAATAAAATAACAAATATGTTATGCATAGATGTTTTACACATATTATTCTCTCAAAGGAATAATGGAGAAGAAACAATTTGGATAAACAAAATAACAAATAATTTAAATAATGATTTCAACATTCCAATAAAATAAATATTATATATAGTGCTAATGCGAGTGGAAGGTGTGAGTGAAGAAGACTGAAGAGAATTTCATTGATTCTATTTTGAGGATCAAAAGCGTATTTTTTAAAATCAAATATTGTTCGTGTGTATATGATATATACGAGTATACTCGTACACGTATAATATATCATATACAAGGGGAGGTCAATAAACTCGCGGAATGAAGAGGTTAAGGGAGGGGGCGGTAGTGCGCACGCGCGTGTTCCGATAATATGACTCATTATTAGTATATTCAACAAATCTTAGTCTTATTTTGACAGTATTGTTTAAGATATCGTATGTCAAACTTTAATAATCGTCATTAAGTTTATCCCAAAATAAGGTAAAACACCTCAACACATGTTGGAAGTGATGTTAGCGGTAAAAAGATGTTTTCCCCCCTTTTCCCTTCATTCCGCGAGTTTACTAGTATTGACCTCCCGTAATATGTGGGTAGTTATTTTAGCATAAATGACGTGCTACATTCATATTTACTAAAATACAATATTGTTAAATATTTATTAAATTATATTTAAATATAATTTAATAAATATTAAATAAAGTTCCGCGTGCAAACAACCTCCGAGATGGTTTGCACGTGGAACGAATGAATGAACAAAGACTAACAAAAAAATATACAGCGCAAATGTAAGTGGAAGATGTTTTGAAAGAAGGAAACGAAGAATTTGATGTCAAGAAATAAATTAAAACGGAAAAAAAAAATAAAACGGAATTTCTCTGGGTGTTCACATTCACTGCGGAAACATTTTTTTGATGGGGATGCCTTATCAGTTATGTATGTTAGTATCTTTCCAAATCATCAGGAACACCATCAAATAATTTTGAAGCAATATATTTTTTTCAAAATTAATAATGGAAAAAAAAACACAAATGATCACAACGCGGAAAATGGTAGTTATTATTTTTTGTATTGCATAAGTGAGCATTAATATTTCGGTATTCGTCCCTTTGTTTTTGTTTACATTATTATAGAAACTTTTTGATAAATAATCAGAGGGCCGAATTGGGCCCGCAGGCCGTAGGTTGGGGAAACCTGGTCTGATTTAATCGCAATGTGGACACCGAGCCCGGTACTACTGAACGCCGAATTGTTTTAAACTAAATTCAATGGGATAATTAAATAGGGAATGAATTAACGACGAAGAAAGAATTGAACATTTTAAATCGTTAACTAAGATTAGACAGTATTGAAAATAAACCGTTTATTTAGAATTTGTTTCAAATCAAATCGTTTTGGCATGAACTGTCAGATTTTATAAGTTTTGTGTAATATTGAGCGACTCCGGACAAAACTTTATAATAAATCGCACAATTTTGCAGGAATATTAAAAAAAAAAAAAAAAAAAGACAGAATTAAAAGTCAATTTCTATAGAGCTATTTCGTAACACCTGGGTTTATTTCCCTATCTCCAGGTCTAAGGTAGGAAGATTGTCTTCCACCAAGATGTTCTATTCTATTCCCGACAGTGAACAAAAAATAACCGGTTATTTTTTCATACTAAATACTTTTAAAATACGTTTAATTGGTTAAAAGAATAAATGGGGTGACAATGCATGAAACAATACGAAATAACGTGATTAGGGATGAATGTGAAGTTAAGACTGATATATTAAGTACGAGTAAGAGATTGTTTAAGCAATTAGAAGGAATGACTGAAGAAAGATTGACAAAATAAATATGCAGTACAAATTAGAGTGGAAGGTGTGGTAAAGGAAGACCAAAGAAAGTATGGTTGGATCAAGTTAATGATATTTTGAAAGAAGAAACTTTAAAGTCAGATAAATCATAGGGATTGTTTGAAAAAGGTGTATGAATATAGAAGAGGCGAACTATTTGTTACGACAGGAAAGTCTGGCGCTCTGTCCTCATTGTCTACCCTGACAGGGAGATGACACGATGGCATGTTTATTTTTTACATGTGGTATGTACCAATATGTAATATAAAATTAAACTTAATATGCGTTTCAATATTTTTAGTTGTATGAGGTGTATATATGATATATAAAAGAGGCGAAAATTTCGTGTCGCGATAAGAAAGTCTGACGTTCTGCCCTCTCTGTTTACCTTCACAGGGGAAACGGCGTGATGGTATGTATGCATGTCTATTATAATGGAGTACCTAATGTGATTTCTTTGAGTGTATGCGAGAGATTCCCAAAATGATTCACAGCTACACTTGAATACGTGTTTAATAAACTAGAATGGGACAATAAAGGCCTGGTGATTGATGGAAAATACCTGAGCCATTTGAGATTTGTAGACGATATCGTTATATTCTCACAAAACCCGAATGATCTTCAGCACCAACTGCAAGAATTGGCAGAGGTCAGTAAAGAAGTTGGTTTAGAAATGAATATATCGAAAATCAAATATATGATGAACCGCTTTGCTACCCCAAAACCAATAAACGTATGTTAGATGGAAAGCCGCTAGAACTTGTCCAGGAATATGTGTATCTGGGCCAACTTATTTCCTTTGTACGTGGCATATCGGAGGAAATAGCACGAAGGACAAAACTAGCGTGGAACTCATTTGGACGTTTGAACAACTTCTTCAAAAGTAATCTCCCAATATCCTTGAAGCGAAGAGTCTACAACCAGTATATTCTCCCAGTACTTACGTATGGCTGCGAGACATGGACGCTCATAGAAAAGAACACACAAAAGCTCCAGACCGCACAAAGGGGCATGGAGTGATGCATGTTGGGATAACTAAAAGAGACCGTAAACGAAACACCTGAATTCGAAATATAACAAAGGTAGAAGACCTTGTAAAAGTGTGCAAAAGAATTAAGTGGCAATGGGCAGGACACGTAGCCAGAATGTCAGACTCCCGATGGGCATTCGAAATTATTCAATGGTACCCAAGAGGCATAAAGACGCCCAGAAGACCGAAGGTACGCTGGATATATGAAATCGGGAAGCATCGCAGCATCACATGGCATCAACGAGCAAAAAACCTAACTATTTGGAGTCAACTTGGGGAGACCTTCATCCAGCAGTGGATCGACCCTGGTTGACAATGATGATGATGCGAGAGAACCAACTCTCTAAGTGTATGTATGGATGATGTTTGGTTTGACAGATACAAATCTCACAATTCCGTAATACATATTATTTTCGGTCTTGTACAAGCCGATAGGAGTAATGTAAGCGAACAAGTCCCAGTCCCAACAAGCACGCCCACACGCTGTGGCCACGTGCAGTCGCTGCATTAGCTGCTCTCCTCGCCACTCCGACTGCACTGTTCCGGGTTCGCTGCCCGGCGGGGGCGTTATTGTCTTGTTCTCATTCCACGTCCTATTCGGTTGTAAAACACAACACGCCATAACAACTGTACAATTGCACACATAACATACCATATGTTATGTGTGTCCCACTACTCGGCGCCATGACTCACAACACCGCGGCATTGTCTTCTTGCGATGCAAAAACTTCAATGAACAAACACACAAACGCAATCATTGTGTATTATTTTTTACTTATCATCTTGTGTATTTGAATTGATTCAACTTTTTTTTCTTACTGTACCGCGCCTTCTTTTTTTCCTTATCGTATCAAAGGCACTATACCACTTCCACCTAGAATTCTGTCACCTAGACATCACTGGACGTTGCAATAATCAAGTCCTCTTTGGTGCAAGATACAGAGTTTCTCGGCCACTGCAGCAAGTGTCGCACGGAACACGGACTGCTCCTAGTCTCAGTTGCAGAGTCGATCCATCACGTAACATTCCCCATTAACAAAATAGCAAACCCATTTTTAACTGACGACAAAGTTTTGTTCTGTGTGCCGGACAATTATTTACGCAATCTTGAATTAAAATTGTTTACAGCACCGTATTCAAGAACTGAACTTTGAATTACGAGCATCAAAACTCGCACACGGAATGACCTTGTTGAATGAATTTACTCATATCGATGAATAAATTGAGGCTTAAGCTCCTTAATAAACTTTGTAAGTACTAGTATTACTGAGCCATTTCGCAAGGAAGCACGAGTAACATTGTTCCATTGTCATTATGCTACATTTAGATTTTTAACATATTTTTTCTTGTTATTTTATTTAAATAGGTTAAACCTGTATTAAATAATAAAAATAATGTCATCGGTTTTTCCCATTCCAGTTCGGAGTCTGTCAAGAGAATTCCAGGTTCTCCAGGCCAGTTCAAAACCAGGCGGTAAAAGCCTCTACAGGCAAAACCCACCCGATGTTTTATCCACTCGTTCATCCTAACAATAGCGGGTGTTTATTCCAGAGGCTTAGTCCCTGTCCAGATGAGGCGTTTTACGCGCGATTCGAATTAATCAAGATTTATTGATCTAGCTTCGCGGTATTTATGAAATTGACGAACATGTATGTTCCTGTAAAATGTCTTCTTCCTCCTAACTCAATCGCACGGACGAACAAGACATTTTACAGAAACATACATGTTCGTAAATTTCATAAATACCGCGAAGCTAGATCAATTTACTGGGATTATTTCGAAACGCGCTACTCGAATCGCGCGTAAAACGCCTCACCTGGACAGGCCCTTAGTAGTGGTCTTCACACTATACACCTACACCTGATATTATAAATATATGTATTTATTGTCCATAAAGGTCTAGCAGAGTTCTTAAATTTTGATCTTGTAGCCTACAGTCCCTCAGACGGTAGAGCATGTAGCGAAGTAATCGATAAAGAGCAAAGAAAGCTCATTTAGCCACGTCACAGCTTTGCGCCTTCTTCGCCGTCTTCTCCAGCATCGTCACATCATCTCCACCGTCTTCACCATCGTCGCTTCACTGAGACCCCCGGGAGGGGCGGGAGGACGCCTAACCTGAACTGCGCCACCAGGGCCGCCGACATGAGCTATAGTATCCCTTTGGGTGTAGTCGCCATGCCCAACTATGGCAGTTAAATTCGGATTAAGAATGGCAAGAGATATCAAAAAGCTCATTGAGCCAAAAATAAAACAGATATTATCACACAAATACTTAATATAAGTATACATATATAAATAACACTGCACACACATATGACACAACAGTGGAAAAGGTATTCCCTCAAATCACTGACAAAAGATCGACGACGCAGTAAAATGCGCACGTTTGAAAAAGTTTATTAAAAATTAAAGAACTCGTTCTTGTTGTTGTTGTAGTGGTCTTAATGAAACTGTGCGTGGATTCCAGCCAAGGATTTAAAGAATATTTTAAATTAATTTTCTGTGTTAACATTAGTTTCTTCTGTGATACGAAATGTTTGACAAGTCCTGGTAATGAAAGAAAGCAAAACATTAAACCTATTGTATAGAAACATTAGCAACAAAGACAAAGCGCTGAACGAAACACAGAAATCAATATTGATATCGGACTGTTACAAACTACTCGGTTTAATAATGAGGATATCAAGAGAATTTAACAACACCGATATCCTCCGAAACTTATATAATTATCTAATTAGAACCAAATTAGAATATGCATCTACGGTTTGGGCTCCTCATCAGCTCAAATATAAAAACAATATACTCGTAGAACAAATACAAAACAAATCCTCAGATATCTATGGTACAGAACAAAGGGCGATTACCCAAAATATGCTCACCATGCCGAACTTCTCACGGTGTGTAACTATAGAAGCCTCGAAACAAGAATCCATTGCGATATTCCTACTTAAGGTTTTCTAAGGTTGCTTTAACTGTCCCGCGATTCTAGAAGCACTAAGTTTATATGTACCTAATTAATAAAGTCGTGCAAGGAATCACCCTCTGTTCTATTGTACACACCAACTTACAGGACGAATATCATGGCTAAACACTCAGTCACGCGTGGTATAGAGATAATGAACCAACTGAATGACACTGTGGATATAGTCTCGGTACCGCCTAGCAGTATGAGAAGAATCCTGGCTGATATTCTTCCTAACGAATAAGCTAACGCTAGAAGCAGACCCTCTTTGTGTAACAGGAGAAATCCGTGCAAAGTGGATAAAAATAAATAAAAACGTTAATACAAACTTGGTTATAGTAGTTAGATGTATGTATGCGTTGCTATGACCGCCTACAGTATAATAAGAAATGTGCTTAACTCTCACTGCTTATTAATTGAATCATACAATAATGCCGCGTGCTTTGTTTTGTCTCGGCAAACAATAGCGCATTGTGATAAAATATTTGTGAATTTATTTACTCTCTTAGTCATAGAAGATGGTCGGCGATCCGATCCAGTCACGCTGAGTAATACGTAAATACTATTAAAACACGGCTTGAGCATGTCAATTACTATGAAATCAACGGGATACTAAGATATACTCGAATCGGACAGTTTCAAAATCAGCTAAGACCTGTATGGGAGTGAAACGTGGATGTAAAAAACACTGATAGGAGCCGAATAAATGCAGTAGAAATGCGTGCATTGAGAATAATACACGGGGTGTCAAAGTATGAAAGAATACGAAATGTGGTTATTAGGGATGAACGTGAACTTAAAACTTATGTGTTAAATAAGACGAAGAACACTTAAAAATGGTTCGGACACGTAGAACTAATGAATGAAGAAGACTGACAAATCAAATATAAAGTGCAAATGTGAATGGAAGGCGTGGTAGATTGTCGCGATCTGAAAGTATGGCGCTCTCTTTTATCTGCCTACCCATGCAGATAAATTGCGTAATGAATGTGCATTTAAGTTGAAAACAATTATTAATACTGGTTTTGATTTATTTTGTACCAGTCGCCCAGTGTATGTGTAAAAATAAATAATATCTTGTATTACTTTGTAGAAACTGAGTGTAAATGTAAATGTTACTCGATTCATTACAGAGTCAGTATGTTACTGTTGTATTGTATAATACAGGTGTAGTGTAAGAGAGTGTAACGTGGAGCGTGGATCATGCGGCATACGAGTACCGTCCATTCATCGCTACCGCGGCGCCGCTGCGCCGCCGCGCGCCGTTAGAGCCAGCGTGTGCACTCTGTGTGCATTGCGGGGAAAGTGCAATCGGATCCGAGTTACGTGTACGTGGTGAGCGGTTGGCAGTGGTCATTCACTGTGTGTTTTCTAATGGAACTTGTAGAGAGCGAGACCGCCGTGTTATGTCACGGATTGTGGATAACACTTGCGTCTGTCCGTCTGACGGTTAGCATTCACGCTTAGCAAGCGGGTGCCTCCGGTTCGTTTCACTTCCGTACTGGTTTTTACATCTAGATGTATGTTTTTTCTATGCAGCTTATATATTTTTTATCATAAATTTTTATAGCGTTATTAAGAATACAAAAATATTATACATGCATACTATCACGCCTTTTACTTACTGGGGTAGGCACAGCGCCTGATTTACATATTTCGTCACTCCACATACATACATCTTTTTATACAGCTCATCGATTTTTTTTTTACTTCTTTTACAATAACATTAACTTGATCCAACCTTACTTTCCTTCGTCCTTCTCTAGCACGCTTTCCATTCACATTTGCATAATCCATTCGTTCTCCATGCCCCAACTATATCAATGTACTCTTCTTCATCTCACTCAACACATCAGCCTTAAGTTCACATTCATCCCTAATTAATCATTTTATTCGGTAATCCGTCATACATTGTCACCCCATGTATTCTCAGTACACGCATTCTCTACAGAATTTATTCACTGTAAACAACACAAATAGCACTCGTATGACAAAACTTTCTGAGCACGTACACCATTAAAAACGTCAAACTTTACGATGCTGATGTCAGATTTGACATATCTACACTGGTGTTGCCATATCTCAACACTTAAGTAGCAACCTATGGACAAAGGAAAAATCCATACACAACGAACTGAAAAATACAACAATTTCAATAAAAAAGTGATTTATTTTTAATTTTGACAAAATTATGAAATATTGCATACGTACTAACACACCATTTCCTTGTCGTGAATATGCAAAGAGGGCAGAGCGCCAGACTTTTCGACCTCGGCATACACACATCCTTAACCTCATCTACTAGGCGTATCCAGAAAGTAAGTGTACTGAGGCTCTCACGACCGGATGGATTTTTTTTTTCGACATGTTGGCTACACTTCCGTGTAGCCTGACCCTTCCCCTCCGCAACGTGACCGGTTCGAGGACGTTGAGAAGTGTCGACGCGACAACACGTTTCGTGAAATATGTCAATCCAATCTCCCGCCAAGTGCGAAATAAATAATGCCGGGCAAGAGTTTTTGAGGCGCTGCAAACTCCATGGAGATGAATTTCTCCACTCCATCGTTACTGGAGATGAAACTTGGGCTGCACACTACACACCTGAAACCAAAAGGCAGCCTCAACAGTGGCGTCACACCTCTTCACCCTCCGCCAAAAAGTTCAAAACCACAATTTCAGCCAAGAAAATCAAGGCATCCGTCTTTTGGGACTGTCAATGCATAATTTTAATTGAATATATGCCTCAAGCGGAGACGGTTAACTCTGCAAGATACTGTGAGACCCTAAAAAATTGGCGATAGCGATTCAGAACAAGAGGAGAGGCATGCTGACAAAGGGAGTCTGCCTGCTGCACGACAATGCCAGACCACACACGGCCAACGCCACGAAGGAACTGCTCGCCTCGTTTAAATGGGATGTCCTGAACCATCCCGCGCATTCCCCTGACCTAGCACCTTCAGATTACTATCTCTTTACCTCCCTGAAGCTGCACATAAGTGGAAAAAGGTTTTCAACCGACGAGGAGGTAAAGGAGGAGGTGGAGAAGTGGACGAAGGGGTTGGCGGGAAACTACTTCGAGGAAGGCATCAAAAAGTTGATACCCCGCTTCACCACCTGCATTGAGAGGAATTGCGACTATGTCGAAAAATAGCTTACATATGTACTACGGTAACCACGTAATTTTTTTGTTTAAATAAAAAAAATTGTAACCTACAAAAATTCAGTACACTTACTTTCTGGATATGCCTCGTACATCCGTAAAACTTCTACGATTTCTCTAACCGACTATCTACGATTCCTTATTTTAAAATAAAATTCGCTTGATCCAACTACACTTTCCTTGATTTTCCTCTAGTACGGTTTCCACTCAAATTCTAACATAAATAAAAAGGAATATTATTACAAATCGCATAACATTTAGTATCAGTAGCCGATATATAATATTTAATGTGTTTAAATATATCACTAATGCAGACGTATCAACTCTAAAGGGCACTAAACACGACGCAATTCTATAATTTATTATATTAATATTTTACCGATAATTTATATCCAAATTTAAAATTGTCAATGTGTAGGACTGTTTATTATGTACGTTTGGGGGTTGTGCTTTCATTTTTTGAAATTGTTTACATTTTATTCTTTGACATTTTATTCTTGATTAGGACTTTGAGTAATATTGTTGTGATATTATTTTCCATTTCTATATGTATTGAATGGATAAATTATGCGAGAAAATTTTCGTTTCAAAACGGTTTTTTCTAATGTACGTTGTTTTTTTTAAAATTCTTCTATGCGTTAGATACAGCCCTTTTAATGTTTCATTTTAATAGTCAAAATCGACCTATACCTATGACATATAGTCAAAATCAACCTATAAAACATTGCACGCTAAACAAACTACCACACAAGATACAATGTAATGATAATTGTACGAATGGAAATACAAAAAACAATCTACAATATCAAATCTTCCATAGCAAAAGTCCAACTGATTGGTAGATTAGAGATTTTTAGTAAAGGAAATACCTTGGAAATTTATCAATTCATACCATCACACTGTTTCTCTATTGAGGTAGGCAGAGAAGACAGAGATTTGATACACATATTTCACCTTCTACAACCATACACTTTCTCATATAAAAGTACGATTTCTCTAACTTCTTCCATTTCCTTCTTTCAAAATATCATTCCCTTGATCCACCCATACTTTCCTTGATCTTCCTCTATCACGATTTCCACTTACATTTGAACTATATTTTTTGTTAATATTTCTTCATTCATTCCACTTGCCCAAACCATTTCAGAGTGCTCTTCTTTATGTTATTCAACACAGCCTAAGTTCACTCTCTTTCCCGCTCGAATTTAATTCAAATTGATAATTTAACTATCATTATTCAAACTGTTGTTGAAGAAAGCAAATTGAGAAAAATGCATAAAAACAACCATGCCCAAATTTTTCGAAAATCGGAGTAAAGAAATGTTCAATTTAATGAAATAACAAAAATACAAGTTGAATAAACAATATTATTATAAAAATATAAAGTGGAATAAACAGTGTTTGATATAAAAAATGGCAATGTCTTTAAACCTCCACAATGTTAATGCCTTAACTATAAATAACACAAGATTCACTAATTGGATGTTCGATGATAATTCAACACAACATTAAAACAGAGTAGATAAAATACAATATTTGGGATTTTTAACCGATTAAGTGTTTTTTTATTATTATTGCATGTAATAATTATAAAAAAATAAATATATATTCGAAAATTCTCACGGCAATTTATTGTTTATTTGTTTAAAAGATTCTCGCCTCAAAAGATGGCCTACGTTTTGAAGACGTTGCAGCCTTCATCTTCAAAATATTAAGACCGTATTTGGTAATGTTTCTTAACATCGTCTTGAAGATTAATACTGCAGCGTCATAGGAACTTCGCTCATATAATAGTTCAATCACGGTAATACATCTGAAAATTACTCAAAACAAATATGACGACCCCCCGTTTCTTTTTCGTTCGTTCTCACAATTTGACATTCAAGTTTCCCTCAGGAGTACTGACACTCTCAGGAGTAGCCCAATGGTCAAGTCCCTGTGGCCTACTCCCTCAAGTTGATGATTTGCTCGGAGTGTCGGTCCGATTTACGGACACCTTACTCCTTCATCTGGTGTTAGAACGGGCTTGGTATGTTTGTTTGGAAATTTTGGTGGTGGTGTGAAAAGTTTTATTTTTTTATTTTTTTTTATTTTTAAGAGAGGAAAGGATAGGATTTGATACATAAATTAAAGTTATAAATACATAAACGTTACTTATTAATATACTTATATTTTTATATGTCACGAGCGTTGATAAATATGTATACAGAAGAGAAAAGATAGAGATATAGTAGCCTACTTGATAAGACATCTTATTTATTGAACACTTTTATTGCAAATACAATCTGGGGGGGAGGGGGTTTATTGCCAGGCGGCAATCTCTTCCAACCAACCAGACAAAAGTAAATGAATCAAGTTACGTGGTCGCGTAAATCTTTCAAATGACTATCCATCCCCACGAAATCCATAAACACATACCTACGTGAGCATATGCCCACAAACCCCACAAAGACGGACAATCACCCGAACATTATTTTTCATATAAAGTGAGATATCATCAATCAAAAGGAAATGAAGGGATGGTAGAGAGGAAAGGAAAAGAAAAATCAGGAATGAAACACGTTATTTTACTGACTAGAAATTAAGATATTTTTTCAGTCGCTTCTTAAAGCATCTTAGATCTGGTTGCTGTTGCACATTTTTTAAAAAGGTTTCAGTTTTATTTTCTATTATTATTGAGACTTATGTAAAAAGTGAAATACAATTGAAATATTTTATGATTAAACCAATTTTACAAATCGCATACGATTTTTGTATCGTGTTTATAAAGCATAAGAATCTTTATCGCTGGTGACAGCTTGACAAGGCAAGAGATAAGGAGTTATCAGGTTGCTAAAATGGGAATTAATTCAATCTACAATATAATATAATATATCATATATGTTATGTATAGGGCGTCTCAAAACAATGTATACACACTTTCATGCCGTGCCGTTTACTAATTTGTCATATTGCCCATTCGTAAATAGTTTAGGGATGAGGAGGACTCTTATTTCCAGTAAGATGGTGTACCTCCCCACTACCGTCGTGATGTGAGAGCCTATCATGGTGAAAATTTGCTTAACAGATGGATTGGGTGTAGAGGTAGCATTGAATACCCACCGCGCTACCCAAACCTCACGCCAATGAACTTTTTTTAACCTTTCCTTCCTTGTGTTGGGTATCTTCTACACGTTGCTTCTAATAACCATCAATATCTCTATAAATATAATAAATACAAGGTTAAGATTTTAGGTATTCCTCCATAATATATTTACGCATTGATTTAAAAAATAATATTAATAATAATCAGAATTTATCGACTACATCGTGGGTATTTTGTGAATATCGGAAACAAATTCGCATTTAAACGCTGTGAGTGCCTCGACCTTGGGTCTTGACGATATGTGAAGAGTATGTGGGAAGCGCGACACTATATTCGCATCTCACTCTTGCATACTCCACTGAATTGCGAGGAGCTCAATTGTCTCAATCGTCGCAAGCGTAAGCCACGCCGGGAGTAAGCCACTACCGCTCCGCGCCGCAGTAGCTTTTGGGCTTGCAAATAGATTAGACCTACGCCCGTTCCGTGAGCGTTGCCAGATGGTTTTTTAATGTTTTCAGCAAATAAATCTCAATCATTATAATTTTTAACTTCAATTATAATTAATTAAGGGGATTATCTATGAATGTTCTTATTTTTCCGATTTAAAATCGCTAATTTTTTATCGCGTACTCACTACCCAACGCCGGAGCGCGCGTTTCAATTTTAGCACCGTAAGGGAAGGGTTAATGAAGACTCATAAAGAATAAAGCAAATGGCACAAATTCCACGACAGTCAATGAATTGAGAGCAACCATTGAAAGAGAATGCGGCCAAATAACAAAACGAATGGTTCGTTAAGTTTGTGATGCCACGCTATCAGCAGTGCAGAGAGAAAAAAAACATAATTAGAGCATTTGCGACAAATAAAAAAAAAACAAATATGTTTATGTTCTTTAATTTGCAGTTGTTTGCAGTCCACGTTTCACAAATATACTCGTATATAGCTTAATAAATGTTGAATTTTCAACCATCTGAAATGTGTGTATCTTTTTTGAGACAACCTGTATATCATTAATCGCATACGGAGAGAACAAAGAATCACGAAATTAGGAATGATATTTATTAATTAAATTTATTAATCGGAGGGGATTTATGTGTTATCTTTAAAGAAGGAATTCATTTCCAAACAATACAGGTACAGTTGGCCCTTGTGACTTAAGGTGGTAAAAACTTCTTCGGATTAATCCCATCGAATTTATGTGTTATCTTTAAAGAAATGATTCATTTCCAAACAATACAGGTACAGGTGGCCGCCCTTGTGACTTAAGGTGGGAAAACCGTCTTCGGATTTGATTTCAATGATAGACAAAAAAGGTCCAATTTTTTAGTTTTGATTTCCGAGGCTATTTTTATCTTGTGCGAAAGTATTGCTAAAAGTACGAGGAATACATCTAGCAGATTTATCGTTATCAAATAATTTATACCAATCAACTAGATTTGCTTTCATAATTATTATCAGTATCCATGAACGAGTCTTTAAGCTGATGCACTTACACGTACATGCCATCACGTAATATTCTGTCCCGTCTGGGTAAGCAGAGAGCAGAGCGCCAAACTTTCCTACCGCGACGCACATAGTCGTTTCTTATACCTCCATACAACTTCTCATACAGTTCCTACGATGTCTCCGACTGTTTACATTTCCTTCTTTCAATTTATCATACGCTTGATCTAGCCATACTTTCCTTGGTTTTCCTCTACCACACCTTCAACTCACATTTGCACTGTATATTTGTTTTGTTAGTCTTTCTTCATTCATTTGTTCCACGTGTCCAAACCATAGCGCTCTTTTTCATGTTACTCAACACGTCTGCCTTCAGATCTAATCTATTCCTATCACTTCCTTCTGTATTATAACATAAATTATCAATCCATTCATTATTATATAGGTAAGTAAGTGCATGCATTTAGACAGCATTATTCGGCTATTTTCAGTGTTTTTCCACGCCCACGTTTCACAAATAATTCAGGATTCATATATCTTTCAAAATATAATATAATTCATGAAAATACCAGTGTATGGTACGACACGCAAAGGAAATAAATAATCAAATACACTTAATTAAAACAAATATACAGTGCAAATGTGAGTGGAGTGAGTGGGAGATGAAGACGAAGGAAATTGTGGTAGAATCAAGTGAATGATGTTTGAAAGTAGAAAACGTAGAAAGTAAGAGAAATTGTCAGTTGTATAAGGAGGTATATAACATAATATGTTATATGGTATGTGGAAGAGGCAAAATAAATGAGTCGAGATAGGAAAGTCGGGCGCTCTTATTTATCTGCCTATTCCAGCAAGGAAACGGTGTGATGGTGTGTACATATGTACCTAAATAGTTGTGTTTTGGAAGATGTTTATACATTAGGTACCTTTGGCGTTTAATTTGTACTGTGTTATGTAAAGAAGGCTCAAGTGTCGTTTTATTTATCAATAAATAAACGTGTACAGAACGGAATTGAAGGAAATGTGTTTCTTCATACGAGTAAATTCGAATGATAAATATGTTGATAAAAAAGCTTTGGGTTTTTTTTATCAACATCAATATTCCCGGTTGTTTGTTAGGTCAATTGACTGGAAAATCCAACTCCCTTTGGTCGGAATGGACACTTTTTGGTAGGTATCTTAGGTAGTGAATTCATCGAATACCCCTCGCTGTAGGAACCTTCCCGAAGGGTTGAAGCTGCCCAAAATCTAACTTTTCTGAGATTAAGAAATTCAACCTAAAACAATATTTTAAGGATATCGTTTTTTAGCTAAAAGATCCGTATTTTTTTTGTAAAATTTTACTTATAAGAGTAAAAAGAATTAAGATGTCAATTGTTTATGTATTTACGATAACCGAGGGGCTGGGGAGGGGGTTTGCGCTTGTATGTGAGTGTTTGCGTTTATATTTGAGTAATATTGTAAAAAAATATTCAGTTTATAATTGTTTCAATTTTATTTATTACTCGTATATTGTAAAACCCATTTGTATAACAGAATGATTAGACACTTAAACGTGAAAAAAATCTACACAATAACTTTAAAAAGTGACATCTGTTTGACAATGCGTTGATTTAATGTGTAGAATTTTTGCACATTTAATTAAGTGTCATATAATTCTGTAATAATCAAACTGATTATATTTTTAAGATCAAAGCGTTTTATAATATTTAGACTAGCGTAGACTAACAAAACAAACATATAGTGCGAATGTGAGTGGAAGGTGTGAGAGAGGACCAAGGAAAGCATGGTTGGATCGAGTTAATAATGTTTTGAAAAAAGAAAATGTAAGGTGTTGGCAGAAGGAAAATCTCCTGGCTCCGCAATATACGTGATTGAACTGGTATAAGGGGCGTTGGAGATCTTTTTCGGGCTGCCGGGGACAAAGATGTCTACTCTCAGGAGATATTCAACGTTGGGGGGACCTGACATGACACTGGGAAGAAGAATTAAGAGAAATCGTAGAAGCTGTATTAGGATGTGGAAGAGGCAAAAAGTGTGTCGAGATAGGAAAGTTAGGCGCTCTGTGAAATGACGTGATGGTATGTAAAATATGTATGTCAATATTTTTTAATAAGTTTTTAGTTATTTGGAAGAAATTGTCATATGGTAATAAGCAGGCCAGATTACATAGGATAATAAGCAGGCCAGATTACATACGATAATAAGCAGGCCAGATTACATACGATAATAAGCAGGCCAGATTATATACGGTAATAAGCAGGCCAGATTACAATGTACACAGCGAAAGTATAGTACAATAAAATATAAATAAGTTAAATTGGAATGGGCAAGATTGAAAGTGAAACGCCCGGAAGTGAAAACGGTGAAAAACAAAAAGCCTGAATAGAGGCTGTGCTGCGGACGGATATATCATAGCTGATCTGATCAGTGGACGGAATATCCTGAAAGAGCATGGCAAGGAGATATGCTGATGAGCGATTGATTGTAGGTGCCATTGGAGTGACCTCGGTTGCTATGGTAATGTATTATATTTATAGATTGACCTCCTGAATGGGTCCATTGCTGAATCGTTGATCTTGTTCCCATTCAGACATTCTGGATTCGATTTAAAGTATTCTTCAACTTTCTATAGACTCAAGAGTCTGTTACTGCAAGATTGTCCTGTGATGCTGAGCTCCAGCTATCTCTCCATCGTTTCGGGGGTCTCCCTGGCGGACGCCGTCCATCCGGCACCCCATGCAGAGCTATGTATGGGATTCTTGTGGAATTTATTCTCTGAACATGTTGGTAACAGTATCGTCGACGCTGTCGTCCCCATCTGACCACATCGTGAACCTCACAGACTTTGGTGTGCGGATTGTGGTGTTCCTTACACGATCACATTTAAAGTTATTTAATAATTTATCCGCTTATGACTACCTCCGTGGGCTAGTTGGTAAGACGCCTGTATTCCAACCCAGATGTTGCGGATTCGATTCCCGCTGGAAACCAGATTTAAAAAAAGGTTTTGTCTGGTTTTCACTCAAGGCCTCATCAACATTTTTATTGTTGTTTGGAAGAGATTGCCAAGTGGCAATTATCCCACAAGGCTGTACTGTATTCAAAGAGACTGTTCGCTCGATTCATATTATAGCTGCTAGACGTAATTTGTTTAGTAATAGTGGGTTCGTGTCTCGAGTTAGATCATCCTTGAGGAGAGTTTGTTCTCTAAACCTAGCTATTTAAAATTGTCAATTGAATTGAATATCAAAGGTTTCGGTTTATACTTAGTAGAATTCTATATTAGAATATTTAACAATAAATTACTTTATTATTGCACTAATTACATTAATCTTCGCTACACGTGTTTCTATCATCTACCCCTTCAGACGGCTTGTCTCAGGATAGAAGGTAAAAACAAAAGTACCAACAAAGGAATCATTTCGCCTCGTGATAGGAGGGGGGCAAACACGTGTAGCTGGGATTAATGTAATTAGTGGAATAACAAAGTAATTTATTGTTCAAAATTCTGATCTCATGATCATTACCATCACGTCTGCCCCTGCTGGGGCAGGCGGAGAGAATAAGATAGTGATTTAATAATTTCAGTATTTTAATATATCGGGACAATAACTGCTTAAAATACAATTGAAAAAATTTGGTGTGACAAAATATGATTTTGAAAAAAAAAACACGTGAAAGGAAAGGTAGAAAAATGATAAGCTGTATAAATTATCAGGTAGAATTATTTTTTTATTATTTTAATAATGAATATGACTACTCCCGTTGCCTAGTTAGTTAGACACCTGGTTCCATCCAGGGGTTTCGGGTTCGAATCCCAGGTCAGATTATGGGTCAATTAAGGGACACGTATCTCACTGTATATACTATAGTACAACCTGCCGAGCTTATTGCTATGTAGCAATCTCTTCCAAACAACTTGAAAATGTGAGAGACATCCAGTGAAAACCAGACTGGGCACCAACTACACCACATACTCGTAAGTCTTCGGTAAATTGTTGATCTACAACATATGTCTAGAGTTTAAGTTACATAATAGCGATACAAAAACGCACTGAGATCTCAAGACTCCCGATTTTTAAGTCTTGACATACATAATTGTTTGCATTTCACTTGTCACGAAAATGTTTCTCGTTGGTTGGAAATATTTCTTCATATCAATAATAAGCTTACCAGATAGTACTGTTTAAAATTAATAAGAAAATAACAATTTGTGTGGGTTGAAAAACATCTGGTGTCCCTGTGGCTGGGCTCGCCCTATATTGGTAAGATGTATCTTGGCCGAGGAGATGTTATTAGATGAGCCCAGACCTTTTGATAGCTTCTCTCTTTAATGTACAATATTCTCTGCAATTAATGTGTTTTTGAAGTGTTATTTAAATATATTATGTACATACTATGTTGCTATCAATAAACCTATATTTATTTATTATTTATACAGTGCCTTTTAGAGAGCGAACCCTTATCAATGGCGCTCCAACTTTTTTCAATGTGACATAATCCAAAGTCGTGTTAAGATAGGCGTAAATTGTTATATTTCGCAAAACAAGGTTGAATCGTTATTCTAAGGTTATTAAAAAAGTGATATAAGTAAAATATATTCATAATTAATATTTTGATAACGATGAAGAAGGGATCTTAAAGATGCTTTGAAAATACGAAATAATGACTAAGCGAGTATACAAGTCATAAGTGCAAGGCGTGCGTGGAAGAGGTGCACCGATGAAAACGCGGATGGATCAAGTGGGACAGATTTTGAAAAAAAGTATAAGTACAAATAATAGACGATTGTGCATGATGAGATGTATAAATGAATGGAGATGGAGGAGGCCAAAATTGTGTGGATGGATAGAAAAGCTTGAAGATTTGTTCTTTCAGCGTACCCCGCAAGGGTAAATGATATGTATGTATTGTATCACAATGTTTTTGTCAGTACAACCTAGCGGATTGGTTGTCATGTGGTTGATGTGTTCCAACAAACCATTAAAGTGTAAAAACAATCCTGAAGTGAAAAATAACCTGGAACATGGAATGTTATTGTAATTTGACGATCTACGTGTCTTAGTTGGTAAAACGACCATCTCCTAATCCGGAGGTTACGGGCTCAATTCCCGTGGGTATCCAGATTTATTTTTAAAAGAATTCCAGTCTGATTTTTATTTAAGACCTCTTTTACACTTTTCTGGTTGGTTGGAAGAGATTGGATAAGCCCGCCATGTTGTACTGTATACAACGAAAGTGTAATTAAAAAAAAAATGGTTTGGACATGAAGAGGGAATGAATGACGAAATAATGACTAAGCGAGTATTATTTTAATTTTATTTATTATTACACATGACAAGAAATATACACAATTTGAGAAAAACAACAGATAATTTGATTTGGACATACAATTTTAATGGATCTGGGTTTGTTGCCTTTCATTTGTCGTATCCCCAGTAAACTAGGCTTTTGCCTGTATCTCACTGAGGATATTAAGCATGAAAAAAATAAATCGATACTTCTTTCCGATTTTTGATTACACAGAAACAAAACCCCGCTGCACGCCTCTCATCAACCTGACAAACAGTGACACTCAACTACAACTGGAAACATCTTGCGAAATTCAAATCCTCACACATTATCACTCCAGAAAGACCAAAAATATTCATCCCACACTATACCGCACACAATCACAAATCTCACATAAATCCCTTCCACTCGTCATTCATCCTGAAAGCCCAAGTACTCAAAATCCTGTCGCAATAACAACCACGCTCCGATCGACTGTCTAAATGGTTTTCCTACCTTTACCTTATAGTATACAAGTCATAAGTGAAGGAAAGATAGACCGAGGAAAATGTGGCTTAATCAACTGGAATATATTTTGAAAGACGGTAAAGTGATAGACTGAATAAGTTAAGATTGTGTATGACGAGGTGTATACACCTGTAAGAGGCGAAAATTGTCCACTTGAATAGAAACGCTTGAAGATGTGTTCCTTCTACCTAAAACACAAGGGACACGTTACACTGTCGTTTTCAGTATAATCTGTCAGGTTTATTGTTTTGTGGCAATCTCTTCCAACTAACAAGAAAAGGTGTCAAATAAGCCTTAAGACCTGACTCAATTTTTTTTATAAAATATGCGAATCAATACAAATCGAACTCGCAATAATCGGGTTGGAAGACAAACTTCTTATTAACAATGAATGCCTCGGAAATAATCGATGTATAAAAGAAAAATATTTAAATAAAAAAGTCATTGAATGACATATTGTAAATTTGTATAATGAAAAAAAAATACCAGGAAAATAATTTGTGTGTAAAAAAAAACAATGTGCGGATAAAATCGGCATAAAAATTAAAAGTACATTCACTGAATGGATAGCGCAAAAAGTAGAAATAAGCAAAAGTGACTTACTGTAGACACGTCCACAATGCCAAAACTAAAAACCATTTATCACTGGGCTCGAAATATACGAGTTTCCGTTGGCATATAAAACGAACAAGTATATATATATATTTCAAAATCAACTTCAAATAACACTAAATACGTTAAGAAAAAAAAAACACTGAAGAATTCGTAATAAATACACTGCTTTTTAAAAATAATCACTTTTTAATAAAAAAAAAAAACACTTTTGTTTTGTTTATAATAAAAAATCTTACTTCGAAAACAAAATAAATTTCGTTTGAATTTGGAATCCGATAATTCAAAATATAAAATCGCGTCGGAATCCAATAAATGTTGTATAAAAATCTTGTTGGAAATCAATCGTGACTTACAAAAAAAACTTGTTCACAATGTGGTAAGAAAACGCGCGCTTGTTACCAGGAGATCATACGAATACACACAATATCAACGACTCGCTTTGATTTTTTTTTCAAATTGTAAACACACTTTATAACGAAACGACGTCACCGCGCCACTGCCGCGAGTAGACTGACTGAACAGCGTGTGGCCACTCAGACCGCGCGCAATCTACTTCGGATAGAGGTAGAGGTGGGGGCGGGTGCGGGTGCGGAACGGTGCGGGGGCTACAAACATTCCGCAGTGGCGGAGGCTGAATACATTTCTTTTATAATTATTTTTTAATATTTATTATTGTATTATTGCAGCCAACCAGAAATATAAATATAAAGCATGCAGTAAGACTCTGGAATCAGTTACAAACCAATATAAGACTCGCTCCGTCCTTGGCATGCTTTAAGAAGCGACTGAAAAAAAAACTCTTAATTTCTAGTCAGTAAAATAACGTGTTTCATTCCTGATTTTTCTTTTCCTTTCCTCTCCACCATCCCTTCCTTTCCTTTTGATTGATGATATCTCACTTTATATAAAAAAAAATGTTGTTCGGGTGATTGTCCGTCTTTGTGGGGTTCGTGGATATATACTCACGTATGTGTTTCGTGGGGATGGATAGTCATTTAAATGATTCATTTACTTTTGTCTGGTTGGTTGGAAGAGATTGCCGCCTGGTAACAAGCCCGCCAGATTGTATTTGCAATAAAAGCGTTAAATAAATAAATATTTTTTAGAGGCATTAAGTGAAAAAATGACTAGAATGCTTTTTAAAAAAAATGGTTTCAACGAGAATCGAACCTGCAACTCTCGTTTTTGGTCACGGAGGTCGTATGATTTTCTATGTTTGCTTCTTTTAAAATATAATTCACTTGATCCAAGCATACTTTCCTTGGACTTGTCGACCACTATACTCGTATATTTGTTAAGTTTGTCTTTCTTAATTCATTCCCTCAACATGCCTTAATTGTTTCAGAGTGCACTTCTTCATCTTACTCAACACATCAGCTCCGAGTTTGCATTCATTCCCAATCACTTCATTTCGTACTCTGTCATTCATTTTATTTTTGTTAAGAGACCATTCTATCTAAAAGTTATTCATTGAAAATTCAAATTAGATATCGAATCACTTAGTAAACACACTGAACATTACCACAAGAGGCTACATTTATATTGGACAACAAAAAAAAAACAACAAATCCAGAGGCTTATAAATGAAATGTAGACTTTAAATTACCTGTGTTTTTATTGTTTGTTACGTTTTTCATAAACTTTGTATACATACAATTACAGTACCCGGCGGTAACATATCGGGCTTAAGAAAGATACTGTCGGCCATAATCGGCTAACTTCGGCTTTGTAGAGCCCGATGTGTATTACTTACCGCCGGGTACTGTACTTGTTATGTAAATAAATAAAAATATTTAAAAAGGATACAGCTCACAATACATTGTTGTAATACATTTAATAATAATAATAAAAGGACAATGTAATATATTATATATAGGGTCGTTTAGAGAGCAGGCTCTGCACTTGAAACGGTGCTCTAATTCGGGATTCGAACCCACTAATATTAACAGAATAAATATATAATACATATTACAAAACAAACAGATATATGTTAAGTTGAGTGTAAGGATATGAAGGTATAAGTTGAGTGTAAGAAAGAAGGAAGGCTAAGGCTATTAAATAAGGTACTTCCCCGCATATGCATATGTTTAGAAAAACGTATTTGGTAAGGAAACCGCAGAAAACTTACCAACGGAATATGAATTACTAAGAAACCTTTGTAGATGTTCCGATGTGTGATAGTAACACGTTCTGCTTTAGGTGGAGTGCAGTGTTCTGATGTGTGATAGTAACACGTTCTGCTTTAGGTGGAGTGTAGTGTTCCGATGTGTGATAGTACCACGTTCTGCTTTAGGTGGAGTGTAGTGTTCCGACGTGTGATAGTAACACGTTCCGCTTTAGGTGGAGTGTAGTGTTCCGATGTGTGATAGTAACACGTGCTGGTTTGGGTGGAGTGTAGTGTTCGTAGGTGGAGTGAAGTGATCATAGTAGGTGGAGTGTAGTGTTCATAGTTGAACTAAATAATAGGCAATTCTTAATCTTACAATGTGGAAAATATCATGCGTATTCTGTAATATGTGTATTTTATGGTGAAATTATTATTTATTGAGAAAATAAATGAAAATATGCGTAGTATTTATATCTACCAAAATAGAACTACGAGTACAAAGAAAACAACAATATAAGATTCATAATATATAACTTATTACTTATATCTACCAAAATAGAACTACAAAGAAAACAATAATATAAGATTCATAATATATAACTTATTATTTATATCTACCAAAATAGAACTACAAAGAAAACAATAATATAAGATTCATAATATATAACTTATTATTTATATCTACCAAAATAGAACTACAAAGAAAACAAGAATATAAGATTTATAATATATAACTTAGTATTTATATCTACCAAAATAGAACTACAAAGAAAACAACAATATAAGATTTATAATATATAACTTATTATTTTACAAATAGAAACTCTCTCAAGGGATATTCTAGGACACTACAAAACTCCTTAAATGAAATAGTATGAACAGTATGCCAGTCATATGTGTATGCTTTTTGAAAAGTGTCATTGTATACAACTCCATATGTCATAATTCCTCAATTTAAGAGGAAGATCTCACTCCAGGGAGGTCTATTCCACGCTATACGAGTAGACGATCTTCTGTTATATGCCACCGTGATATTATATATCGGTCAACAACAGCCAATTACGGTGTAAATAATAATATTGTTACAAACTGAAAGCGCTTTGCTAGTATAAAAAAATACACACAACAATCAGTTGACATCAGAATATTACAAACCACAAATGAAAAAGGTGTATGGTATAAGGGATTTCGGGGTGCCGTACCCTGTGGTTTGGCTTATGGTGCCGACGTTTCAAAAACGTTGTAGTTTTCATTTTCACAGCTTGTTTGTAGTCAACCTGATACAACTGATACGAAGAACCGCGAAAGCTTCAAAACATATTTCACAAATAAATAAAGCTTCCGATTAAACTTCACATATTACTTTATTATGAATTAGTTATCAAGTAATGTGTTGAGGTGCATAGCCGCGCGGTATCGCACTGGACTTCCGTGCGGAAGGTCCCCAGTTCGAACCCCACGCTGTGCTACTCCCCTCGAATGACAGTCATTTTTCCCGTCTAGTATTCTGGAGTATAATGACTTCGGTCATATCTATTTAAAAAAACGTAGTTGTAGAAAGTAGTTATGCTGTCAGGCGACTAATTGAGAAGGATGAGTGGTAAAAATGAGAGTTTTCTGATGACCCAATACGCAATGAGCATGTAAAAGTCACAAGATACCCCTAGGGACTTAATGTGGAATAATATTTAGTGTTAAGCAAGAGGGTGCTTAATGAATCTCTTTAAATTCATGTAAAAGAGTTTATATCCTGACGTAAATGTTTCAGCGTCTCAAATTAGTGAAAAGGTTCCGCGACTGCGTGACCCAGAAACAGAACCTTTGTATTTTATTCACCAATTTTGAATACGAATCTCGAGGGTGGCTCAAAAAAGACCCAATCTAGTATTTACATATACACTCGTAGACAAACCTTTAAACATCTCTCTGATTGGTTGAAAAAGTATACATATAATGGAAACATAACAGAAAACTGCCTACATAAAAAAAAAATCGTGCGTAACTAAAAATATTCAAACGCATATTTAATTCAATTTTCCATACATACATCTCGCATACCAACACGCCATCTTGTTATCTATTTAGGAATAAAAGAGACAGTGCCTCACTTTCGTATTGCGACCCATCTCTTTCACCTCTTCTACATCAATACACCTTCTCACACAGCTCCTACGATATTTCTGATTTTTTAAATTCCTTTTTTCAAAAGAGCGTGCACTTGATTCAACCCCACTTTCTATCATCTTCCTTTATCACACCGTTCACTCGCATTTGCACTGCATATTTGTTTTGTTAGTCTTTCTAAAACTATTTGTTCTACATGTCCAAAAAAATTCAGGTTGCTTTTCATCTTACTCAAGATATCAGCCGTTTAAGCGATTAGAGACGAATGTGAACAGCAGTTCACATTCGTCTCTAATCGCTTAATTCTGCATCTGTCATACATTGTCACCTCGTGTATTCTTCTCAGTGCACGAATTTCGACAGTGTTTATTCGGCACCTTTCAGTTTTTTTACACGTTCATGTCATTAAAATATAACATATCTGTATGCATATTATTCAAATCCTATAAATGTACGCCAAATTCTACAAGGTTTTATATTTTGCCCCAGTATCAAACAAGTTTGTTTGCGGTTTCTTACCAAACATGTTTTTTTTTAAATATATGTATATGCGGATAGTTCCTACTACTCGTATAATGACCGCAGTCACCATCTTCCTATTCTTACATTTAACTGGTATATTTTTGAAATGTTATTAACCTGTTAATAATAGTGGGTTCGAATCTACCTAACAGAGGTTTCGAATTGAAATTCGAATTCGTTTTATAGTTTAAAATCCTTGGTGGAGAGTCCGCTCTTCCTGGAGGACTGTCTGCTCTCCCTGGAGGACTGTCTGGTCACCCTGGAGGAGTCTGATCTCTAAACGGCGCTATACAAATTGTCATTTTTTTATTATTTATGAAGATCTACTTTCGACAAATAGCCCTTTACCAATCAATACGAGTATAAGAACGCTCATTGACAAACTTGTCTCTCTCCGTTTGTAGATGCGAAGAACGTTTAGAGTTTTAATTTATGAAATTAATAAAATTAGCATTGGCATTTGTTTAGTAAAACACTTAAAATAACGGTAAAACCCTACCGGTTTCAAGGTTTTCACCTCATCATCAGGGGTGTACAAATAAGACACCAAAACTCAAGACAAAACAGTGGTTTGTTAAACAAATTGCAATGTCTTTAATTGAAACCACTAGTGTAAACGCCTTAACTATAAATACAATAACCATTCTTATTTGGTAAACGTGATATTATTCCAAATGATAGGTTATATAGTAGATAGGTTACTGTGATAGCGGTTCTAGAACAGATTCGGTATTCCCAATGAATCTAATCACCTAGCTTTAATCATATTCTCACCTCAATCGTCCGACTGTATCATATTTCCAGTTCCCTCGATAGGACTCGAACGTCTAAAGCAATTAAAACATAAAAACAAACGTATCCATCCATTCATTCATGAGAAGCAATTACTATGGTATTATACGTGTATCTAGGCTGTGTGCAGCGAGGCGCCTTTGTGCCGCGGCGACCTTCATCGCAGCGCAGTATAGTAGACTAGTCGCACAGTGCCGGCCGCGTCAGGTGTGGAGGATGCCGGATGGCGGCTGGTCGGGTTAATGCGCGCACCGTGAGGGCCGCATCCGCACTGTGACCGCCCATTGTGTGCGTAGCAGCCCCCAATGAGTGAGGGCAGTACAATCATAATAATATTTGAATGACAATTTGTATAGTGCCGTTTAGAGAGCAAACTGTCATCATGGGCCCTCCAACTCGGGACTCGAACTCACTCCCTCTCGTCTCCCGGTCACACTCTTCGATATAATCAACAATTCGGATATATATGAAAGAAAAATCATGGAATATTTCTAAGTTGAGGTACTCAATAACGGTGCAAGGACAATCACTGCTGAGAATTGTAAATTCTCACGAGGACTTGTTGCATCGTTTATGTGTATTTTTTGGGTGTAAGTCAGCTGTCTCGA